>JAOXXN010000102.1:32125265-32141006 GCA_026770055.1 Myrmophylax atrothorax
GTGTCTATGTGTGTATGTGTGTGTCTGTGTGTGTGTGTCTGTGTGTGTGTGTCTGTGTGTCTCTGTGTCTCTGTGTGCCTGTGTGTCTGTGTGTCTGTGTCTGTGTGTCTGTGTGTTTGTGTGTGTCTCTGTGTCTGTGTGTCTGTGTGTGTCTGTGTCTGTGTGTGTGTAACTGCCCTGATCAGCAAAGGCAAGATTCAGCTTGTGTGTGATGCCCCACTTACTTCATTAGGTAAGATTTGGTAGTCTGTAAGGAACTACAAAAATGGAGAAACAGAATACCTAATAATTTCTTTGAATTCAAGAATGAAAACTATGGACTGCAGCATTTTTTTCCAAAATCACAACGTGAATAAATATGCATAGTACTTGCCTCCATAAATTCCAGCGTTGTTCTTCCAGCTGAGTCACTAAATGCTCTATGTACTTGTTGGAGTCCATATATTCCTAAATGAAAAATGATTAAAAGGTTAGTTTTTTAATGTCCACTGCATTTGTAAAATGAATCAGTTTGTGGAGTCCACTTTCATTTTGCTTTCAAAGTTATCCCAAGTACACAGAAATCACAGTGATATAAAAATACAGATTAAAGCCACATTGGGATTCATACCACATGAACAGGGCAGAAGCCCAAGGAACTTTTCAGAGATTATTTTAGGGGAAGACAAAAGGCACTGAGGATAAACAAGCAGCACAAGTGAATTAGTGGACAGATAACGACATATCCATAATCTAAGACCAGAATAATCTTCCCTGGATCCAGACTGAAAAATAACTTCTCAGCAATGCAGTCACTGTTTTGGTGCACATTTTATTTACTTTAGATATAAATCAAAGGGAACTGAATATTTTACTCAAATACTTATTTCGTGGGCAGTATGAAAAATATTAAAGCATGTACCCTATCTGAAAATGAAGCTATAATTCAGCTCCTGTATAATTTTCCAGTTCAACTTTTGCAGGTGCTGTAACTTGCAATATAAGCTATTTGAGAGCCCTTGTACTTGTGTCTAGACAGGATTTCTGATAATCTCAATCAGATGAACAATTGGGATTTTTTTCTTATTGAAGCCTATGCTTTAAACTCAATGCAAAGAGATGATGTTTATTCTCAGCAGAGAAATCTGTCAGTAACAGAAATATACCACTTCATTTCCAGGAGAAAGGCAACATCAGTGTTATTTATATCAAATATTTCAGAATGAACCCACAGAATAACGTGACATGATATGATATATTTGTATGAGAGCAGTACCAACACAGTCACATTACTATTATTCTGAAAGCCTATCTGTAATAATATAACTCTCCTGAAATATTTCAGCAAAGCAAAAATATGTCTAAAACCTCATACTTCAGGAAATAACAAGTATTGGAGTACTATATGGAAAAGAATCCATCTTCACTTTCTCGAGACAAAAGCTCCATTTTTACAGCTCCACTGTTTTACCTTTGGACTCATCACAAAACCACTTTGTGGGGTTCTTGTTTGTATTAGGAGTTGTTTCTTCACTATTACTATTTATTTTGTGTACAAATATGGATTTTTGTTGCAAAGAAGTTGGTTCTTCTGAGCCATTTATCTTCATGACCAGGGATATGAGACAGCCACCACAGGAACAGTACATCATCATGTCTTCTCAAGGTGAAGATAAATGTTAGCTGATTTTAAGGAGCATAATTTATATATAAATGTACATTTTTATTTTTCAGGACTGGCATTGTTCCGAGTGATTCTGCCTTTCGGGCCACAGTAATTATTTTCTTGTTCAGTTTGAGAGAATGAGTGAGTGGAAGAGAGAGAGGGGGAAGGAGAGAGGTTCCTCAAAGGTTATAATGACATAAGAAATGGTCCCTGGCACAGAAAGGAAGGAAGAGTTTGATGATGTTCCCAAGGAGTCTGCAAATGCGTATCAGTCATATCCTGTGCAAACTGTATGGCTTGAAAAGCTTTGGTTATTCAGAAATTGTCCATTAAACTCTGTGGTTGCCCCAAGCTTAAATTTTATTCCAACTCCTGTAAATCCACGTATCTTGTAGATGTTTCTTTCAGAAAACAATAAATAATGTAAATCCCAAGAAACACCATCAACTTCAGTGGCAATTAAGCAGGAAGCTTCTTCAAAGCTAATACAACTAAAGTCATTCTGCAATATTAGACTTCACAAAAAATATACTGGACAAATATATAATGATGATTAGTTGCAGTACCAAGTTCTTTAAAACAAGTTGCCTTTTTTACCTACTAATTTTTAGTACAATGAATCTGGCATAAATTATTATTAATACCTTTACATCTTTTTAATGTAATATTAAACAATATTCCTGATTTATTCATCAGTGCACTTTGCCCTCCAGGCAAAGATAGGATCAGCAGTTTTATTCTGCATAATTTACCACAATAATGTAAAAAACTCATTCTGAAGCAATTTTTTCAAAATTACTGTCTAGAAATAAAGACAATGGGGAATAAGAAAATGCTGGGTTTATCCTATATGACTGATCCTTTAATGTTAGGTTTTTCCTGTGGCCAATCAGAAATATTATTCTGCTTCTCTTTAAAAACCTGCAGATCAGGAGTATGTGATCTGTGAATGTGCAAAAGTGGTGTATAAAAATCACCCATGATTTGATCAGAAGATCGTGGTTAGCAGAACCTCCTTTCTTCTGGCACATTCATGTGCCAGCTGTGCCCAAAACAGGCCATCTGCTCCAGACAAGGTGTCTGTTCCCAAGCCCAGGTGTCTGCTCTGCTCTGTTATGATCTCTCCCAATAAGCCAAATTCTGCAATCCCTGGATCAGTCCCCAGTGTTATCATTTTGTCAATGTGAAGCAAATAGAAAACAGTCACTTGAGATTTAAAGCAACTTTGTGATTTATAATAACCTGGCACATTCAGTGATAGCAGAAAATGTGAGTAAACCCCCAAAGTAATCACACTTATTTATGGTTGGACTCAACGACCTTGAAGGTCTTTTCCAACCCACATGATCCTGTGATTCTGTTTTCACAAAGACAATATGTACAATTCTGTAAAGTACTGACATTTCTCAGTGCCAAATAGATCACACTGAGAGGGGTAATGTAAGTATTTTATATTTTATATCTTCCTTGGAGCTATGTCAGACGAATGTTTGCACCATGTAGGCTCTGAGTAGCATGGCTAACTATGGAGCCTGAAAAGTTACATGGACCATCATTTTCTGATGTGAGCATAAGGCTTCAGGAGTTTGCACTATTGGAAAGAGGATCCAAGTGACCCACAGATACATGAGAAAAATACCTTTTCCTTGTCAAAATAGACATAAAATCCAGTAACTGAGTGAAGTTAAGAATCATTAAGGTAGACACAACTGGTACTTATACTGGATACTGTTCAGACAAATCAATCAGGTAGGAGAGAAGGCTGTGAGAGCAGAGTGGTGCCAGGGTTTCAGAGGGTTCC
Source organism: Myrmophylax atrothorax (assembly GCA_026770055.1). Classification (NCBI taxonomy): domain Eukaryota; kingdom Metazoa; phylum Chordata; class Aves; order Passeriformes; family Thamnophilidae; genus Myrmophylax; species Myrmophylax atrothorax. Next base: position 32,128,712 of record JAOXXN010000102.1, read on the forward strand.
AGTTCTGCTGTTCCCCTGGAAGGCTGGACACTGAACACCTGCAAAGCAGGGGTGGGAAAGGCTGTGTGAGACAAAGTCATCATTTACAAAATGAAGCAGCATTTCTGATCTGAAGTTGGAGACTCCAAATTAGTGTGCATTTTTATACATTTGATGACATTACGTAGAAATTGTGCTGGTTGTAGAATTGCCATCCATGCTGTTATTCACAATTGGACCAGACCTTGGCAGCCTGTGCTGCGCTGGCTCTGCTTTGAGTCCCACTCCAACCTGCAGCAATTCCTCTCAGCTTGCAGGATTAATTACTGAGAGTTCATGATTTTAAAAAAAATAAATAAAAAAATTCCTTTTCGGCATAATGAGTGAAACCTGTCCCTTTTCTTCTCAATTAGTTAACTTCCAGCCAGGAGAATTTAACTCCTCCATCTATCCTCCTGTGATGGCATATAACTCCACAGTTTTAAGGAAAAAACTTTCTGTAATACATTTAAATGCAGTAGAAAATTTTTCTAACAGCTGCATGTATTCTGGCACGCAGAAGGAGTTGGTATGCAAATGTCACATACCAGCTCATCTACTTTAGAGAGCATTAGAGAATTGCTTTACCCAAATTATCACTGGTTTGAGCTGAAGCACAAGCCTACAAATACACCTAAGTATGTTTTTTGACAGAACTAAATATCTCACTTTGCAATGCTTTGTTGCTTTGCTATTTTTTTTTATTTTTATTTTCTTTGTTAGCTGGACAGCTGTCAGGAAAAAACAAGGAAGAGAATGGAAAGGAAGTACCTCCACTGAGGTCCAGGATCCACTGCCCGGTATTTTGGTTGGTTATGTGGGTATTTGTTCTGGCATCCCCATGTTGTTGTGCTGGGCAGGGTATCAAAAATTACACGGCCCACAGAACATTTTCCCATCCATTGTTACACAGCAAACCCTTAGACCAACCTTAGGCTTACAACTCAGGAGTCCCTCGCTGGAAGCTGGAGGTGATAAATTCAAGCTAAAGAAACAGCACATAGTCTCTGCCTCTCATAAGGAACTTGCACAGCTTGGTATCAAAAGGAGTTTAATGAGCTTAGCGATATGTGAAAAGGATTAAGGATACCAGCAAATCACTTGATTACGTACTTAATTCAATAGGGCTACTCACGTGCTGGAAGTGCCCACGTGCTGCACTGGGCAGGGGGCACGGGGAGCTGGGCAGCACTGGGGTGGCACTGGGCCATCTGCAGCAGGGACACCCCAGCTCCCCTAAACACCCCCCCCCCTCCTCCAGGCACGCAGGGGCACGGCAGCTGCCCTGCCTGCTGCTGCACTGCCTGTCCTGAACAGGCTCCCAGCAAAGGGCCTGAGTGCATGGCTGAGATGCCTGAGCTGTGCAGAAAACAGGGAAACTGGGACACAGACCGGGCTGGCAGTCATGTTCCTGCAGACCAGTTTTGAAGCAGGGCAGGGAGGGAAATACAGAGCCCGAAGCATCCCATTCCCCTCTGGCACATCTAACTCCGCTCCCAGTTCGGATAAGATGGACACTGTGCAGAGGGCCCTAACTCATTGTTTCACAACACTCTTTGATTCCCCTAATATTTGTGTTTGGAACCAGACAGGAAAGCACCAGCACAGATTCAGGCTCTTGTGCTTCACAGAGGAAGACGTTGGTCATTGGGGAGTAGAGAAAACCACCAAATGAACGACCGATAAGCACACAGACAAGTTCCTCTGAGTGTCTGGAGCCATCCAGCCCTGGAGACAGGGAACTCCATGGAGAGCCCAAAATCGTCTGCTACAGTTCAGAAAGTCGCATTTTCACAGGGAAAGGTTAGGAGAAATCAAACAACAACAAAGCTGTCTGCAGCCAAACAGCAGACTGTCGCAATTAGGAAATGATGTTAACAAAGCGACGAGGGGGACATATAAGCAGTTACACTAAGCGTGGAGACACAAGTCATTTCTGAAGGATCTTGGAAGAATGCCCTGGGGTAAAGCTTTAGATCTAGGAAAAGTGACTTCAGAGACTATTATAACTTTTTTAAAATATTTATTTTTGTTGTCATTCTGCTGCATAAGCCTCTGATAAAGAATAGACTTTTTTCCAGCAGCCTAAGAGGACACATATATATGTATATAAATATAAATGTATTCTTCTCTGGACTATGTTTTTCAAGTCTGAAAGTGATATAATTGAGAATTGAGTTGTGTGCTGCACACTATAAAAAAAGATGAAACCTCTTTGGATTAGTATTTTTGTCACTCTCTTCAATACCACACCTGGCTAGACCGTTCATCTTTGGTCCTAAATAGCAATGAAAGCTAAACCATGTGGCTTATGAAAAGATCTCTAAAAACTGCCATCACTGCTGATTTATTCTTTTCCTACCTGATCTCAATGTGTTATTTTAATTGTCAGTTTTATTAAAAACTGACCTGAAAGTGTACATTGAGAACCTCTGCAGTGGAGCAGAGGGCTGAAAAGAGTCCTTGTGCACATTACAAGATTATGGTAAAAACAGTAATGATTATTTTAATAAATATGTTGAGAAAATTTGTTAATTGTTCAAATGCACCTAGCCTCAGTGAACAGTTCATCTTACATCTCAGCTGCCGTGATTAAAACTGATTTACCAACTCATCTAAACCAGTTGTTTTTCTAAAAAATCAGCTGGGTTTTCCTCCTCCTGCTGCTTGGCTTCTGCTTTGCACCCTATTAACTGGCACTCTCCACAGACAGCAGCGGAGTTTAATAAAGCCTGAAATAGCACAAGCTTGTTAAGTGATTGCAGATTCTGCACCCCATGCTCTCTGAATGCAGGGATGCAGGGATAGTTCTCAGAGGAATGCTCTCCAGATCTTTAGCTGGCATAGAGCCCCACTGCATGTGAGTGTTTGCCAGTTTGTCCCTAAAGTTCAGGCTCTGGTATACAACCATGGGTAGCCCCACTACTCAGTGACACCTGATGTTCATGTTCTTCCCACATGGGGAAGAGAATGGAGAGAGTGAGTGCTGTAGTTTCATGACCTTTTCCATCAGCTTATAAAACTTTCTCTTTTCCAACAACACATTTTCTACCAGCAAATCTCATGGCTCAGGCAGGCAAGAAAGATGTATGGACAACTATTCAGCAAGCGCTCTTCCCTGCCTTAGTAGAGGTTTTTCTCACTTAGTTTGGCAAGAACCACCACCACTACCATTCAGATTTCCAGGTTCTTGACTGGTTTGGGTAGTTATAAATAAACAGATTTTTTGTACAAGTGGCTTTTACTCCAAAAATTTAGCATTCCTTGAGCCTAAAAGTCTCCATGGAATTAGCAGGCTATGGGAGGTTTGTCATTTCTACTAAATACGGAGCAAACTATTCTGTTTGGCTGTGTGAGGAAAGGCAACTGGACATTTTGTCCAACAGGCAAATCCATGCTATTTTTAGCTGATTTTCATTCCCCAAAAGAAGTATAAATCAGTAAAAGCAAATACAAAGCATGACCTGAAATTTATTAGAATAGTCTTGAAATAGAAAAGGATGATATCATAGCAAGAACGTTTGCATCCATTAGTCATCCTCTAAGTCATAGAGTCTTAATATCCATTAATAACTTCTTTTCAGTAACATGTAAGAGGAAGTGTCCCATACAGTATCAACAGGTGGATGTTTGAACTGCGTCTGGGGTCAGAACAGTCTCCATAAAGGCTTAGTGTCCATGGATACCCATCTATCCTGAGTGTGGCTCACTGTGAATGAGACTCAGGAGGCTGGTTAGGGCCTGATCCTGAGCGGCAGGCAGGGAATAGGAACCACAGCAGATGACAGTACAGAGTATGGGCTGTGCTCACCTGTATTAATCCCAGATGAAGGAAAAACACCAAGAACTCTTTGAGCTTCTAAACTACCAAAAATCAACAAGCAGCATTGGAGCAGCCAGTTTTCATCAGGAAATTGGAAAAACCTGCCTTTTTGCCAAGAAGAGGATGAGCTTGTTGTACCAGAGCACCCTGACAGTGTCTCCTGGGCAGGGCCAGGGCTGCTCTCGGCCTATGGAAAGTTCTTGTCCTCAGTGAGTATAGAACATCTCCATATAGTGAAATACAAAATGAACAAAATGAAACTTAGCATAGTGGTGCATGTGACAGTTCCTGGCTGTTTGAAGTTACTGATGGCCATGTGTGAGTTACGGAGGTGTCAGAGTGACACGAATGTTTATAGCCCTGCAATTCCACAAATGGAAAGGAGACAGCATTATTTAGGGCAACAAGAATGTGCAATAGCTAAACCAGACATTTAGGGTTTTTTTTAAAAAAAAAGAATGAGTGCAAGAAGATGTGCAGATTTTATGAGTTTGCTGCTACACAGTGTGTATATTTACATGAAATAATTAGCTGTAGTCTTGTTTATGTCAAATCCAATTTACATTAATAAACATCACCCAGCAAAGACATGGATGCTGTATGAAAATGCCCACAAAATGTTAGCAGCCATAAAAATGCAGAGTAAACACTGGAGCATTTAATTAATCAATTTTTGACATTACCAAGTAATTACAATTTCTGAATCATTTCTGCGATGTTTTTTATGAATACAAATTAACCACAACACATGGAAGAGCTGCTGATGGGAGGCATTTGACTTACGTAGACATATGGCACTTGCATGTGACTCCTACTGTCTCAAGAAAACAGGGAGTTATAACAAGGATAGAAAAACATTCATAGGATCTATTGCAGAGTTGTGGAAATTGAATTCGAAGGTTATTACAGACGTTTGGGATTCACAGATAAAGACGCTTCGTTCTCGGAACGTATCAGACTTTTTAGCTCACTTGCAATAACCACTGTCATCCATCCAACAGCAAATACCTCAGGGCCTGAAGTTTTCTCTACCATTTTCTTTAATTGCTTTGTTATCACTTGTCCTCACATTACATACACACAAATCAAGCCTGTCTTCGTATGGTTTTATTTAACGTTAAAAACAACTTGAATGAAAAAAAGCAGTAGTTGCTCATTTGTTCAATCATTAAGTCCATAGAAAGAAAAAAGAAAGTATACACTATATATTACAGAATCGTAATGTGGCCTAGTTTGGAAAGGACCTTGAAGACCATCTAGTTCCAAAACCCCCTGCTGTGGACAGGGACACCTCTCACTAGACCAGGTTGCTCAGAGATCCATCCATCCTGGCCTTGAACACTTGCAGAGATGGGGCATCCACAACTTTTCTGGGCAACTTGTTCCAGTGCCCCCTAATACCTCTTCTCAACCTACTCCTTCAGTTTGTATCCATTTGCTCTTGTCCTGTCACTACATGCTCTCATAAAAAGTGCATCTCCATTTTTCTTGTATGCTGCCTTCACATACGTGAAATATGTGACTGTAAGGTTAAAAGTCCAGCACAATCCTATAGATATATCAATCTGACCATCCCAAAATATGTCCAAGCATCAGTGAAGAAAACAAGGTGAGAAAAAGCTCTGAGGATTTCCAGCTTCCAAACCCTGCTCTAAGAACAAGGGTAACACGGGGTTTAGCAAAACCTAAATGGCCAACCCTTTAGGGCTGGTATGGATGCAAACCAGGGAATCTGGAGATGAGCAGAGAGAAGGTGATGTACTGCACCAGAGGCTGGGACCCCTTTTCCACGTGGGTTTTGCTTGCCTTGTCCTACCATCCCTCTTTTGCCCACCTGTCTCTAGCCACAAGGTTTTTCACACAGAGGAGGAAACTTATTACAACACATTTTGAAAATTGATCTCTGCGTTGACAGGTCTGTTTGGAATGTCTCCCATGTACATATCTATAGTCAAGAAAAATTTATCTCCAAGTTAATAAGATAGCATTGCTCAGGAGATCTCAGAAGCCACTTCCAGCACTCTGCCTCTTCCTCGTATGCTGAATTCAGTGAAACTACTTACATCCATCCACCTCCTCTGCATGATACATAAACTTAAACACACAGAAAAATGGTGGAATATGCAAACAAATATGCTCCTAAATATCCCATGTTCATTGGTTCCCTTTTTCACTCTGTGTTTGTACAGAGAAAAAAGAAATGAATCAGAAGCTAGAAATGAATCAGAAGCTAACACACAAATACACCTCTGCATTTTCATAGTTTATTACAAACAAAGCACGAGCTGTGCTCATGGGGAGCTCTGCCAGCTTGTGGTCTGCCTAAAAAACATTTATTGCTGCTGTCATTACCAGGGCTTGCAGCAGATTTGACTTTGGGTATTGACTGATTGTAGGAGACAACAGAGTCTAAGGCATGAATCAGTTGCAAACTGTTGCCCGAATCACACTTTTTCTTCAACCAAAATTCCCACTAATTTCCACCAGATATCCAAGAATATAAAAAAATGTGACAGAACTGGTAGGTATTTGAAGGTAGGCAAATAAAAAAAATAATCTCTACAACATTCAATATATTTTCTTTTAGGTAACATTTAATTCAATATGGGAGGCAGCTGACCCTCCCAGAGAGTTTTGCAAAGCAGGTTTTCCATGAGGACCTCTGATCCCAACTTCTGCAGCTCCCTGACAGCCATCCACTGTCACCTCCCAGACAATCTCTCAGTCCCCATGCAAAATGGAACCTGATTTTCTGGGTCAGGGGATTAATCATAAAAAGTTTGGCGTTTCCTAAGTGGTGTGTAGGCCAGACAGCATCACATGATACTGGTTGGAGGTAAACTTTTAGAGTATAGTGTAGGGATTTAGGGAAAGTGGATTTAGTGGAAGGAAAATGTTTCACTGTAATGGTAAGCTATAGCAGAGTTCAGTAAAGTCCCTGAAAAGAAGCAAGAACTGGAACATTTGTGTCAGCAAACAGCATACACTTCTGTTGTGTAGGTCTGTTAAACACTTAAGCCAAAGCAGTGCCTTCAGTTATAACCACTAATTCCCAGTAAATTCTGGGTGGAACAGAAAACACAAAAGCACTGCAAGGACAATTTCTTGCTGGGTTGCAATTCTAACCCAGTTATCCCTACTAATGCTATAAATACTTAAAGGCATAGACACCAGTCTGGGATAGTGGCAATTTGTATTGGCAGGGTTAGAACACACATGGACTAAATGGGAGATGCCCAGTGGCACCCTGGAGCATTGCCTTGGGTGCAGGTCCCTGCAGCAGTGGGGTTTGTACAAGCCTCAGTGACAGGCACCACGCAGCAGCCTCTGTGTCCTTCTGAAAGCCAGAGAGAGCTGTGCACAAGCAGAGGAGGTGAGGATAAGAGGTTCCTGTGATGGAAATCCAAGAGCTAGAGCCATGTTTCTAGAGAAGCTGTGAGGCACAGAGAAAGGATCTTGGGGGCAGCCTTTTCTGACCTGCAGTCAGAACTGGAGCAGGGAGATGATGCAGTTGGGTGAATGTGGATGCCAACTGTTGAGTTTAGGAGTAACTGAGCCTAACATAAAGACTTCCACAAAATAGAAATCGGTGGTCTTTACTCTTTGCTTATGTTGCAAAGATGGTTTGTCTCCTGAACACTTATGACTTCAGCATGTTATGTTCAGTCGCTGCTAAATAAATATGACACTGCTCAATTTAATGAGATCTATTTCCTTTTTATAAAAATTAAGGTGAACCTTTGATTTCACTCAGCATTATAGAATTCACGGGTCCAATGCAGTACCAGTGAAATCAAAACTGTAGTTTAGCTCCTGGTTAATGCTAATCTTTTTTCTGCAGTTGAATATTGCAGCACTGAGTTGCAGATCCGCCTCAAATGTTATGTGCCTAGAGATATTAGTTACAGTTATTGCAAAGCACTCTGTTTATTCAAATCAGACTGAAACAAACACAAACTGTAGCATGAAAGGCTTCAAAATACTTGTTTAGATAAATATTCATTGTCAGATGCCTTGCAGGATATATAGTGATAATTCAGATTACATTATAGCTTTTTGTTTTATATACTATCTTGCCAGTCAGTATTCAAAAATGTTACTTTAAAAATGCCTTTAATTTTATGTGTGAAATAGCAAGTGATATACTTAGCTGTTCTTGTTTCTTACACATGAATCTTTCAATCCATGGGGAACTTAATGTGAATTAACAGTGGGAATATAAGCATAAACCTTTATATTTCTGGTAATACAATTTTGTCACTAACTGCAGCTTACTGGAAAAGTTCTTTGTTGAATTACATTTTAAAGATCTTTGTCATCATCATCTGGAAAATCTATGGCAAGAAGTGATGAGTCCTGTTGGTGTACTCGCTGCTCTACTGCCAACTTCTGGATGTTTAGACAGTGTCTCTCTCTTGGGAACCAGAGACATAGACACAATTTCCTGCAGAAACCTTGGCTCTCACTGTCCTGAGACACAGAGGACAAATTAAAAAACCCCACATATCAATCCTGTACCCAAAAGCATTTTTCTCACATGAGGGTGCCATCCTGTTTCCAGTGTGTAAGGGTGTTCTGGGTCAGACTCAGCTGGAATCATGATGACCTTGATGGAATTAAGTAGGGCATGTCAGTCCAAAACAAAGACAGATGAGATACACAAAGTAATCAGGTTTTCCTCTCTACTGTTAATGTGTGATTTTTACAGTAATTGGATGGTATTTTCAAACACTGGTTTACAAATTGTCATTTGCAGATAGTAATTATTTTACTAAAACACCCCAGTACATACTGACCTCTTGCAGTTATTTAGCATTTGTTAAGCATCTCATGTTTCTGAGTATTCAAAACTAGTGGCAATAATTGATATACAACAGAAGGGCTGAATTACTGCATCTGAACTGTGTAGGTGCTCCATGCATGAATCACAGACTATTTATTGTATGATCCTCACAAAAGCTGATGATTTAGATTAATTTCCATAAAGCTTAGAATGTTAGATTGGAAATATTGAACATACATTAAATCACAGGAGAAAAAAACTCACCAACTTCAATAAAATTTAAAAGCTAAGAGAGGTTCCAGCCCAGAAAGTGCTTCTTTTCCTCTCAAATCTTCATCATCTACACTAACATGCCCTTGAAAGGTGTTATTATTGACAGGGTTGATTGGTGCTGAAGGCTCTGCCTGGCAGAGCCTCTCATGGGTGGTATGTACAGTGGGGCAGCTCTCCCGGGTGTGCAGCTCCTGAGGAAGTCTGCAGAAGTGTAGGGATTTCTCAGCTCTCACATCTCACATAAAGAGAAGCCTACCAGGTCAGTGTGGTTTTCAGGCATTACAGACATCAGGGTCACAAAACTGAACCGCTGCACCCCCTGAGCTGTACCCTGCAATGTTGTGTGGCTTTGCTGAGAAAAGTGCTGAGCACCTGCAGGTCTCATTCATGCTGCAGAATTAAACTTATTCAGGGGAGAAAAACCAATTTCCAAACTTTAGATACAGTCCTTAATCATTCACTTAAAAAGCATTTCTGTAGCCATCAACTTGACAGTATTTAAATGAAAAGACTCTGAAAATCTCTTGTTTTCCAACAGGAAATATATTCAGGGATTGGCATTTCACATGTATAGAAAAATTTGCAATAATCATATACTGATGACAAGTCTAGGAAAGAATTTACATCTAACAGGAATGATCTAATTTATCTTTCATACAGGAATACCCAGTGGCTATTGTGAACATTTTATTATGAAGGAAATTAAAGACAACACAAGAAAATTAATGTTTTAAGGAAAAGTCGTATGCTCCATTTAACTCTTCTTTTGACTGTCCACATAATGCAATAAGTTAATTTGCTTCTTTTCATATGCTTAAGTAATAGAAATAACACTTTTCATAAATCACCTATGAAAGCTTTAAGAACAAAAGCAAGCTAATCAGTATAAAGCTTTTGAATTACTTCTGTATAAATGTGAACTTCTGCAATTTCCCTGAGTAACAACCTCCATCCTCTTCTCCTTTCCAACTTTTTCTGCCTGGGTATCAAACACCTCACTGCACAATCGTACTATCCCCTGCTCATATGGGACTTGATGGAAATCTTGTCCCAGACTCAAGTTTGGATGTGGAGACAGTGGCACACTGGAAGCACAGCAAATGCTCTGAGCTGGAAGGTGCCTCAGCACTTCGTGATTGAAGCCTTCTAGGGCAGCACTCAAAAGTTTTGCTGGTGAGCAGGGCCATTTCTCTTGTCTCACCTGCCTTTCTTCCAAGCACCCTTTAGAATTCTGAGACTTATAAAAGAAATGTGTCCCACCAAAAGGTTTTTGTGGCAGCAGTGAAGGAATAGGGCCTTAAAAGAGAAGGCCTATTCCATGCACCTGGGATATGGCTAAGGCCCTAGACCTGGCATCCTGATCAGTTCTCCTGCTGGAGTCTCTCCTGATGAGGATGCTCAGGGTAGATTTCAGATGATGCCTAACTCTGCAATGCTTACTTAAACAAACATATCTCAGGGCTTGGCATGGCCAGGGTCTTTCAGTCCAGCCACTTTTGCCAGTGTCACTCCAGTTGTTGAAAGGAGAAACACAAACCACAAAGGAACCAAAATGGCACAGGGTTAGATCACAGAATCACAGAATATGTAGAGTTGGAAGGGACCTACAAGTCCAACTCCTGGCCCTGCATAGGACCCTCCCCAAGACTCACACCATGTGCTCCAGAGCATTGTCCAAACACTTCTTGAACTCTGTCAGGCTTGGTGCTGTGACCACTGTCCTGGGGAGCCTGTTCAGTGCCCAACCACTATTTGGAGGAAGAACCTTTTCCTCGTACCTCACTTAAACCTCCCGTGACAAAACTTCAGGCCATCTAAACAGCTAAAGTTGTAGATAGTCACCTAACAAGATTTTAATGAGAATGTGCTCATTCTGCTTCCTTGGAGATTTCTGAAATGCCTCTAGACTTTTGGTAAATTTTCAAATCTGTCTCCCCATTCCTTCCTGTGTATCCAAACAGCTTTACTTCTCTTTTTCAGAGAGGGGGAGATAAATTCCTTTCCTTTGCTGCTTGCATTCATACCACATAAGGTAAAATACCCCTTCCTCTGTACATATTTGAAAGACACAATCGCTTGTGTGGATAGCTGAATTCCCCCTTATATTAGTTTGCATTCATGCATCATGCCTGGGGCCAGAAGGACATGCTGAATATGAGAGTATCTGTCTAGCCACAAAGTAAATACAGTGCACAGGAGGATTAAGACAAGGCAAACGAGTCTACTGGTTCAGACTGCAAAACTTTTCAGGCTCTCCTGCAATGACACAAAAGTTAAGATATTATTGGATTGATCTCCATGCTGGGGGAAACTGAGTCACTGAGCAAGTCCTGTTCCCCGAGTCGTTCTGGCAAGACCATGGCAAGATGTCCTCAGTCCTTCCAGTCCTTTAGCCTGATTACATCCATCTCCCTGACCTGACATCCGAAACATCCCAAGTGTGGATGTGCATTATACACACTCACACACATGTACAAAAAAAAAAGCTACTTCAAAAACTGTTTATTTAGTTCAGATCCAGTGACTTAATGTAATGGCCCTGCAAACCAGAGAGGCCCTTTGCATGAGAGTCACACAGTCAGCTCCAGCAGCATCTCAGGCACAAGTGATTATTTGCTGCTTTGGCAGATTGCACTGCCTGTGCTAATATGTATCAGCTGATAGATCTCAAGCCATATTGAATTCTTTTATCTTTTGAGTTTTGATGAAAAAGCCCTTTAGATTATTTGTCTCCTTAAATGATCCTGATTAGAGTTTCTTCTTACTAAGTTATTAATCATGGCAGAGTTTTCTGCTTGCCACAAATCAAGAATTATTCATTTAGCCATGATTAGGGGCCAAACATGACATGGGGAAAGCCTTTGTTTTAAAATAGGCAGCATTCAACTCTTAACAGATTTAGTACATGGTAAATGTAGTTTGGAATTGGAATAATGTGGATATGTGCTATTCTCTTGGGAGATCTGAGGATTTCCTCTTCGTCTAATTTTTAATTTATAGCACTGATACGCTCTAAATGCTTTATCTGAAAATGGTTTTGCACACCAACGATATGAGGCGGATATTAACATCTGTCAAGAGGATATTCTTGAACATGACTGCAAATTCCAGCAGTATTTGCTAACTTGTAATCTATATGGGAGCACTAATTAGTTTCAGAATGTTTATTTGCATCCCCTCAAAGCTTTGGGAAAGTTTTCAAACCAAGGTCTTTTCCAGTGGATAGCAGTGCAGTTCCAGGGACACCTGAGTACAATACTAGGCTGGATTTCACCATTTCTACCACCAGTTTCTGTTACTCTTTTCATCACCATGTGTTAACTCCCAGAGAGACAGCCACATGTGGAGCCCAGCTATGCTGCTGTAGGGAGGCCAAGGTCAGAGAAAAACCTCAGTCT
>JAOXXN010000102.1:32146870-32168166 GCA_026770055.1 Myrmophylax atrothorax
GGGGGGTGGTGGTGGAAACAACACAAGGCTTTGTGCTGGGGAAATTTGTGTGTTTTCTCCTCAAAGAATGACATGAACACTGACAGCTACAAGTGTGAAATCACTGTATGATATCCAACATAAAAAGAGTGTTTCTGATCACTTCATGTGTGTGGTTTCTGCAGCATAGCCTAAATTTTCTTTTTCCAGTTGGATATAGAAGTTGAGATGGTGGGCACTTGAATTGACTAGATCAGTAATCCATGTAGCTCAGACAGACCTTTTTCCGGTTGAAATCTAAGGCTGAGCATCAGATATTTCACAAATATCCTTTGATTCCCTAGCATAGAAGTTAATTATTGAAAGGGTAATTCCAGTTCCCATCAGCAGGGCCTGAATGTAATTAGCAAAAGGACTGTATGTTACAGTCTGTGAATTTTTGATTACTAGACAAAGTGTAGTAAGGAGGAAGAATGGGTTACATCCTTTACTGACAGCAGATGTGTACAGAGTGATTAGTGGCCTTGTCAAGTAATGGTGTATCTCACTACCACAGATGCAACTCATGAGGAACTCATCTAATTTATGTACTTTTCATTCTCTATTCTAGCAAAAAAACCCATTTGTTTTGTTTTAACTTTAATCTGTCATCTATGAAGGTGTTAAGTCATTCCATAACAGGACTTGTGTCACATTTTAAGTTTTTACATAGCTTAACTACTTATAGTTTTGAGCCTATCTAATTCTAACTCAACTAGAACAAATGAAGGTAATAACCAAGTGACTGACACTACTGAAGCCTTTTTTTCAGGTAGCATTTCTATTTAATGAGGCCCCAACATTCTGACTTCTCCTCAACCAAGAACACTCAGAACTCAGCACTCCATCAGAATCATTACAATTAAGGCAAAATACTGATCCATTTCCCTAGCAGAAGCAATAATCTGTCATTTAGAGACTGTATCATACCACAGTGAAACACGTATTGCAGAAATAGAATATAGCCACATGTTAGCTCTGAAAATAACAAGAAATACCACATTAGATGATGCACAGACTTTCTGAAAAGTAAATGTAAATGTGTATGAGTGTCAGGGGAGTTTGCTTAATAGATAAAGATGTATTATTGCAAATGGAATTTTCTAAATTGAAATGAAGGAAAGAAAGAAAAGGATGAACATTAAAACTGTTCTGGTGGAATAAGTGGCTGGCTGGAGACACAGCAAGTGTCTTGTCTATTCATTTCCTACAAAACCTGATTATTTTTTTGTACATTTTTTTTAATTTCCATAGGTAGTTGTCCAAACAAATCAACCATGAAAAGTGTACGAGTTCAGTGAACAAGCAAAAAGCTTGAGCTAGTGAATGCACAGCCTTGAGCAATGCTCCTGGTGCCTTTTTCCTTAGTTTTCTTAGTAGCTTTATTTATCTATGATGAATGATGTGATACAGAATACTGACAAAACTGTGACTGTGAGATATTCAGACATCTCCAAGACTGCAAAAGCTGTATGTGTTTGTGGGGACATTTGCATTAAAATTAATATTGCCTGGGGAGCATTTTAATGGTTTTATAAGTTGGATCTGCAGCAATGTATGGCTCTAACTTTACTTATGATAAGATCATCTGTATACATATGTGTAAGACGTGTCTCAGGTAGTTTTAGTGCCGACAATTCCTCTTGCATAGTGTTTTCTAAAAATCCTGGGGAAAACCTGCATGTATAAGAAAAAAAAAATATCTGTCAAGGTTCTGAGAAACCCAAACTAAAGTAAAAAGTAAGAATAAAGAAGTAGTATAGTAGTAGAATAAAACATGTAGTTATCCATGCCTGTTTATCCTAGAGCAGCTTCCATACTTTCTTTGAAAACACAAAAATAACAGTAGAATATCATCTCCTAAGAAATTGAGATGGCAAGTAAGCAGTTAGAAGTAAAGAAATAGTTGAACTATTGATGGAGGTTAATGGTTTATCACCTCACCATTCAAACATTCCATGAGGAACTAAGCTGAATAACTCTGTTATGGAGTAGGTACTCCTATTTCCACTGGAGAGGTATAGAAACTAAAATAACTTTATTGTCTACAGAGAAAACTATCTGTTCTGAACAAGTTAGGACAGAGCAATATGGATTTCAAGTGCAATGTATTTTAAAAGAGGATGAGAAGCTGAGGAAAGATTTCAGAGATTAATGGTCAGCAGCTAATGGACAATTGCACAGCTTTGCAGAGATTTTCCTGAAAAAAAGGCATGATGTTTGCATCCTCAACCTTTCCTGCGTTTTCTTAAGAGAAAAGGAGGGTTGGATCTTTTTCTCTACAACTTACAAACAAATGACATTTCCTTTGAGGTGCACAGCTAGGAACTGTGAAAACCTCTATCTATCTATCTATCTATCTATCTATCTATCTATCTATCTATCTATCTATCTATCTATCTATCTATCTAATCTATCTATCTATCTTTTTGTCTATCTGTCTGTCTATCTGTCTGTCTGTCGCCACTATCGCTGTTTAGAGAGACTTTTGCAGGAGTTTCAGAATCATTCACATAGTGACAAGTCAGGTATGGTGTGTTATTAGCAAAGTTAAAAGCAAGCTGGTACAGCAAATATAAAGGCACTTCCTTACCTAACCTTCTTCCCTATACCTTTTGTGTTTCCTTAGGAGCAGCTTGACAGGAAACCTGTTGGAAATTGCTACAACAACCAACCAGCCCCCACCAACGACAATACATCCTTGGGGAACAATTGTCAGATGATTTATATTATTCAAATATGTAATACAAACCAAATGCTAGGGGGTTTTTCAACTGCTTTCAGAAATCCTTACATTATAATAAGTAATCTGGCTATTTTATGATGCAGTTGAGTATGTGCAAATACATGAATCTGTATACTTCTGTAATTTTACAGAACCCCCCAAAAGCACATGGATTTTGTGTAACTGATACTGGAGATTTTAGTCTGGGAATAGCAACTTGGAGCATTTTAAATTAACCTGATTTTCTTTTTCCTCTATAGGTTACAAAAGTCAGGGCTTATAAGGGCATCTCCAGTCAGATAATTAAACTTAGGAATGATGGAGTGGTCACTTCCTTGAGATTAAAACCTTATTTCTTTCATGACAATGATTGTAAGGAGGGAGTTAGGGGAACAGAAATTGGAGATGACTGCAGTTTTAGGGCCATTTTTAGTCCCTGCAGGCAGATTCTTGTCCCATATTGGCAGAAAACTGCAGAAACAGAAACACAACTATGTGTGATCATTTGTAAGATCAGGACTCAATACAGTTTTCTAAAGGAATACTTGATTTCCTAAAACTTTCAGTCTTTCAGCTTTGGATATATCTCCAATCTTCTTTGTTTTAGGCAGATTTTATTGCCACAGCAGTTACACATGTAAGTTTTCTTGTTTGAGGCACATTAGCCAAAAGCCAAGTACTGTGAATGTCTCATTTCACCCTGATGGCTGTTAGTGTGATATTGAATATTAATGTGAAATAAGCCCTTATGTTTAAAATAAAAAAATAAACATCTAATTGAAAAGATGTCTAATTTCTGTTTTGCTTGATGGAAAATCTGGTCATTTACTCCACTAAAAGTAAAATGGCTGAAACAGCAGGACCAATAGCAATAGCCTTGCAATTCATCTGGACCATAAACATTTCAAAATACCTACTTTACCAAGAATGTTTTGGATAAAAGTGGTTCCCTTTTCAAATAACTATGCATTCCATCCTTACTGTAGTTAAAGCAAAGGTATTAAATGCTTGACAAGACAAGAAAGTCTACAAATGAACTAACAGCCTATTTTAGCCATCTTGACATGATTAGTCTGTATCATAAATTGTGCAAGGTATCAATTGTATTTTGCTGGAGAGCCTTATATGTTGCAGAAATGATAGATATTTAGGCTCCTGTGTATTGTTTTGTTTCATTTTAAAACAATTCCCCTTTGTTTTTACTTAATAAAAAACAAATACATTGCTCTAGTCGTAGGTCATAACTAGGCCTGGGCTTGGGTGAGGGCTAGCAGAGAGATCCTGAGCTCCAGAGGCGATGAAGAAATGCCAACAACATTGGACATCCTGCAATTTTTGTGCATGACTTCATGGGGCTGGGTGTGGGTTGATGTGATTGCAAACACTTGAACAAATTTCACTGGGAGCCCTGGGAGCTGCAAGCAGATAATAAAGTGCAGGCATTCGGAAAGAAACACTGAAGGCAGATCAGCAAGGTCTCAGGAGGGACTTTAAATTTCTCAGGAGAACCCCATTACAAGTGAGCACACCCTTCACAGCTGACCTCTTCTGAAAGGCTTTTAATCTTGGGCCATCCCCAGCCTTCCAAGCAGAACAACCTGACAGTCTTCCATCTTCCCACATTCCCTAAGTATTCTGGGCCAGATGATCTCTTCCCATTTCTTTAAATTAAAATGCATCAAAGACAGCAATGAAGAGAGGACAGAACTGGAAAAGCCAGGGGTCCTCTTTTCAGTAGGACTGATTGCAGGGCTTTCGAAAAAACAGGCAAATTTTACAGCAGGATCTTGGGAAATCCCTGACTCCCCTAAAGAACCATTCAACTTCCCTCAGGGTCTATGATATTTAAAAGGCAGCACTGAATCCAACTGAATCTTACCTTTCTTCCAAGCATTTAAAAATTTCTGTTCCTTATGTTACAATATATGGTGCTCTGCTGTCTCCTTCCACCAGGACAAGAACAGGGTGAAGAGTAACAGCAGCAAGATGTGCCTGTGCTGCTGCCATCAGGGGAGCTGGGGCTGGCAAAGAGGAGATGGCTCGTTCCTATAAGCTCCCATAGCTATTTTGTCATTGGTAATGGTGTGGGGTAGGTTTAGGCTTTGGGCAGGACTCTCAGGCACTGGTTCCATACAGCTCTTTCACTGAAGGCTCAAGATTTCAAGAAGCTCAAACAGGACTCAGGTTTCAGGAAAGAAATGTGACCTTTCATAAAATAAGGGGGCAAATCAGGGAGAGCAGTATTTGCCTGAAGATTACCTCAATCCCCCGCTGTCGGTTCCAGAAGCAAAGCCCATTATTACACCTCTGCTGCTACCTTGAACAAGTTTCTACAGCATAAATGGAAAGATTCTTATTATCTGCCCACAATGGTGATTGAAAAGTCTGTGCTTTGTAGGAACAGCTCAGTGCTCTCAATTGCCTCAGCACTGATTTTCCCCAGGCCATGCCTCTCCTGTCCCCCCACAGACAGAGCCTCCTTCCACAGCCTCACAAGATGCAATGACTTTTGCTGCTGCTGCAGCTCACTTTATCCCAGTGGAAATTTGCAGAGATGGAGCCAACACAAAATCCTGTTACCTCCTCCTTGCCAGCTCTGCCATTTGCTTCCTGCAATCCATGCCAGTGTTCACACCAAGGGCTTGATTTTTCATCAGGAAGGTAAAAACCCATTGCAGGGGACAGAGCAGAGAGAGGATGAGACAGTGAGAGTCCCTCCACTGGTGGGGATTGGCCGTATCAGAGCTGCACACCTGCCCAGGGAGAGGCACCGAGTGTGCATCGCCCTGTGCCTGAACAGACAGGTGTTCAGGTGTCAGTGGAAAATTAAGAGTGAGAGAACCTGAAGAGCTCACAGGATAAATGTGATTACATTTTTAAAAGCTGCTAAACCTCAAGAGCATGAACCCTATATATATATTTATAAAGTAAAACATTTTGCTCCATCCTGCTTAGGCTCAGAATTTCTTTCCCGCTGATATGCCAAAATTAGAAACACATTTTCAGAGAAGGCCCAAATCCCAAATAGATGTGTGGCCTTCAGAAAGGCAGCTCTGTCCCTACAGCCTTCTCATTTTCATCTGAGCCGCCGTCTGTTTGGCCAATTAGATGCCTGACTATTAAAAATCCAATCTCAGGGAGAATGGTGTGACTCAGAGTGGCTGTGCACTTTATCTCCCTCACTCAGAGCAAAATATACACGCTAACACCAACCCATCTGCCTCACAACACAGAGATACGGCCACCAGCTCCTCTGTCTGTCAGGCTCCAACCAAACTCTGCTTCCCTCCAAGTTGAAGGGCAATGATAATAAGAGCATGACAAATTGATCATCTGCTGTGGCCAGTCCTTTGACTCTGCTCTGTGCACAGCTTGAATTTGTTGGGAACATGAGATTAAAGCAAACTTTAAAGTTCAGACTGAATCGCTGCTGCATCTGCAAAATCTGAGTAGTCCCTGACTGGCCAATGTGGGCTGTTGTTTATTTTAGATACATGCACAAAATATCTAAAATCAATTATAAAGATGATAATCTCACATAAATTAGTAACAGTTAATCAACATATGAAAGGTTTGCATTGTACTGTGATCAGTAATTACCAGTCACTTCAGACTCACTCTTGTGACTTACTTTTCTGTGACTTGTCTGTATGTTTGAAGCCAATTCATTATACAATAATAACAATGCCTCAGAAGTGGCTCAGTCGACTCACTTTCTGGCCTTAAACATTATCTGTAGGCCCTTTTGTGCCTAAGAATATAAAATTAATTTGAAGAAACATTTTAAAGTAAAATATTTATTTTGTAGGGCTCCCTGAACAACATGCACTGGCATTAAAGGGAACTGAGTACACAGGCTTGGGGCTATGCCACAGCAATACAGTGGCTAAAGCAAATGATTTAGTCGTTGTGGGCTTCTGTGACTGCTTAGTACTGTTTTCCTTCTTTCTTTCTTTTTTTTTTTAATTATTATACAAAAATGAGTACACATGTGAAGTCAGGTGGCTCCCCCTTGTTTCCTCACACACTCTCTGCATGTTAACCCATTTGTCATCCCCCATTACAAAACCTTGTACACCTTGGCAAAGGAGCATTGTTTTTTGAGGAGGGAATAGCCCACATTTTGGAAGCTGCAACAAAAGCAGAACTGAACTGAAGGATTTGTCCATGAATTTCTCAAAGATCATGCATAGGCAGTGGCAGCAGACTGTGCTGAACTTTGGGAGACCTCCTTGCAAAAGCACATGGTTTGGACCCCTCTTCTCATGTCTGTGAGATGGTAAAAGCAGAAGAGAGAGGATGTGCTCAGCCTGCAAAGGGTGAGAGAGCTGCCTCCCAGTTCAGAGAGTGAGGGCATTGGGTGGACCACAGATATTCTGACCCTTCCTCCTAGAATATGAATTAGTGTATGACTATAAACTATGGGGCTGAAGTTATGGAAATGGGCCAGAAGGTTTAAATCAGATCCTGGTGTGAAACATGGCTTCTCAGAGCAAATGTAGTAACTGGAGTATGGGAAATATTAAACAGACTTGGATCTCATTTATGCCAACAAAATCCTGACTTTCTGTACTAATTCCCTCTGCATGCAATTTGCTATCAGTATGAACCCTCCTCGTACCTTAAGTTAATTCAGTGAGCAGGACAGGAGACTCCTTCAGGGTACTAAAGAGGGTATAATACTCCAGCCAGCCAGAATGTTCCTTTACACACTGTCCAATTCTCTCCTCTCTTCTTCCTCTTCAATCCAGTTAACTTTCAAAAATTCTGAATTAGTTAAAGTTTATAAAAACATGTGTCAAGACACCCAAGATGAAGTAGCATGAAAATGTACTTGAAAAATGCCTTCTTATTTGGCAGACCTGTTGAAAACCTGCTATCATAATTAGAGCTGCTAAGCAGCTTTAGAAGTAGTTTCCAAGTAAGGTGGTCATCATATTTGAAAAATAGCAGAATTCCTCTATGCTTTTTGAGCTCTGACATGACATGATGGGAATCACAATACACATCCATCATTTAAGCACACTATGGAACAGGATGCAGCATCAACACAAAGCCAAACTCAAAAAACAGAAAGGCATTTTTTATTAATATAATCCTCCAAAAGCTGCATAAGACAAACATGCATATGTCCTTGAAATAAAATGACAGTATTTTGTCTATCCTCAGATTTGCCAGCTCATTCTGAAGTATTTTAGTAATATCCATGAATGATTATGAAGGTTGTCTTAGATGGTTACCCATTGCCCTGAAGAAAATGTTTATGACCTGAATAGATTAATTATATTCCCCTCTTAAATATCATTCCTTCAGGACTAGTTATTGTTGAGTGTAAATGTGCCACTTTATATGCAAATAAAATGGACTGAGAGTGGAATAAGAACTTCAGCATGTATCTACTTACAAATCATCTTATTATGTTCTATATTAGCAGATAGAACATCTCATGGAATGAAATGTTAATAGACTTCAACAGGATATGGTGCTTGTTTCCTTGTTTCTAGAAAATCTTAGTCAAAATTTCAATTATTTTCTCTTAGTCACCTTTGCTTCATTTGGAAAGGATTTTAATTGAATAGTAAGAAAAGGGAATATATGGAATGCAAGGAAAATATCTAAAGCTCATTAATGCCTAATATTAGTAAACCCATTTAAGCAAAGTGGCATAAATTTAAAATAGAAGCAAATGTAATCTTGAATGCTCTATCAAAGAGGGTGCAAAACAACTAATTCTTATTAATGCAAGTCAATGGAGTCAAACCCCAGAGAATCCTGGGATAAACCTTGCTTACAGTTAGCAGAGCTCATCATTAGAAAGCCAAGGCTATTCCACTTTAGCCTACACACTTCACTCACATGAACGGTTAGAAACTCAGAACAAGAAGGAATCACAGGACAGACTTTTCCCCTTTTCTTAGTCCTAAGTCTGAGTATTGACCACCATCTGGTTACATACCAGAAAACTGGGGGTAGTTTTTAGATGTTTTTAACAAAAAATGGTAGTTGTTTGCACCTGCATTTGTGATTCACCACTAGTCCAAGCAACTCTTTTATTACTACCTGCCTGTAACATTTATTTAGCTTGGTACTCCTTTTTATAGAAAAAGTCACTTTGGAGTTTGCCAGGCTGTGACATTTGTTTCTGAGGTGCCCAAAGCAACAGCCCACTGCCTGCCTGCAGCCAGAAAGACAGTGGAGATATTTATCAGCTCTTGGAAGAAAAAACCTTTGGTTTTTAAATAAAGGAAAGATCCAGGAGACCTGAAGAGGAAAGGATGATTTCTCTAGAAGGTGTAAGGGCAAAGAGATGTCTTGACTTGATTTTAATTCACGAGTTTTATGAGCATTAAAAATTGTTCCAATTAAAAATTATTAACTGCTCAGACAAGAAAAACATGGATTGGGAGTGATGATCAGTTCTTGGTTTAGCTTTTCTCATCTATGAACAAAACTGAATGTCTTCAATAAGGCAAATTAGCAATATGGAGGCATTAATGGGGTTTTACACACCAAAACTATCTCTGCTGCCCCTGTGATCTGCTATTTGAGGAAGATGAACTCGGAATGAAGTTGCATAACATATTAAAAGTAAGAAGTTATCCATTCCTATGGCTGAAATTTGTTCTGGATTGAGATGCATCTTTGAATTTAAATAAAGCACATAACATATAGTTGAATCAAACTTTATGCATTGGTTTAGTATATCTTCTCCAATACTTTTAGCCAAACTTCTATTTAATGTGATTATACTGGTTTTAACATGGCATTAGTCAAAATCAGCTGAAGTCAAGCTGACTGGATTCAGAAAAGCCAGGTAAGATGTGGAGCTCTGGATCAGGCCATGATAATTAACGGAAAATCACCATCACAAAGATTTAATCATAGATACAACTTGACAAAGAATTATTGCCCTTGAACCATGAACTTAATTATTAAATCTGCTGCAGGGAATCCTCAAATGCTATTGAAGCTGAAAACACTTGGGGCCCCTGAGGTGCCCCCACTTCTGAGATGGACTGACTCCAACAATGGGATCATTGGGTCCCTCAGCACAGGAATGCATAAGCAGAATATATAATCTATGTGTTGCACTTACACTGCTAATGTGTTCGCTAATGATACAGAATGAGTTCATTGCAAGTGGGTTGGCTGTTAATTTAGGATGCTGTGCAAAGTACTATGAGCATAGGAAAAAAGAAAAAAACACTGCATTAAGCATAAAAACTTAAAAAATTTTGTTCTCCCATTCTCTCCTGAAATCCTTGTGCAGTTTTGAAAACAAAAGATGCAAAAAAGTCCTTTTTTCACTAGAAATCTTCTCATGTGGAAGGTATCTACAATCTCTGAGTTCCAAAGAACAGATAGATGATAAACAGATTAACTGATTGATTGATATATAGATAGACAGATAAATAAATAATGATGACAGAAGTCTCCACAATACTTTTAAGATCCTTTTAATCAGTCTGTCCAAAAAGACTGAAACAAAATTTGAAAACAAACCCCAACAACCCAACCCTGCTTCATTTAGCTCTTGCATGTCAATTTACAACTCAGAGATCCTTTTATAGCTGCAATAATCCTATGAAAGTGGGTTAAAACTGCTGCTGGCATTCCTCAAACTGTTGTGCCACTATCAGGAACCTCTATATTATAAAGAGATATTTGAGCCCATCATCTCCAATTTCCAGGTAATATACTGACTTAATCACCACTCTCCAAATACAAAGTGGGTAATCTTTCAGTCTTTTGTTCATTTTTTACATCCTGGAACAGTTGTGTTTCAGTCTTCCATACACCATCTACTCCCACATCTGTCTCACACTATACAGCTGTTCTTTACAATTCCTGCCATGCTTATTTTTGTTGCTACATTGAAACCTTTTGCATAATCTTGTGATGTTGCTATGGAGATCATGTGTGATTTGTCATGAGGAAAATCTATTGTGTTTGAGATAATTCTGCACACTAATGACCGCTGAATCTTTCTTCTCTTCCCTGGGGATTAGGAGGAGCTACCTGCCTGGATGTTCACAGCTACAAACTAAACAGATTTTATCAACAGAAAAGTTTGTGCACTGCACAAAGTACAAGGACATTCCCTCTTCCAGGCAGATGGATATCAACTGGTGTAAGGTGGTGGTTTCCCAAAATATTGATGTCCATGTTTTTGAAGAATGCGTCAGAGGTAGTTCTAAAATGTCTATAAAGTGAATTTTTCCTTTGGTGAAAATGTCTCTAGTCAGTGCTCATGATTTCCCATGAAGGAGACCTGTTGCAATATAAATTCAAAATACATCCAATTGTGTGGACAGAACTTCGAAAATTGTGTAGACACCTGTGCTTTGAAACATCAGGTTCTCCATCCCTGGCTCTGTGTCCTTTGCAGAGCTGGGCAAGCTCACAGTGTGATTGATTACTGAGCATCAGTCACAACCAACTCAGCCCATCCAGCTTGGGCTGAACAACAGCTGGAGGAACACACAGCTCTGAGCCAAGGGCATGGGTTAGTCCTTCCTCACCCCAGTGAGCAACTTCTCTTTCCTCAGCCTGGCACTGTTCCACAAAGCATCTGTATTTGCATAGCAAGGGGACAAAAAAGCAGAAACACACCAAATTTTTCCACCAAGGAAGACCCAACCAAAGAAATCACAGGGATTTGGTAGGAAAATCCATCCTAGTTCAAGCAGAGGAATCAGAGCACAAAACCAACAAGTTTCTGGGAGCAAAGAAGCTGCAATTAAAGGAGCTGTTTTAATAAAACTTATTCATGTGACTCCAAAGTAAACTCTAAAGCCTCCAACATTCACAGACTGTCCAATAATCACTGTGTGGCTGCAATTAACTTAGTGAAGCTGTGATGTCCTTTACTACCCTGGTATCACAGGATGGGAGGGCAGGGGCAAAAATCATAGAGGCAGAAAAACAATGAGATCTTAAAAATATTCAAAACATTCATCATCTTCTGCCCTTCTTTCATTCCTCATAAGTGACCCTCATCATTTTTGCTGCTCTCCTAGAGCTCACATTGTAATTTTTACTTTTATGCAATTATTGACTGTTTGCTGGCTTAAGCATTTCTCCAATCACCAGTAGCAGGAAAAAAACATTACGATGCAGCTTGTAACAGAAGGGTAAACACACCCTGAGGTGTATGTGTCCTTATGCAGAGCAACTGCTGGCTTCCCCACATAATCTTATTCTAACCTACTGCTCAGGACTGCTCCTATGAGCACAGGAATACAGCTGAAATGGAGACTTTTTAATTAAAACCTGACTTTTGATAAAAAATATAACTGCTGCAGCCAAGTCTTTGGGAAAAAAAATCCATATGACACCCTTTCACTCAGTGGTTTGCACTTCAGAGGCAACAGGACTTTGAATGAGTCTTTTGTAACTGCCAACTCCTACACTGCAGGCTTTGCACCCAGCCTGGCTGAGGTTGGCAACACTTTGATTGCTGCCCCACCACGCTCTGAAGGGGGAATCTGCTTCAAAAGCTGCATAAATTGATTGTCCTGACTTTGGTGACATTAAAAAAAAAATCGAGTTTGTTCTGGAGGTTCATGATGTTGCCAGAACCCTCGAAGGAATTTACAGCCTCATTGTGCACAACTGGGAATACATTATTCTATATACCACTGAGATTACAATGGTGTTGAATAACAGAGCTTTTTAGTATTTGCAAAGCTCTTCTACAGCACCTTTTGAAGGTAGTTGATAAAATACAGTCAGGTAAAGCCAATTACTGACTTTAACCAAGCTGGTAGACTGCTCTGCATTTTTAAGCACTTTTTTTTTTTCAGGTTAGAATTAACACAGAAGCCTGAAAGAGTTCTTATAAAAAATAAGAATAAATGAGAGAGAAGGGAAGAATGTTGGTTAAAAATTAAACTGTGTGCCTTCCTTATACAGCTCAGCCCTACAGGTTTTGAAATGCTGCATACAAGAACATTGGGCAATTCATTGTGTCCCATATATATGCCAAAAAAGTTCTCCAAAAGAAAGGGTGAGTAGAGGTGATCTGGAAAGGGCTTTAATCTGTGTGATAAATTGCCAAATGCCATTACATTTAATGAGTCCCATCAATGCAATGCTGGAATAGCAGAAATAAATAAATAAATAACACCCCATCAAAAAAGTAGTCTAAACAATTACATGAATTAATAATAAGAATCCTATTAATGCATGCATAATTTAGAGAAGTTAATGAAACCAATTTAAAGTTTTACTAATGTATATTTGGTGCTTTGAAGTGTAATTTCCTAAAGAGGTCTTAATGCTTCTTTTCACTATTTATTCTCTTGACCTGCCCTCCATTTAAGGAATGAGCTCTTCTGGAAAAAAGCATGAAATTTAATGGAAAATTGTATTTTCTGCAGGATTTTAGAACTGTATTGTGAATCTCTCATTCCTGTAGAATACCCAGTGGCTTAAATAAACAAAGCTACAAGAAGCACAGAACCATCATTTACATCTGTAACAACTGAGAACCATGTCCATACAGCCCTTGGAAGCCTGGTAGAGGGATTCATTGTTTCCAGCATTCAGATCCTATTACTGTCATTAGACTGGAATAAAAAACCCTTGAGGAAAAGCTTCCCATTTGACCAAATGTTAAAGAAATATTCAAAGGGGGAACCATCATCTATATACATATCTTCAGGAGAAGGTTTTTACACCTTACCACATTCATACTGTCAAAAAACCCATCCTCATCTGCAATGAAGAAATGAGGCTTTGATTTAAAGGTCTCCTACAGTTCTTTATAAGTAGCAGATACTATTTGCACATGTCCTAGAAATAATTGCTGGGCACTTTAATTAAAAATTAAAAGAGTAAGTTGTGAGCAGAAAATAACACTTATGAACAAGACACATCTACACATGACTAGAAATAATGAAACACAAGTTTTGGGTAGTCCTATGGGAGAGAAATGAGAAAAATGTGTTGTTTGGCATCAACACCTGTTTGCAGAAAATATTTGTTGTAATTTTCATGTGCTGCCTGTGGCAAACCCACTTTTGCCCCAGCTCCAGAAATGCCTTCTGTAGGCAGCAATCATGAACCACTGGGAATTAGTGTAGGGCTCAGTGTCTGGGATGGAATCTTGCTCCCTGCACAGACCAGTGCCCAAAGCTGCACTGGCCTCAGCAAGGCCACGATGTCATACCCATCTTCACCTTCCACAAACAGGGTTTATTTGGTTGATCATAAGTTTCCCTATAAAATTCATTTGGTGAAGTAATTTCCAGGTAACAGTGAGAGGGATGGTCTCACCCTCTGCTTCATGCAGGGAAGCTGCCACTCGGGCTCCAAAATTGTTCCACATCGAGTGAGGACAGAAAGGCAGAGACCTCCAGGGTAAAACAGAAATCAGCAGGTAGTGTAAGGACCTTGCAGGATAGCATTTGCTCTGTGGCTCTCTGGAGTGTTTACCCACTGGCTATAAAGAATTCTTTAAAAATGTTGTTTACAGCTGACAGTCTGTCAGAAAGGAGAGGTCTCACTTCAGCCCCAGCAGCCCCTTTACTAAAGTTCTGCACTAGGGCAGATTGAGTCAGTCTGGGAAATGTTGCTGCACATCACCTTTAATCATCCTGGTATTTAAGGTGTCTTGATAACCTCAGTTTTCCACCTCATCTCTGCACAGGGGGATTCAGGTTTTTTGGGCCATCCTCTTAGCATGTCTCATCAGGCAGCACAATTGCAAGAGGTCACTTTGGTTTTGACCAATTAATTAGGGGCACTTTTACCTGTGGTGCATTTTGCATATGGCACAAGATTTTGTTATTTACCTTTTCTTAAGTAACTATGGTCTGAAAAAGAAAAAGGAAAAAAAGAGATGGAATTTTTAGTGCCAAATATTTACGATAGCCACACTGGAAGAGTGCCAGAGCTGAGTGAAGAGAGCAACATGCTATTCTGCAAGAAACTGGGCTTTGTGGTAAGGCTCCAGAAATGACATTTAGAAGCTCCTGGTGACGTCTGTTTTGAGTTACAGTGCAATGGACAGTGATGTTACCAGCTGACATCAATCAGACCCACACTTTATCAAGCAAAGAATTCACAAATATGGCAATTATCTTAACAAAAATTCTATTGGTTGCTGATCTTTTGCTCAATTGGTATACTCAGTTATGTTTTGAAAATCTTATCTTCCATTCAGTAAGCATATTAAATCCCTTTGTTTTGCTGTGCAGCAAATGGTAATTATTTACCTCTTATGAAAAAGTATTCAAGAAAATGTAAGACATGAGAAATTGCTGATGAGCATCCCATCTATGGCAAGGGCTGTGTACTTACACCTACATTTACACTTCCAGTGTCCAACATTTCCAATCAGTTATGCTTACAGAGGTTTTCAGCCAGATGACAAGAGTTTATGTTGCACCAATGGCTCCATCTTACCTCAGTCTGGGCCAGGGTACAACACTCTAGTATTGTTTCAAGTCTCTATATTATTACTCCTGATTGTTCAATCCCAGTTCCATAAAAACTGAATAGACCTTTTCAAAGAAACACAACAGTATTTACTTTGTTCAACTGCAAAGCAGATACTAGAACTCTACATATCCCCTAAGGTAGGAAATTTAATTCCAAAGTATTCAGACCCATCCCAGCTCTTCTCCTTCAGTTCAGCAATACTTTTCTCACTCAGTTGCTTGCAAAAGCATAAGCTCATTACATGCTGTCCAACACTCATCAGAAGATTATCATGTATTAATTTTCAAACCTAATATTGCATTTCTTCCTTGTGATAAAGTTTCTCAGAACAGAGAGCCACAAATTACTTTAGAGTAGCAATTTGTAAAGAAGATTAGTCTGGCAAAGTGGATCTGAAGAGTTTGTTTCTAATTATTTCCATAAATGAGCTTTATATGAAATTCTAATAGGAAGTTCCAATAATCAAGCAATTTATGCCAAAATAAGCTCTAGTATTCTCCCCCTTCAGATACTACAATTATTCCATTAAGATCTATAGACATTGTGGATAACACAAGAATCCTAAAGTAAGGATGAACACTTACTATCCAGTTTATAAAGTACACACATGGTGTGCTTGCATTTGGATCTCATGTAATCGTGCCTTAACCTAGAGGAGGTTTATCACATTAGGTGGACTGTGTGATGCATCTGTGATCACTTCTAAGCATTATTGCACAGCTCAGTGCTTTGAGCACAATAAGGAGAAGCTAAAGGCTTTGGCTATCATTTTGCATATGCATTAAAGCTGACCTGGAAAAGAGCACAGCTTTTAATAACATCTTGTAACTTTTAGTTTGCTCATGACAGAACAAACATTCTGGGATGCATCATCTTCACTCAGTAGCAGCTTTCCAAGCCTCAAAATTACAAGATCAGAGTGACAGCAAAGAAAACTGCACATGTCATACAGCCTCAGCCAGCTCCCTGAACCACACATGCACCCTACTTTCAAAGGTACAGGCATTCACTACCTCTGTTTGTACCTGAATTATGCAAAGCTCTAACACAGCAAACCAAAAATGAACATTTGAACACAACTGAACCCACAACATGACTCGTGTATAGGCACCAACACTGGTTTTTGAGACCATCCATTTTTGTTCCTGCCTTGTACAGCTACATTTATAGCCAACAGGAAGATCTCTGGGAACAGCCACCCTGCCAAGACTGACATTTCCAAAACAAGGTTCATGTTGAAATGCCAGCTGCAATGTGGCACCAAGCACCTGGTGATAGGCAGCTCTGTTGTCCTGGAGGTGACAGCCCTGCTGATTCCTGCCTGGCACTTCCCACACAGGAGGGTATGAGGGGACTGATCTCATTGACAATGGCACATTAAATATTTTCTAACTAAACATGAGATTTTTGCTAGTCAGGACTGTATTCATATTCTTAGATCAATGTCACCAGGAGACAAAGTATTTCCACAGTTTAGTCTTTTGGGTTATTTAAGAAAAATTAATAGATATTTACTATTTACTTGCATGGTTTAATATTTTTGTCTTCAGTGATGCAGTCCAGATTGGTTCATCAAGGCAGGCAGAGAGAACAAAAGAAAAACAGAATGAACTGCTGAGACTTGTTAGTATCCCCTATTCACATCCCAGACATGCACATATGCCCACTGACAGGTAGGAACTGGAAACCATGGAAAACCACCCAACTGCAGCTTTTTCTTCCCTAAGCTTCAATCTACATGGTCTTCCTCCACCAGCTTATCCAAGAAATTTGGGGCATATAAAAGGAGAAATAATAATGCATCTACTTTGTCTTTCCCTTCTGATTCTACAGCAGAAATAGCCTAATTTACTGTGTGTCCATTTGTGTACTCAGCTGAGCCATCAGAGTAGGTTGCATGTGGGACAAAATTACTGATGTAGATCTAAAATTGAGGAAACAAATCTGACCTTTTTTGTGGTAAAAGCTGATATTACCTTTATTTTACATGAATTTTCAAGGAAAAAAAATTGTATTTCCCCACAGTAAAACGTAACTCCTCTCCTCTTTAGGATGCAGCTGTTTGGAAGCTCTCTGTCTTGAAAGAAGTGATATCAAAGGTAGCAGGAGCCAGTAAAACAATGGCTTTCAAAGCTGAGGGGCTGAAACCTTGGGCCAGTCTGTGCATTCAGGAGAGAGTCAGACAGGGAATGGAGAACCAGGACATAACACTGCTCTGTGGGCTGGCACTCCACTTGTAGATTTTTCAGGCTGTTCAGCTTCATACCTATATATAATGCACTGTAATAACCAATACTGTGACTCATGAATGTGAACACAGTGTAGGCCAGGTGTATGTCCAATAGCTTTGATGGCAACCTAACAACTGGTGGGGAGATGAAACTTAAAAATGAGCTGCCAGAGAGCCCTTCCCACAAGTGCACAAAGCAGCTCCGCCCAGCAGAGTGCAATTAAAAGAAGAGGTCGTCGTGCTGCTGCAGAAAGCATCAATTGTGCATTCATCAGTCCTCGAGCAGTGTCCCTTCATTCCTGCCAAGGCTCTCTCTGTGCCTCCCTTTCTGCTTGGATTGCCATGCAGGAATGCAAGTCAGCAACAAACAACGAATTTAAGGGCTAACAAATAGTGCTTTGTTGAATGCTCCTTTTGATATAAGTTCAACCGTGGTCAAATTTGCTCACAAACAAAGCTGAAGGGCTAATAAACACACTGGGGAGGAGAAGAAAATTGTAGTGACCTATAATATCAGGACACATGGAAACTTGCAATTATTCCATGCTTTGGAGCAAATTAGCAGAGATAATTAGTGTAAAGGGGTACTGAGGAAATTCTGATAGATTACACAGATGTCTGGTGATATTGGTCTGATATTCCACACAAGTGTGCCATGACTGTGTGTTGCCATTGCCAGGAAGTGCTCTGTGGGATTTTAGGACAAAAAAGCAAGCAAAAATACCCACAGAAAACTTAGAGGACAAGGAGCAAGATCTTCAGTAAGACACTTCAACTCATGTTGTTTGTAGATTGACACCTGATTAATGAAGGGGAAATAGCCCAAAACTGAGCTGTTGCTTTATTTTAATGCCATATGGCCACCATCACCACAACTGGTAGGTGCAATATGTAATCCAAGTATCTTTTAAAAAACCTTGCCCAGTACTTCCTGAAGACAGGCAAGAACCTTGCAGGAAGCTGAGTTACTGAAAAATCTTCTTTTTCTGTAGTTCAGAGAAAGTTTGAGGATTTTTCATCATGCTTACACTGCCAAAAGCATGATAAATCTTGGTTTTCAGCAGGAATTCAAGAAGTAGCTCCTGAACAATTGTTTTATTTATTTAACCTTCATAGGCAAACATGTAGGGTTGAAGCTTTTGCAGCTGTGCCTACAAAGGTGCATCATGCACAAGTTTGCTGTATGGGACTTCAGTAGAAAGGGCATTGAGCATCACAGATGTTAGAGATAGCGAGAAAGGGACTGAGCTGATTGTAAAATTATTTCTCTCAATTTCATTGTGGATACAAAGTAATAATTCTCCTTCCCTTTCCTATACTGAAAATAAGTTTTCATAAGACTTTTTAGCTGCTAATCCACATTTTATTACTCTCTTCACTAACTCTTATGAAACATATTTTATTTTAGTGAAAATTCATTGTAGATTACGGTAGCTTGAAAGGTATGTGATGAAATCCCAAACCAGACTCAGTGCCGGAGATTTTCCAATTCATTTTAAATGAAAGCTCTGCCAAGCTCTCAAATATTCCTATAAAAATAGCCAAGAAAGTTCAGGACAGTAGAGCACCTGAGTTTGGTTTGTCACAAGTAACTAAAAACCCCAAGCCAAGCAAAGTTTTGTTCACACAAAAGTCCAAGTAGTTGGACAAGAGCTCACAAAACCTCTGTTACACTTCTGATTTCTCCCTCTGCTTTCTCAGAGCATCTTTTGGGGGTACAAAGGACAGCCAAATGCACTTCCTCTATCCTACACAGAAATGAGTTGGACAAAACCTATATACATCATTTTTAAAAAGCATTAAATGGATATTCAGTGTACCTGAACACTTGGTCACATTAATTCAGACTAAGTAAGAAGTACGAGAAGTCAGTAAAGCTACTGTGCTCCTCTGGAGATCACATCCTTTGTGCAGACTGCAACACAATCCAGAAGATTCTTGTAGCTTTTGCTTAAGACAAGCCTGACTATGACAATTCATCTGAAGATCAGTGCAGTCTGATTTATTTACTCTGGAACATAATCAGCCAAGTTTGACTCAGTGATACAGATTAGAGCTGTCTACATGTGTTTGAAACACTGCTTGAAAAGGTGAAGAGATTACTTCGTGTCTCTATAAGATACCATCAGTAGAGTATGTACTAATGCAGGTACTCTGCTGATACTCTGCTGATACTCATCTATGATATGAGGAGAGAGAATTTATTTAGCATGGAGTAGATTTTTTTTTTATACAAAACAATCTAATTCTGGAACCCATCATTATCCAGGTTAGAACAGATCAGTGTTCAGATCAGTAAACATGGCTGGGAAATCCAGATGTGCCTTTCTCTGCCTTTGCAAAGCCTGCCTGCTCTGCACCCTCAGATATGCAGTTAAACCCCTTCTTGACTAAAGACAAGATTTGAAAGTTGGATTGATACATCCCTTGCTATAATAAAAAGTACCTTATAATGAATTAATATAGTGGTCAGGTAAATGCACATTTCAAAACAGTCTGTGCCACAAATGAGTGAGTTCATAATTATCTAGATATTCCACCAAATGAAGATTTTTATATTTAATCTGAATCCCATGATACATGTTTTTCATTATTACAGTCACAAACTCCTTGGTATTTAATTTCTTCACTATGTGACTGAAGCACTGCCAGTGTCAGTGATGCACTGAGGATCTGTGGCCACCCAACCAAAGCAACACATTCTATTGGTGAGCCAATTTAAACATCTGACAGTAGGTATCTGGGTATCCAAACTCTCTGGTCTGGTGTTCTTTGTGAGCTTGATACGCCCTAGAGTTTCAGACCATATACTTTTGAGAGTTCTCTTGGTAGAAAAAAAAATGAGTAGGTTTCTCTAAAGCATGCAAGGATAGAGACTTCCAGGTCTGCTCCATATGCAGAGCTTCTTACTGGGATGGGAAGGTAAAGAAAGGCCAACCTCAGCGCTCCCATCCCACCCTCACCCCTTTCCCCAGGGGAGCTCACTTCCACTGACACATCGCAGTCATCCCTTTCCATCTCCTTCCTTTCAATTCCCTTTGTAAGTATTGTCATTTCCTGGTAACTCACTGTTCTATTTGTGCTGCTTTTACTATTTTGTTTGCATTGAAACTTCCTCTGCTTTATAACTCCCTGGATATATTTACATTCACATAAAGCAGAGCCCCCCTGGGTGCAGAGCAGCGCACTGGGAAGCTCTGGAGGGCTTCCTGCCCCGGGGGGAACAGCTCATTGCAGTTCTATTTTAAACTCAATGTTTGTTAGTTACCTCCAAGATAACATCAGACGCTGACTTACAAGGATCAAGGAGAAAAATCCAGTTCTTCTTCATTAAAAGTGTTTGTCCTATTCTGCCTGAAGCCAATATACAGTAGACATAAATTTCAGAGCTAATGAATGATATCGAAAGGACTCGAGCTTTAGCAGGGAGCATTACTACAGTTCTCTCATGAAAGTCACTACTGTCCTTGCTGAATCCTGGATAAACAGAGGTTTTAAATGCTGGAACAGTGTCAAGGGCTTTATAAAGCTGCCACCATTTATTTACTCCTGCAGGAGAGTTTAAAAAAGTCTATCAGAGTGTATGTCTTTAAGTCATTCTGCAGAGAAGGGACCAGAAGATGTGTGACTGTCTGGGGTAATTACGAGGGAAATGAGGAAACTGTTAATAAGATATGAAACAATGTTATTAATACACCATGTTATTTTCAGGTGCTAAACAGGCACTATCTTCAGTTTCACATCTTGCAGTGCACAGATCCACTTGTGGTCTGAGCTCTGCTCACTGGAGATCCCACTGAGCGGCTCCATGCACAGCACAGAGAGAGTAACCCGGGCATCTGTCTGCCAGAATGCATCCTGATTTTTAAACATCAT
>JAOXXN010000102.1:32168266-32197315 GCA_026770055.1 Myrmophylax atrothorax
TGCCAGAATGCATCCTGATTTTTAAACATCATTTGTCTCATTTAATTTCAAGATGGGAGCACAAAAAGTAACTGAAAACTGTTAATCATAGTGTAAAGAAAGCACAGATTACTGTCAGGAGAGAAGAGGAAACCCAAGTGATGCCAGTGGGATTTTCTATCCCTGGTCTGTCTTTGCACAGTATATAACTGACTACATAAGGTGTCTAAAACACAGAGCTCTGGCAAATAAAAGACTTTCCATTTATAATTTTACTACCCGCCCTTCTTCTTGTAGTTAATTATCCTATAAAAGGAAGATTTATTGAGGCATGTTCCAATAAATGCTGTGCATTAGCTATAGCTATATATATCTTCAACATTTCAATCCTTGAAGTTCTGTACTTCACACAAATCTTTATTACAGGGCCCCAACTCCACTGTTCTTACACTAGTTGTTTCCTCACTACAATCCATGAATCATTTTCTAAGGTTAAAACACAGGTAAACCCACAAACTCCCAATCTTTCTGGGAGCTTCAGCTGGACAACAGACAGTTTGCTGTGCAAAACAGTCCTCTTGGCAGGACCCTACCTAAAGGATGCTCTCCTGCAAAGGATGAACCAAAGTCCTTGCTTTTAGATAGCCACTCAGTTTTAAAGAACCTCTGAAGTAGAGCTAGAATGTACACATCTATTTTGTACTGCCAGTGATTACTAAATATTTTGCCAAACATGTTTGTTTGATTATTATTAAAGGGGGAATTGCTGTCCAGAGACAGCTCTGGACTCTGCATTCTAAATGGCTGGATATGGCTTGCCTGCAGCCCCCAAATCAGGCACCAAACATGCAGTAAGTAGTGCAGGACACCTGTGATATCACAGAGTCATAGACAATGCTGAGTTGGAAGGGACCCATCAGGATCACCCTGTCCAGCTCCTGGCCCCGCACAGCACATTGGTTACAGTGCAGTCCCCTGAGAGGCACTTGACTCCTTACTCTGTACAGGCTCCAAATGCCCCAGAGATGCAGCATCCCAGACCCCATGCAGGGCTCTGGGCTCTGTTGTCATGGGGGGCAGACATCAGTCTTTTATGGGTCCCAGTTTTAAATGCCCTCTGGGAGGACGAAGCAGAGTTCACCCCACAGGGTCTCACCCTTCCCTCGTGAAGCTTGGTGGGATCTCGGGCTTGTATTTGCAGTCTTGGCTCAGACAGCAACAAGACATTTTCCTGCCCAAGGCGTGAGCCATTACTGAGCCTTTCTTGAGGATCAAGTTTGAAGCTCAGGAACCAACAGAGCATCTGTACATCATCCCTGGGCTGGTGACAGAAAGGTGACACTAAGTGCTGAGAGCCAGCTGAAAGGTACAGCTCTAGCTCAGCTTTTTATTTACCCTGGCCCAGCAAAAACACTGGGAAGCACTACCCAGCACAGCACCCTACTTCTTATCTTAGGTTTTGTCATAGGAGGGTGAGTTCACAGAACAGAGAGGGAAAAAAAATAGCTACCTGCTAGATTTTTTGCAGGATTATAAAATTCTAATTAGGAGTTTCAAAAAAGTTATTAAAAGTATGGGTTAAGCTGAAGTCCTTGTCACCAAAAATGACAGAGTATTAAAACATTACACAATGAAGCATAAACAACAACGTGCTTCATTTGCCCATTTACTTTACAGTCAGCTGAAAGAGTATTTAGGTCATTACATTTAAAATGCCAGTGCATTAACTCATCTCTCAAACAACACAAGATCCACACATTAGCAGATCTGCCAGGTTTCCTAATACCTCCCTGAAAAAATAAAGAATTTTTGATTACTATGACAAAATATTTCATAGAAAAGCTGTTCATTGATATTTTAGTGGCTTCTAAATAAAAATCTTATGTCAAGCCACAGTTGAACTCTCAGTGATGTAGAGAACTGGTGTAAATTGATACGAGTTGAGGAAGAGGTGGACTGATGCTGAGAGTGTACGTCTCTGTGTTGGTGACTGATGGTGAGGACAGTGATGGGGGCAGAGAGTTTTACCTGATGTCAGAAATGTGACTTCAGGATGTCAAACTTTTTAAAAAATCCCACAGAAATACATCCAAGACCTTGAATAACAGAGCAAAGATTACAGCACAGCATGAGAGAGAAAAGATAGCAAATGCCCCGCATGAAAGCGGGGTGCCTGAACACAGGCTCTCCAGCAGGAGCTGGAAATGCAGCGCAGGGCTGGCAGCTCCACCCAGGAACCCAACAGGGCCTGTGTGCACTTATTAGCACTGTTAGCACTGAGAACACTCTGAAACTTACACTGCAAGGAGGAAAAAAAGTAAAAATAATAAAGTTCTTGAAAACACATTCTATAAAACAGAGACAAATCCAGGATTTAGATGTATGTCAGGAGTGGAGCGGAAAATAATTCAGGAGAGATTTCCCTGTCTGCATTACACTTGTCTCTTTTGAGCATTGTTCAGCAAACATGCCAGCAAGGACTCTTACTCCTAGTCAAAAAATGTTTTAAATTAGGGGAATTTTTTGCTCAGATCAGGTCTATTTACCTATTTCCTCTGGTCTTCCAAGCTTCTGCAAAACTGACCCGTATCTCACATTCCTTCAGTTTACTACATACACAAGTGAAAACCTCTGCTACTGCTAAAGGAATCAGAAAATTAACAGTATTGGTAACGACTTCCACAAATATATGTACATACAGTATGTAAAGCAGAATTTCAGTTTTAAGAAAAAAGATGTAACATACTTAAATGCAGGTAAAGTTGAACGCACCCAGGGCATGGAGCACCAGTGTTCTTGAAGTCCACAGGCACCAGCTGTGTCATACAGTCCCATCCAGCAGAGCCCTTAAGACAGTTTGCTGGCTACTAAAACCCCTTTAAAATCATGTTCCCAGCCATCAGCAGCAGTTAAGGGGAATATCCACCTTTTAGCAGTTGCATTCACTGAGTGCCTTTTTTCTCCCCTGTTTTTCCTTTAATTCCTTCACTCGGTGTTTTCTGCATATGCCTTATTAAGTACTGGCATTGACTAGTAAGTATTTTGCCAAACAGATGTTTGTTTGTTTGAAATTACTGGGGAACTAGATTGATTTCTATGCCTGTGGCTGCACACTATAAATAACTTCTCTGCTTTTGAATACCTGTGAATGAAAAATAAATGTCCAATAACGAGTCAATGGGGCTACAAATGTCTGCAGTGACTCACCTGACCACCAGCACGTTCCAATGTTATAGGGAGAAAAACAACCACTTTGAGTCAACTGGACTTTAGGGCAGAATATCTGACGGCTTTAGCTGGCCTGTCATCATGTGTACATTCCAAGCTTTTCTTTTCCCATATGTCTGGCAGTCTGCAGATAGACCATATGGAATCACAGCAAACTGTGTATCAAAATGGCATTAGTATCTAGAGTGAATACACTGAGGGTCAGACAGGTCCTGCCAGCTATTTGTGACAATAGTTGTACCTGTAAGGTGCTACTTGATTGTCTTCTATAAACTAGAAAATAATTCACAGAGCTATTCTTTACTCTCAAATAGAACATAAAGTCCTTAATAGAAGTTAAGATTTATTTACAAATAAATAAATAAAATGTTCCATTATTTTTATTTTTAGAAGTAAATTTCTTTTATTATAGACTGCTGAAATACTGCCTTTCTGTTCTTGCTTCTAAAAACACATACCTATTTTCCTATTAAGCTTTGAAGATATTCAACATATTCCACATACTACATCTTTAAAAATATCAACTTGTGTCATGTTTTGGAGCCTGAGGAGTGGATTACACAGGAGAAATGAACACAGTAGATGTAAAAGTCCGGGAAGGATTCAAGTCACATTTCAAAACTAAAATCCCCAAACTGTATTTTAAAGCCCCAATCTCAGGGAGGAGTTACCATGCAATTTTATTTCTATTCTAAACAAAGTAAGGATCAGAACACAATCCAAAGAAAATATAAGTTGCAAGATTCTTTCCTCAAAATTCAACCTGAATTGAAACTATATCCTACTCAGAGATATTATCATTAGAGAGAACTGCACAGTACTGGAATATCAAGAAAGTGCAGCAAGTAGGTCAGTGTTATATTACTGCCACAGGACCAGGGACATCCCTGGTTATTTATGGGAAGGTGGCTGGCTATGCATGAGGATAACATACTGATTTAATGGACAACTCCATGTTTCTTTCCATGGCAAAATTCTTTTCAGTGCTAAAGGGAACTTTACCAGAAACACAAAACGTAACTAAACAACTGGCTGGTGTAGCATTTGCAGGGAGAGCCTGATGAACGCCCTTGTGTCTTACACAACTGTGATTACATTACACTGCCTGCTTATGTTGAGGGGTTATTAATCACTTTTAAAGCCAATTAGTGAACTTGGCTTTGAAATCTATTCCTACATCTTTGCTGTTCTCCTTGGCTTTATTTAAGTTGATAAAAAATACCACAAAAACCATTACCAAAACAGATGTTGTATTCTTTTTCAAACTAGCATGAAAACCCAAACTGTCTTGCTTCATAGAGGAGACTTTACATGCCATTTTTTTCCAGCCATTTAATCACAATGTAAAATTTCTTCCCCTTAAGCTTCTGTTTCCATAGCTAAAACAAAACCAGACACCAAAAGAAGCAACTTCTAATTTTGAAAATCCCCATTCTTGTGCCAAACATTTGGTTTAGCTCAATCACACAGAACAGCTCCAGGGTTTTCACTGCAAGGAGTATGACATTAAGTGACAACACACTGAAAAATAATATGTTAAGTCTGATCATTCAAAGTTAAGTTTTCCCCAAACGACAATACTTTCTTTCAACTTCCTGAGCTGCAGATTAAAAGTATTTCTGGATTTGTTCAAAATGTTTCATACACCTCCATAAGCAAACATTTTCTCCAACTACAGTGAAACAAGCAGGAGAATCAAATCAACCTCATTGTATTTATTTTATTCCATAACCTCTGGGCCAGATTCAATAAAAGCTCTATCTGATTTTAGTCTGTGTGACAGAACATTAAAAAGACATGCTATTTATTTAATTTAGCACTCACTATTTTTTTGAGCAACAAATGATAACTTCCTGCTGACTCTTGTTTACTATGACTTATGCATGGGAATTGTGCTTTAAATAGCTTAAGTCCATAGGATGTCAAAATCTGGAACTTGAACTGGAATGCACACAGATCTTATTAATTAACAAGGCCTGGGAAAAGAAATGGGAAAGAGAAAATATGTTTGGGCTCTGGATTCATCATGAGAATGAAGTCTGAGTTCAGATTCAAAGCCAAATCAGAGCTAACGTTCAAGTATGCCTGGAATGAGGTCCCTAGGAGTGGTTATTGTAAGGCTCCTGCTCTAACTGACACAAATCTCCTGATATTTCCTTCATTTCTAGGCAACTCAGAGAGACTTTCTTGATTCCTTTGTCTCTTCATTCACCTTTATTTAAACATGGGGATTGATACCCCAGTCTTTCAAATCTGAACCATTCATCTAAGATATCAGCCTCTCTTTGGGAGGAATGTTCTATCACAAAATTGTTCGGGGACCAGATACCATCCCAACATTTGCTATAAATAATAATGTCAGTTCCTTATATTGGATTGGATTCCTAGCTCCATTTTTCCTTTCTGAAAAACTGTATTCAGTTTGGAAGCCTCTCCATGTGCAGAGTTCCCTCACGGATTAACAGGGCTGATGTCACCGCTGTGAAATTCTGGGTTAAGCCGCAGTAACTCCCCTGATCTCAATAAAGCTGTAACAGCAGAAAACTCCAGTAACACAGAAGTGAGTCACACCCGGGCAGCTCTACATGTGGAAGGGTTCTGCATGTCTCCAAAGAGCAACCAATGGATGCTTCTCATTTTTCACCAAATGCTGGCTGCATTACTCTGCGAAACATGGACTCAGTATGCCAATGTACACTTAGAACTGATTTGGTGTTAGTGATTGATACGTATTGGCACCTGAAGGTATTTGAGATACCAAGGGTTATCATGCTATAAGGCAGCAAAATTGATTAAATGTTCCTGATTAGATGAAGCCACAGCATATTAATCCTTAATCAAGTAGTGTCACATACAGCTTTCTTCTCAGTTTGGTACCTTGGCTAAGCACCATGGAACAGGTTCCAAGTTTTTTATCAAGAATGTGCCTGTGATTTCTGTCTAAGAACACAACTGGAGTTCAGCATTTCACCCAGTGTTTGCAGAGCCAGGCAACGTTCTCTGTGCATCACTTTGCATATATAGGTTAGACTTTCCTCTTTCCATAACTCCCTTCTCTCCCTGTAACAACTCATACAGAGGCACTGCTAAAAAAAAAGAGTACAAGGACTTTCCCAGCTTTAGAAGCAAACCCATAAAATTTAATGTGCCCAGCATTGTTCTATTTAAAGCACTGGTAAATGGGCCAACAAACTACTGTCCGTGAGCATTACATCACACGTGGCCACATTTCTCTGAGGCTGTATAAAGCTGTAATATGTTCACTAACCAATTGTATGGTGTGTTCAGGCCAGATGGCTCCCAGAATTGTGCAGCACAAAGCTGCAGTTGTGGGGGTAAGGAACAATCACTTTCCGACATGTACATCACCCTGTGTTTATGAAACGTCTCCCAAGGAGACCACATGTTAAAATAAACAATCAATATTTTATTGCTCACTCTCCTGTGTGCCTGTTACAATTTGGTTTATATTTTATTTGTTTATAAAACCATTTGTGCTAATAACCCAAAACACTGCCATATTTTTTATTTTCCTCTCTGCCCTAATTTCACTGCTGCTGGGGCAATAGAGAAGGTGATTGGCTCTGGGTGGGGTTTTTTTCAGAAGTTCCAGCTGCTGACTAATTACCTTTTTGGAAAAGCAAACATGTCTGTTTCCCATATCTACACTACATTTTCTTATTCCCAAATATGAAGTTACAGGAATTCAAGGCAGTTAATATGTCAGGGTTTATTTGCATAGCCCTTCAGTTATCATGTGGAACAGAATCTCTGCTCAACCTTTTGGATTATAAAGGGATTTTGTTGAAAGACAAATGCTATGGAATGGGTTAAAGTATGTAAATAAATTTAAACAAACACATAAATAAAAAGCAGAACACTTGGGCTATCTCTGTGCATTATGGTAAATGAAGCCATAATCTCCTAATACCCCTGACGATGAGTTCTCTCCATTAGCTAATAGCTGGTTTAAAACACAGTCTTATAATAATTCTACCAACTAAATAAACATTTTCAAATGAACACACACACATGTGCATAATGGTTCCAATTTACAAGGCAGAAAATGTACAGCATTATGTTTCACTGCCTATTTTTCAGTCAGTAAATTTTGAATAGTGTAACCCTGCATGCAACTGTAAGACCCAGAATAAACACATCCCCTTGAAGTTAAAGCAGCTTGGAGGTATCCACCCAGGTGCCTTTCTGGGAGAGCAGACCTACCTTTAACAGCTGAAGAAATGATAAGCCATGCAGGTCATTAGGCCGGGTTGGTTCTTTTGGGTTCCTGAAGCCATTCATTGTGGGTATGAAAAACCTGGCTGTGCTCAAGCAGAAAACCAAGTGTGCTCTTCTCTTCAGCCCAAGCGCTGCTGCCTTGCTGCTTCTTGTCAATATTTAACTAGTTTGTCAAGTTGGATTATCTCTCTTGTCCTAAATGCTACTCCTTTAATTCCAGCCAAGTGGGTGTGCTTCCAACACAGCCACTCAGTCATATATTGATAGCTTATCAAAGTCATTGGTTTGGCCTGGAAGGTTTCTTCCTGAATGCATTCTCACCCAGAGGTGATGTTCCACAGCAACACATGCAGAAAACAAGGGCTTTGTTGGATTTTCAGCCTTTGTTGATGACTATTGGCCACAGAATGGAAACATCATTCACAGCAATAGGAGGAATTCCAATATATACATACTTTTCAATGAACTAGTATAAAATAGTATGTTTTTTCAGACATTTTTTGACAGAGGCTAAAGGAAGAGCTTCCTTAGGGCCAACCCCACCCTCAGATTTGGCTGCAACCACCCTCTCCCTGCAGCTGCCTCACCATGGCCAGAGCTGATCCTGCTGACTGCAAACAAGCCAGTTCTGTTTGACTTGCTGAAGATGCAGCTCCACACTACTATGAACAGGCTCATATGAATTCTTGTTTTGTTCCACTTCTGTACATTTATTTGCACATTAAGCATGTCTCTTAGGCCCAGGCAATCTGCCAACTCTGTCCTCAATGGAACACAATTTTGCTTTCCAAATTTAAAGGTACTAATAATATCAGGCAGGAAAAACAATGATGCAAACCCTGTTTGGTGCTTCAAGCCACAGAAGTCAACATCAAAAGTCAATTATTACCAGCACACTGCAATATTTTGTCTCAGATGTTAGATTTTCTAAAGAATATTTCAGTGTCTTAGTTTGATGTTTCTTTCTTTGGGATTTGTTGTTTTGGGAGAGGGGGTAGTTGGGAGGGAGTTTAGGGCCAGGAATGCTAACTTTTAACTTTGCTTGTTCCAAAAAGGGAGAGGATGCCAAAAGGTATAGGTTTCAGAATAACAGATACAAATATTCCTCACAGTTCTCTTCTTACATCTCCTCCCTTCAAGTTTTGCAAAAAAAAAAAAAAAAAGTGGAGGGTGTGGGGGGTGTGATATTTGCAGCCAAAAAGGTTAGTTCAAGCAAATCATGGGAGAAATGAGATTCACAGGGCTTGCACAAAGTAGCGAAGGTACAAGAAGGTGCAGTCTACCTAGCTGTATGCCCCAGCTGATCTTCTGGAATTTTGTGGCTGCTGGGCAATTTTCCTTGTGTCTTTGATAATAATACACATTGTTTACATACCTGTAAGGTTATTTAAAGTAATGTAGTTGTTATTAATAACTAAGTCAGGTCTGAAAATGTCTGTCTACACATGGGTGTACACACTGTGTTCTCATAACAAGTCACCAGATCAAGATCATTATGTCCCTGTGCCTGACCCAAAGGCAGCTGAAGCAATGGGAAGTTTTCCTGCACCTTCTCTGACCTTTGGGCTGGGCCAGGTTTCACCAGCACACATGCACTGGAGGCACTCAGGGTTGCTTAGTTCCACTGCCATCCCTCTGGCTCCAGGAGAACAAACTCTCTGTTTCCAGGCTGATGTGCTGGGTCTTGTCTTGCCCAGCATGACGTTATTTCAGACCACCAAAAGCTGGTAGAAGCTCACATCTGCCCTTCAGCTAGATGGGCACTGATCTTCAGGGAACAGTTCTCAGCCGTGAAATCATATGTGCAATACACAGGGTTATTCCAGATATAAAGGGACTCTTAACCTATATACAATCTCTCAAGAGACTTAAATCCCCACCCCCTTCCCCAGTGCTCTCTGAAACCCTCAGCCTGCACTGAAATAGATGCTGAGCCTCCAACAGTCAAAAGTGATTTTGTAGTCTGAAACCCAAACCACGCACACTTGCTCTCTGAAACTAGTGGAACAAATGCTGCTCTCTCGCAGCAAGATATTTTTGTCTTTGATAAATATTAACTGACGTGCAATAGTCATAGACAAAGCAGCTGACCCATATTTCCTAACTAGGGGAGCTTTGTAGTGGAAGTTTTCTCTGCCACCATCATTAGAAGCACTCGGTTGCTGGGGGCTGTGAGCTGGATCCAGATGCAAAACTCCTTCTCAGATCACCAAGCTCAAGATCACCTGTGGCCTCAACAGGAGGAAATTCATTGGAACTCATTTGACAGAAGATTTTAGCATGGCTCTACATCTTTTATTTGGTTAAAAAAGGAAAAAGTAGAGACATTCCACTTATGCCTTAACTGCTGTTTTTCACTGGGGAAACTCTGCAGACTCACCACCATCAGCACACACAGTCATGGGGAAGGCGCAGATATTGGGTAGGGGGCAGTTTTGCCACAAGGATGTTGTGTGGCAGAGCTCACCTAGCTCTGGGGCTACAAGATAACATACATCAATTGGTCATGAGGTCATCTTCAGTGTGATTGAATTGCTCTGTTCAAAAAAACTATCATTTAATGTAGCTTTAGTGAAAATTATTGAATACCTGAAATCTGCAGGTCTGAACAAGATTGCTAGACATCAGAAAGCCTTTCAAAACTACTACATTCTTGAGCCTAGAAATGGGTTTTTATCATGAAGCTGAAACACTGTTGATGTTTTCAGAGTTGTGTTGAAGTTCGTGTGTTTTCTGCTTTTTTTGAAAATAAATTATTAGATTCAAAGTTTGCAAACAAAAAGAGGACTGCAGAAAACCTGAAAATAATCACAATCTGCCTAGTATTTTAAGTAATATAAAATACCATGATCCTCAGAAGAAAATACTACAAACCTGGTACAGGAAAGTCTTTGTTTACTTAATGCAATTTCACTCCTTATTCATTATTTATTTATTTATTTAAGTATTTCCCAAACTTCCCCAGCCAAGCTGTTCGAGTTGCCAACATGAATAGCTTTCCACATCTGCTGCCAACTGATGTCTCCCCTGACAGTATTCAGAGCTGAAGACCAAAAATTTCAGGTGGAGCAGAATTAGCTCTTTAACAAATGGGTCTGTGGAGCAGTTCAGTGCTGTATAAAGCAGCTGTTTCAGTGGTCATGTGGCTTCTGGCAATTGTCTCCAAAACTTGCCTTTGCCACAGCATCCCCGTCAATGAGTTACCACAAATCTCCGTTTCTGCATTATTAAAAAATATTTTAAGTGAAATGTGAACCTTGAAGGCAATATTTGGGTTGCTCGATACTCTGTGTTGCTTGAGGAATCAGAGTAAATTCTAACCTTTAGATCTTACTGAAAATTTTTCACCCTTTTGTTGGAACCCATTTAAGCATGTTCATGATTTCACATGCAGAGGGGAACATTTGCTGGTACACACTGCAACAAATGGAATTCACAGAGTCACTTCTGCATCTTAGACATGTCAGTTGAGGTCTTACTGTCTCACAGGGACTGCTGAGCTAATTCTGTCAAACTCCCATTGCCCCCAGAGGAAATTTGTCCAAAATGAAATAATAAAAAAAGCCCTATCTGGCCTATGCTCTGTGTTTGGGTGAAAAATGAACTGTCTTGGTAGCTGCCACATTTGTGTGCCAGAAATTGTTGTGGGGGATTTTAAAAGGTGTTTACTTTTGGCCTCTGTTCCCAGTGAAATCAGTCAGTGATTAAACTTCCATTGACCTCAGTGGGAACAGATTTAAACTCACATTAAGCATTGTTAAAATCCAAGTATGCAGGTTTTACATATTGGACAACAGCTTTCCAAGCACTATTATAAACTTCTTTCTCCCATTAAATTTATTGGGATTGAATCTTTTGCAGTAGATGTCAGAAGAGACTGAATAGGTGCAATTGGTTTGCAGTGTCATTTAAATAAGTTGCATCTGGTGCCACAGGCTGAATAACAAGATACA
This sequence comes from Myrmophylax atrothorax, assembly GCA_026770055.1. NCBI lineage: Eukaryota > Metazoa > Chordata > Aves > Passeriformes > Thamnophilidae > Myrmophylax > Myrmophylax atrothorax. The sequence goes on from JAOXXN010000102.1 coordinate 32,179,666, forward strand.
ATTTTTTAAGCTTGCAATGTTTTCCTTTGTCTTAGAATGTGTTCATTAAACTTTGAACAGTGTACAGCACACAGCACCTGACATAACTGCCATGCCAACACTGCCATGTCTGCCCCATCACAGAACAAACCAAACATTACTTTTTCATGAGAAACAATAAAAATGTTCATCAATTATTAAAGGATTTTTTTCAGTGTGTATGGCTGAAAAAACCCATAAATGAAAATAAAATATCACTTCCTACATGTCACTTACACTAAATATTTTTTTTTCTTATAGTAGGCCCAGTCATCCCAATATCTTGTTTAGAGCATTGTTTGGCAACAATAATTCCCTTTTTTAGGCATGAAGGAATTAAAAACCCTCACTGCTCTCCTACACACAGCTATGTCCTTGGGCTAAAAAATAAATACATGTTTTTCCCAGAATGCAGTAAGCAGTTCAGGATATCCAGAAATAAAATAAGGCTTTCTCCATATCCTCTGTTTTGATCTTCTCAGAGAGAATAAATTAGGGAAAAAAGTCTTGGAAACATAAAATATTTTTGAGTGTGGCAATGTTAATTAAACTGATGGCACATAATGTGGGGAGGGTAATTAGTCCTGCAGTCCAGCATTCCCTCACATGAGTGGGAACACTCTGCCTGTGCAGCTCACACCGACCTGAAGGTCATCCTTCTGTACAAGGACATGTGCTACAAGGTCACTAAGCTTTTTTTAAACTAACAGAGAAAACAAAGAAACTGTTTTCCTCCTCTGCCAACTTCTCTTCAGAGCATCACCATGTCCCTGCCAAACTCGTGCTGCCTTCTGCCCCACAACTGTAACCTGAGCAGTGGACACTTCTTTTATTCTTTGCACTTCATTGCCTTCCATCAAGAAGGCATCTTAATTTTCTCAAGGCAGAAAAGACCCTCCTTTGACCTCTCTGTTACTTCTTCTGCATTCATGGATGCCAATGGAGAATGAGGAGGAAATTTGTTGTTTCCTTCTCTCCTATTCCCACTCATATCCCCCCCTTTCCCAAGAGCAGTCACAGCAGCACTTGTAAAATCTTATCTCCTCAGTGCCTCACCCTCCACATCCTACCCTTCCCTTATCTCACCCAGGAGACAGAATCTCAGCTAGGGCAGTATCAGCTCATTCTGAGGTTCTGTGATGGGTCTGAAGTGAGTGTGTCACCCAAGAGTTGCAAACACCCTTTCCTGCAGTATCCATATTGTGAAAGGCTGGAAAATCGAACACCCAAATACTGGCAAGCCAAACTTGGCTTAATGGGAGACTGAAAGAGCTCCCAGCCCAGGGAAGGGTGGCTGGGGGCCAGAAATGCAAATAGCTGTGCAATTAACATGCTATACCCATAAAATTTAAATCAAACATTGGTCAGCTGAAGGTCATTAAAGGAAGAAAGAAAGTCCCTTAGTTCTCCCTTAGGCTGCTCTGAAAGGCTGGTACTCACCATTGGGAGGTACGGTGGACTGAGAGGAAACCACACAGATTTTAAAATATTTTGTTTCCAAAAAAATGTTGAATATTATGGTGAGCCTAATCAGTTCAAGCAAAGCAGAAATGGACTATGAATTACCAGGAGCAACAAAAAAAATCCTTGTTCATTGGAGTGACTATTGTCAATAGGTCTCACTTACCCAGCACCCAGAGAGAGCAGTTGCAGCACAAACAGTATAAAAAGGCCAAACTTTCTAGTGCTCTGGTTCCTTTGCCAGCTTTTGTAAGCAGAGTTCAGGAAATGTGAAACTACTTTCTGTCAAAGGGCTGACTGTGAATAGTCACCTTTTACAAGAGCTAGAGGGGATGTGGAGGTAGTTTCTCCAGGACTTTCACTCAGAGCTCCTCGAAGCGGCAGAGGAGGCTCTGCATCCCTAAGTGCAGGTCCCATCAGCTGTGCAACACATCAGGTCACTGTGGTACGAAAGAGCTTCTGAATAGAGAGGATCTGCTTAATTTGACCACTATCTCCAGCATGATTCAAACCATGCTTACTGGCAGTATAAATACCAGGGGTTTGTTCATTTCCACTGCCAGACTGAGTAGCAACTTACTGGATTTAAATAAACAGAGAAAAAGAAAAGACACTTAATATACCTTCTATATGTATATTAAGATCAAAGATTACAAACATTTAACTGTTAAACTCATTTAAAAGTACAAGCTAGCAAAACAAATTCAGGGAAGCTGAACCTTTTGGTCATTGCTGCACATCACCATGATAGCCATGGAAAATGAAATGCTGATGTGCACTTGAATAGCTGGAGGACAAATAAGATTCTTTGGAAGGTGTTTGAGATTTTGACTCTTTCAAACTTTGTCAAGGAACTAATTTTCCTTAGTAGCTACCAAACAATAGAAAAGATCAGTAAAGGTCTCAAACTGGTCAAATGAGAAGCATCTATTACACCTGGCCCCAGGGTACGATGGCAGAATGTCTGAGAAATTCTGAAGAGCAAAAAGGCTCTGTGCTGAAATTACCAATTTCAGTAGATTCACATAAACACTGATATAAGTATGTTTACAGCTGTTTATATTTATGAACATGTTGGTATTGCATTATCTTCCTTGGCTTCCTTGCAAAGTTAAAAGGAAAACAAAATAATTCTGGTCTTTGTCTGGGAAGTTTTTGTGATGCTGACTTTATTTATTTGTTTATTGCCAAGCAGAAGCCTAAAGGATGTGTAAAGTATCAGTTGTGACACACAGCACTTTCTTACTAGATCAAATCTAGGTCTCCACAGACAGCAGGTAATAGCACAAAAGGGAAAGAGCAGATGAACTCACACTAGAATTAGAAAAAGAAAGGATTTAAAGCTGAAGGATTTGAGGGAAAACATCCGTTATGATACACTTCACATTCACCATTAGGCTGCCTTTGGGAGGGAGAGCATCAAAAAGCTGTAAAACAGGGTTTTAAACGCGCTTTCTGGGACTTGAGGAACCACTAGACCTCCATTAGACAGACTTTTGACAGGTCTCTCAGTTAGCATATCCTATATATAAAATAAATCCAGCTCTGGCTGGCAGACTATTGTTTCTACAGCAGTGTAGATCAAGGCCAGTCAGCACCCTTCGAAGACTTTGAAACCAAACTATTTTCTAAAACCACAGTAGCCACAGTACAGATACAGCATTTTTCCTGGCTTGGAGTTGGTTGGTGACAGCTGCCTGCCCTCTTAGGGCCCCTGCTAGCAGGGCTGGGCAGGACCCGTGGGCTGCTCCCTCCTCGCTCTCCTGGGGAGACACGTGAGTATCTGGGACTCTCAGGACTCAGCACCCATGAAACTCTCCATGGACAAACCAAAAGGTCTGAGCAACAAGGCAAACATGACAAATCCCAAACACAGGTTTTCATTCTCCTGTTTTGTAAATCAGTTTTATAATACTTGGCATGGTAGTGTTAATTATCCCTTTTCCTCATTCTGACCATGGAGATACAGAGTAAAAAACTGATGATCCATTCAGTTCTGCCAAATCTGAACCCTATTTTATCAGGTACTTCAGCTTTTATCATTCTCTTCCCTTTGGGGAAGACTCTACTCTGATTTTTTGCAAATCTAGAGAACATTTGCAGCAGGACAACTTCCACCAAGTGAAAAAATGGGTGTTGTAATATTGCTCTGTAAAGTCAGAGAAAAGGGTGGATTTGAAAGTGGTCAAAGACTGAAAGCTGGTGCAGCTTTGAGGATGGAATATATTTTTTTACACAAAATGAGTTCCTTGCTCAATTCTCTTGTTGCTTTACCAGATTACAAAGGGTTTTTCCAATGAATAAAAGCAGAAAGGGTGGGTTGAGCAGAGGGAATTGGTTTTAAATGAGGCTACATTCTCTTAATCTCTTGTTGCTAGAAGAAAATACAACAGGAGATAAACCCATGGCAATGAAAATACATGCATGATAACAGTATTGGTAAAGTACATATTTATTGTGGAATGCCCTTAGCAAACTTAATATTAACTGACTGACTTTAATAAAAGAAATATTTGGTTTCTTGCTGATCACTCATGTATTGATCTGCATCCTTTCCTTTCCACGTTTCAGCCTCAGAAACTAAGCAGGAACGCTGCCTTCCCCCCTGCATGTTTTTAAACAGCAGGTTACTTGCCCCACCCAAGCCAAACAGCAGAACACAGCACGAAAGGCAAAGCTGATAATGCACCATCCCCCCAGTGGGCCCTACCAGCAACTAACAGATATCTGAGGGCAGAGAGCACCTCAGGGAAGAGGCAAACTGGTGGTTCTTGCAGGTCTCCAGTAGGGACTCCACAGAACCGCATGGAGCAAATCCCTGCTCTTCCTAGAGGTGGTTGGACAAGGTGGAAGGGGGTTGTGTGAGGGAATGGGAGCTGAGCAGAGCATTTCAAGGGCAGTGAGAAGCAGAGGTTCAGTTAACTGGCTGCCTCTTGGACTCAGCCATACAAATCTGAGCTTCAGGAATACCCTCTGAGTTTAGCAAAAACATTTCAGTACGTTCACAATGTGTCAGGATGGTAACACAGGGTTCAAATAGAGAGATTTGTTTGTAAGTAAATTCTTCTCCCACTACTACAGCTGTGTCAAGGCTGATGCCAGCTGGCACTCGAAGCTGTTCTACTGCCAAAATTTACTGTCTCCAAAGCAAATGGGAACGAGCCAGCATCCTGTGGATCTCAACTGTAAGTAGCCATCTAAGACAGAATATAAGATGAGCTTGCAGAAGAGACTGGTGATCTCCATAGGAACAGTCAGCTCAGAGACACAGAGAGAGTGAGAAAGAGAGAGGGAGGTTATGACTATTGCATAAACAGTTCATTTTTGTCCCCTGACTAATATTTAGGATCAGATTCTCCACTGGGATAAATTAGAGCATCTTTAGCCCTATGTTTGAAAAAATCTTGACATCATTGTATAAACCATATTCTTTGAGATTATAAATCTGGGGTCTGTTTTCTTAGCCTTATAATTTAAGGGCCTCCAGGCTATTGTTTTCAAGGCTCTTTCTAACATCAGACAGGCAGGACACTTAGTCACACTTCATCTTCATGCAAATGGAGACTGCACGTAGTTGCCCAAGTCTGGGTTTCAGGGAATGAAAGACAAACCTTGAACCCAACACCACAAGGCAAGTAAAAAAACCATGAGAACCAGTGGCTGCAAAGTCTGTCCAGCTCCAGCTCATACCAGTGGAAGGAGTGATATTGTGCCAGCTGAAGGCCCAGCCCTCAGTCCAAATATTGAATCGGTGTTTGGTCTCATGGACTAAACAAGAAGTTTCATAAGGCACTTCCCAACCCAGTTGAGTCTGGAAAGCTCAAAAGCCTCCAGTTCAGCCTTTATGTGATCAAAGTCTCTATTTGAGGTTGCTCCCGAATACAGTCAAACCATTTCCCAGCCACTTTAAGATCTGGGGTTTATATATGTTTGCTGCACCACCTACAATCTAATTAGCATTCTCCACAAATGCAAGGAAAAAAATATTCCTACCCCTACAGTCCTATTTGAAGCTGGACAAAATATTTAAGAATTGGTTTTTTCTTTTAAAAAACAAGGGATTTATCTGATTCAGGAAATGGAAATCACTCTTTTCTCTAATGCTTGATGTGAAAATTTTCTTCCAGCCTTCTGAGAACTCTGTTTCATTTGACCAACTAAGTATGTTCTATAGGAACTTAGGAAAAATGGCAAACCACAAGCATTTGAGTGTTTATAAATCTTTTTTTCAAAAATATAGCAGTATTTGCAAGATTCATATCTTTTCAACGTTAAAATGGTAATAGGATTTCTCTGTAACCAAGGATAAGGCATCAAATATTACCTTCTGCATTAGATGGGTAAGATCGATCATACCCTGGGACCATGAGTACTGTAAAGTACATATTTTTACTTAAGAATTAAATTTCTTCAACCCATTTTCAACTCTACAGTAACTAGAAATCTGAATGTTTTTGTCATATTTTGTCTCTTGAGCCTGATCCTCCATTCTCAGCATAATGACTGTGCTGTAAATTTTGGAAAAAGAATAAATCCTTATCTGGAACATGCCTCTTTTTCACTAATATTGAGCTTGTTGGCTCTGAATTTCTTTAAATTGCTTTTCTGGATTGAATTCTGGTCATTTACAGGCTCTGCCAGTGATATATCAATGTACCAGCCTCTGCTCTCATCATAGTTTGGTAACTGCTGTAATCAAGGTAAAAGGTCTTAGGTAATTACCTGCTTCCTTAAAGGGTTTTTGGAAGATCATAGAAAGGGGACAGGTATGTTATTGTTGCCTATAATGCCACTGCCTCATTCAAAGGCCAGCAAAGCCTCCTCAGATCCAAGTTCCTTACTAAGAAGTTACATGAGGCCATACCCTAATGAGTAGAGTCCTCAGGACTCAGAGAACAAAATCACCTCTTTTATCTGTAACCTTTTACTGTTGCTGTTTTCCTTGACTACTTAACTCTGGCCTTAGATGCTCTCACGCACCAGATTCCAGCTTCCCTTTACTCAAGAGTTACCCCTCCAAAGGGACAAAAGCTGCATTACCCCCAGCTTTCAGGGCTGCCAAATACATTGGGAATTTCTTCCAATGGAAAATATAAATGCATTTCTCTAATCTCATTTCCAATTTGCCACATCTGCTTAGGACAGGATCCTTTCTGTTCACCTAGCAATGACAACAGGCAGTGTCTGTTCCCCATTCCCTGCCTGGCTTCCTGACACAGTACAAAGGACATCACCGGTGGGGACACTCCTGAGTGCCATCTGTGCTGAGGGAAATTGCCTGCATGAAATGGATGGGGCAAAATGTGCGTCATGAAGGGGAGAAGAAAAATTTATCTGTTTTGCAAGGCTATCAAGGATTTCAATAAAGGGCAGTAGATGCATTGCCCGTGATTAGCTCATAAACACCCATATTACCATTCTGAGGAAATGAAGTTCTACTTAGCAGACTCTGCTCCTTCTCACAGAGATGGGAGGAATTTATCTCTGATGGCTCTTCACTGAAAGCAAGCCATCATTTATATCCCAAGAAATACTAGGATAATGAAAAGTGCCATACCCAGGGCAGTTACTTCCCCCAATTTCTTTTTTGAAGCTTATTAATTATCAGAACTTTCTGAGAGGTTTGTAAATCAGGAGGGAATCTGCTTAAATAATCTATGAATATGTGATAAAGCTCATTATTTTCAGAGTTTGGAAAAACAAGGCTGTGGGCAATCCCATCACCAGAGCAGCACTTTCTTTTGGCCTCATGAATGTGTGGGGACACCCAGTCTGTAAACGTGAGACACCCTTTCTTATGTCTCCTATTGAATGATAAAAAGCAGAAGCAACCATTTACTGTGGATTCAGCTCAAGGTCTTTAATCATATCTGTGCCCTTTTAAGCCACTTGTTTGCATTTCTCTTAGGAGATGTGCTAACTTCTAAGAAAAACACACAAAGGCAACAGATGCCTGGAGAAGACCCACAGCACAGCTGAATTCTGCTTAGTAAAAGGGATCAGACAGGCACACAAAGTAAAGAGAAAAAATCAGCAACCTGTGCCCAAAGCCCTGCCTTCCCACAGCTCCTCCTGCCTGCAAGCCCAAGCCCAGCCACCCCAGGGGAAGGGGAACTTTACAGGCTCACTTACCCAAATCCAGCTGGGGACATGAGGTGCACAGAGATGCTGGTCACAGATTCATGAACTAGCTGGAAAGAATACAGTCCAATAATTTCACAGGGAATTCAGCTGGAGAAAGCCCACAGGGCTCGTTCACTTAGGGTACAAAAAAAGAGCAGGACTGACTTCTGCAACACAAGTATTTACACAGGCAGATCACAAATCCAGAGGTTTTAGCTGCTCAGTCAAGGGGAATGACTCGGTAAGGCCAGAACAAAAAACAACACTTGGGAAGAGCTTAATTTCATTGTCTAAAGGTTTCTCTGCTGGGTTTAACCAGCCCTGCCCTCTGCTTGTTTAGGCAGCTTTTCTTAGTAACAAAGTACTTTCACACTCCAGCATACATGAGAGATGCAATTTTCAGATGCACTGACACGACGCAGCCTTGGCACCGGCCTCGCTTTGCGCAGACTGAATGTAATGAGGTGGCGGTCACTGGGTGTGGGCAAACACCAGCTTCCAGTCCACTCATTAATTAGTCTTTAGCCAGCACAGTGGCATCCAAAATCGACATGCCTTACACTGGAGAAGGGGGATATTTGGAGGTTAGAAAATTAGATTTTGTGATTTTTAGAAAATTTTATGGTACAACGTTGGATGCCACAAAGACTCAGAATGTGGATCCCAGACCGAGGTGCCACAGGAAAGCACAGTTCTCCTTTCTGTATGGTACCAACAAGTGTATAGAGAGTAACTCACACTATTCTTGGGTTTTTCAGAGGTTCATCTCTCACTGTCCTCTATCCCTATCTCTGCTGGCACCACTTCCTGAGCTTTGCTAACTAGTGCATTGAGCCATACATGTGGATGTATAAATATAGCTTAGATATAAAGACTGTGTGTTTCTGAGTTATAAGAATATCTCTAAAAATAGACAGTAATTGTGCAAGATAGAGCCCTGTTCTTCATATTTCCTTCCTTGCCTCCATTTTGTGAGTACAGTATAAACAATGATTTTGCCATCATAAATAATTCAAGCCATTCCACAGGATATCAGTAATGTCAATTAGATGTATTTCTTCCCATCAATGAGAACTTCCTGTTTTCAACTACACTTTGAGGACAACACTAAGTCTTGACACATCAGGAATTGAAAACATGCTTTTTCTCATTGACAGCATTCAGAGCCAACCTTGCACACTGTGAGCCCGGATTCACAGGTTTGTGCTTCCTGAAGTTTTTGTCCTCATTTCAAAGTGCCATCCTGCAATTCATGCAGGTCTGGGCAATTTACAGTACTTGTTATGAAAGCACCATAAAGCAAGATGATTGGGCCCCTAAGTGACATATGTCCTCACATCACTGGCCCTGAAAAATATGTAATCCATATTAAATAAAGCCCTGAGCCATTTGCAATAATATTTGCTCAGTTTTAAAAGGTCATTAGAAGGTGAGCAAAGGTTGAGGGAGAACTTTTTGAAATGGATAAGAATAACACAGCACAGATGTAACGTTTCTGGTGGATGATCCACCAGGTCTTTGCAAACATTAATTAAGCCTCACATTTTCCATATGAGATAGGTAAACACTGTCGCTCCCTTGCTCTCAGATCTGTAAAACAAGGCCAATAAAAGACTTGTGACTCATAAGACATGGGAAGAGCCAAGAGCAAAATTCAAACTTAGCGGCCAGCCCACGTTCTAGCAGTGTGAATTCATTCAGCCGGTGATGGGATCCTGTGCTCCGCTCATGCAGGGTCAGGTCCCATTTCCCTGCCAGCTACAGTAGACTCCTGGCTGTATCTGACTTCCAGTTTTGCGTAACTATAAATAATCTGGTACATCTCATTATTCCAGAGTCCAGCCATCTGTAATTTCCAATATGACTTTTTTCTCCTCCTCCTCCTCTACTGCCCTGCTTTGATGCTTAACCCCTCGGTTCTTTTCTTTGCAGCATGGTATTATGAGAAACCTCTGTAAAAAGGGAAGCTGTGAACCAAATGATGAACACGTTCAGTGTAGAGTCCACAGCTGTGAGAAATTGAATGTGAACAAAAGCCAGCAGGAAAGCGTTTAAATTCTCCCTTCTGTCCTCAGACCTGAACAGCAGCAGGGTGTAAGTGCTTCACGGACATTGTACCTCTCATCTTCACCATGGGATGAATTTCACTTAAACAGCACAGTCATATCTCACAGCTTTGGTCTCCATTCCCACCTATTTTCAGTTCTGAGATATATCCAACAGAAACTATGTCTGATAATAAATAATAAAGCACACCTGTGCTAACTTTCAAACGCAGCTGTGTACCCGTGGATTCTGAGTGCTACACTGGGCAGGTGGACTCAGAGATGAACGTATAGACTCGAGATGAACACATAAACAAAAAAGAATCAAGTTCCAAATTTTCTACAGTGTTGGGCTTTATATAGTACATAAATCAGATAACAAATTTTTTTTCGTTCTGTAATTGGTGGAAGATGTTCAAAACTCTGTCATTGAAAGAACATTTGAAATGATTGCACTAGCAAGTTGCTTAGCATAGAAGCTTCAACTAAGAAGTGCAGCTTCATAATCAGAACCACTGTAAAGGTAATTGCATAGTCAGTCATTTAATCTGGGGTCACATTTGCCTAAGTTATTGAGAAAAACATCTTTTATTATTTTTAACTCTTTGAGCCAACAGTCCTGCAGGAAAGAACTCCACTCTTTTCTCTTTCAAACACTAACAAAACAATTGCTGGAAAGTTTTTAACTGTAGCATTTGTCCCTGATACAAACAACACATATATTTGTCAGCTCTGAAATTAGAGTAATTGTGCTGGTAGTTGAAAGAATCAAACTGATGGTGGAAAATGGTGATGAAATAGATGAAATACACCTGAGAATCAGGGCACAATGAGCTCAAGAAGCACCACTGCCTTACTTTCACAACCTGATGCATTAAAATTATATGTGTCATTTTTTTAAAATATTGTATTAATAGCTACATGCCAGCACCGAGTTCCCATTTAATTTAATACAAATTCAGTGGGCACTGCTGAGGGCAAAAGTGGGTCAAGTCACCTTTTGACCTGTGCATGAAAGTCCTGCATCATTAATGAGATGAAAAAGGGAGGACCACATTTAGGCAGGTGATCCAGCAGAATAAGTCTCCTGAGCTGGAACCACACAGTTAATTCTAATGCATCAATATTTCAAATGCATCAGGTTCAAGAATACACTTGCCAAAAACAACAACAGTTTGGCTCAAAATCAAAACCTTTAACCTGGAATGTATTAAGTGCCAATGTTCTTGGAATGCTTCCTGTTTTTATGAATACAGCTTGCAGTTCAAGTGCTATCATGTAACCAGAATAAGAAGACATTTAAAAAATAAAGGTACAAAATGCAGCATACCAGACAGATTGTGGCTTAAGAACACAAATAATGCAGAGTCAAACCATTGCTCATAAAGTATCATTTCAATAACCTGAATGAATGACCTGGACAAAGAGATGGCTTGTATGTGGTGGCAAATACACTGCTATTTTAAAAGCTGACAGGCTCCTTTAAGACTGACAGTTTTGGAAATCCTGAGCTTGATCAGGCCAAGCAGCATTCAGTTTATTCAGATATAACATGTTCTGGAACCTGAAGAGGTGTTTTTTAGTACAGCACTGGCCAAGCCTAACTTGCTTTTTCAATTGAATACTCCCTGATTATTCCATTTTACTCAGGTCCTTCCTGTACTGCCGTGACAGTGCACGGCAGCTGCCCAGCCCTGGCAGCATCTCATTTCTCCAGACAGTAAGGCCAGAAATTCAACACCCTGAGATAAAAGTATAGAAAGCATAACACCCACAACACTGGAGGCATCCCGTGCTTGGGAACCAAAGTGTGGGTTGGACCAAAATGGTGAACTGAGGAGGTGCCACTGACTCTGCTAATTCGAGCGAGCCCGAGATAAATGATTCTTGAACGGGCGCCTCCCTCCCGTTGTGTTCAAGCTTGCCTGGTTTGCACAGAATACTTAATTAGCCAGAAAGATTTTCTTGTTCTGTAGTGGAAGAATTAGATTCCTATTCCTGTACCAATGGACAGTCAATTATTTATACAAAGTAGAAAAGAGTCAACAGAAGGGACTGTGAATGCCCCGTGCAACACAATGACCTATCACTCAGAGACTGCAATGCTCTCAAGGCAGAGGAGAGAACCAAACCTCATAAAAGCAGGAAAAAATCATCTCCCTTTCCCTCGATAATAGAGCTCTTTTGCTGTTTTGCTTTTTTTTTTTTCTCTGAAATGAGAAGGAAAATTTGACCCAAATTCACAAGCAGTTTCCAGGCAACTGAACTTTGCCAGAAGATGTTAGGAAGCTCTGAGATGCTCTGTGCCATCCTGCTGTAAAACCTTAATGGACTGCACTTGTACCATGAGGCAAAGGAAAGACAGCCAAGTGACTTCCGAAAGGCAGGGAGGAGAGTTTTCTGTCACTGATGAAGCACTAAATACTTATCACCAGGATGTACTTTCATCTCCAAAGGATAATGATGTGGATATTGAAAGTGATGAGAATCCTTCCCCCCACCATCTAGACCCTTTTTCCATTTCTGCTCTATGAAATCACTATTAAGAAGATAACTGTACCCCAGTTCTTTGTTCACTGAAGAAATCCCCTGCTTGAGCTTCTGCTTCCTTCTTACACTGAGAAACTTGGCTCCGGTCATTGCAGAATTGGAGAGGACCATAAATAATCTGTACAATTTATTTTGTTTGCCTCACTGTGGTTTTAGTTATTGCTGGACATCTAATCCCTAAACTGTATTCTTTGTCTTGAAGAACCATACATCTAGAGAGATGCCATAATCAGTACTTACCTACCGTGCAACTGTGTACCCAGACAAGATATTTTAATGACTCTGGCAACCTATCACACTATTGCAATCATAAATCAAATCAAGGAGGGGGGGAAGCTACAGAAATGTTTAAGCTGATCAAAAGCAGGCAAAAGAATCACACTTTCTCTCTCAATATGGCCAATATATACAGAATATATTGTGCAATAAAATAATAATAATTATACACTGTTTTCAATAAAAACACTTCAGAAAAAAAGCATTTTCTCCAATTTTTTTTTTTTTTACTTTGTGGATTGAATGATCATGTTCCACACTAATATATTTACACACATTTTCATTTTTGTTCTTCTACTGACAGTGGTAAAATGCATCACTGTTGAAATGAATATTGTCCAAAGCTCTGTGTCAGTTTTGTACTTTAATTATCCCCTGCCATTCGGCAGAGAGAGCACAGGACAGGACATCTCCTTTCCCCAAATAAATATATGGCTATTTATTTCTTCTGCAGTCAGTATTTTCTCTATGGTCTCTCAGATAAAGATGTGGGAAACAGTTTGTGTCTGGATTTGCAAGGCAAAACAAGCCACGATGTGACTGCTGCCGAGTGTTGCATTCTTCTGTATGTCACAGAGAGTGAACTTAATTACTGTTCATTAACCACAAATCCAGTTTCTCATTCATGTACCCAACAGTGTGGTATCAAGCCATCTCTCTTAACTTCAGCGTGATGCTCTTATATCAATGTGGACTTTTTTCATATCAGGATACCCTATAGTCCTTGCATTTTTCATGATATTTATAAGGGGAAACTTGGCATGTTATAATTAATGATTTCAGAAGCTAGTTTTGAAGAGAAATAAATTAGAATTATCAGATTTCTTCCCTGAGGACAGAGACAGTCTGATTAAATGCTTCAAAAAGTTCCTATAAGATATCTTTTGCAGAAAGTGCCCCTGCTGTGTCTGCCCTCTGGTTATTAGTTTCACCTGTAAACAGTTCACTGCCACTGCTGACTCCACTAAACATCTTTGTACTTCAATCTGCATTTTATGTGAACTCTGGAGCTATTAGCCACTAATATCAACAGCATTGCACAGTCTAGGAACGTTTATAGCTCCCCTGCTTAGTTTAATGTTTCTGCCTTAGTACCGTAATATTATTAATAGCCACAAAGTACAATAAAAGAAAATTAAGTGTTTATTTTGTTTAGGCTTTCGCCACTTTACCTACAGCCTTTTTCCATTACATTTGCACATAAATGAGCATACACTACATTTTTAGTGCATCTAAAAATCAGGGTTTAACTCCCCTAATCATATTGTTCTATTTTCAGTCATCTTTCAGGCTACTCTATTTGTCATTGCAAGTGCAAGTATATGATGGTAAAATTGTATATATATATATATATATATCTTATAGAAATGCATAGCATGAATTTAGTAGCTATTCACCTTGTTAACAGACTTCATTTGTGTATTTTTCCTTCTTTTAATATAAATATTTTGAGAAAAATATTTCATCTTCACTAGAGGCAAGACATAGTCTCCAGAACATGCTCACATCACATGCATTCCAAAATAGCCTATTTGCTGCTTGTGGCACTGCTTTATTGTTCCCCTTGGTTTCATAGTTATAAAACCAAAATTGAGGTTTTAATGCCTATTAAGGCTGGCATTGATTCAGACATATTTCAAACTGATGTGCATGAGATCTGGAGACAGTCGCCTTCAAATAGACAATGAAATCCTGAAGTGTCCACTTTCCTGAGGAACATTGGCCTCCACAGACAATGTGCTGATAAAAAATGATCCAAGTCATATCTGGCCACAAGAATCTAACCCAAAGTGCTTCCCATGGACATACACAATTATGCATGGGAATTGCATTAACCGCATTCTTGCCAAAGACCAGCTCAAATACATATTCCTCTTAAAGAAACAAGAGGGTGGATAAAATTAAAGATTACATGGTTAATGAGTATGTAAAACTGCAGCTGCAAAAGGCCTCTTTCTGTGTGGTGCAGGCTTTGTGCAGCGCCGTGGTGGGCACAGCCCAGGCTGCTCCTCTCCCACTGCGTGGCAGAGGCTGCCAGAGACAACAATCAGCCTGAGAGGTACCAGTCAGGAAAGAGGATATAAAATAACCCTTTCTGCAGCCCCCATACTAAGGGTTAAAACTTAACCAGGCCCATAATCTCTTTAGCAGAGAAATATTGGTTATTTTCCCCGTGTAGATAATTCAGCTGTGCAAGTGTCCCAGCCAGTTCCACAGAACTTGCACAACCTTGTACAATGGCAGCAGGAATTACCTAAACCACAGGTAATTTTGGCTGTGAAAATGCAGGTCCAGGAAAGCCTGAAGGGCCCAGATTTCCCAAATGGTCCTTGGAGGGGCCTTCTGCCAGCCTGGCATGAGTATCTGGTATTATTGGACTCCCCATCTCAGATTCAATTCCCTGTGGTTAAAGCTTAACACTTCTAAGCAGCTTAATGAAAGACAGTAGGTGGCTTACATATTTTCTGTCTCTAATTTTTAGAGTATTCAGGGGATTAAATTATATGCCAGGAGTCCCAGCACCACAGGAAAAGTATTAGGCTCTCTATTCTTCCACTATGAATCTAGATTAATAGCTCCAAATTCCTGCTCCCAGCAGAGTGAAGAGATGCTTTGAAATGCACACATTTGTTGGGCTATATTTGTACACATAACTAACTATAAAGTAATTAGTATTACCTCAATATATCTAAACAGGCAAGAGAGGGAAGACAGAACCATATATTATAGTGACAAAGGGAATCAGCATTTCCTTATCATAAAAATGCAAGTTATCTTGTTTTCCTGTATGTCAGTGTAATTAATCACTGCATTTAGCATTCATAGATAATAACAGCCAGTATCTGCTTTGATGAGATACCAACAAGCATATTATGAATCACTTCACATGCAGACCATCCTAATTGCTAAAATTACCGTCTTCATGTCTGTTGCTCCTATAACAGCAGTTAATTCAATGAAACGCCTCAAACACCCACGTCTTTGGCAACCAGTTTAGCTACTGAACTAATATGGCATTTGTCATTTCTATTATGAAGCCATATTCTTCCTTCATTTATGGTTGCATCAACCCAGAGAAGCCATGGGGTGATCATGGGGTGATGAAGGGTGTAAACAAGGGCATAATCAGACTCCTACGGTGGAGGACTGAAGGAAAAACACTGTAAAAATCACTAAAGAGACCTCCTAACTGACTGGAAACCAAAGTGGAATCTTACTTTTATCTTTAACTGAGTATTAAAAATAAAATTAAAAAATAAAATAACTCTTATCATTTAATTGAGATTGTCTTGAATCATAAATACAACTGACTAACTTTTAGGGCTTTCCATTAGCCAAGGTTCATCAATCCTAATCTCCCAACACTCAAACACTCCCATGGCCATGCCAATGGAATCACAACTTGCCAATTCTGCTGACAAAGATCTCAGGTTACAAGCACAGTTATCAATGCAGGATAAGTAATCTTGTACCACACCAATTTCACAGATACTTTCCTATCTCGTTAATACTTAACTGGTGACAGATTTTATTAATGAAATCAATCTTCAAATATGTACTCAGTCATTATTTTTGGTCCAGAACTGGAAGCAGCCACCAGTTCTTATTCCCATATGCTATTTTACCACAATTAATAAACACAATTGGAGTCATGGTAGAGTTACTCTTCATCTTTAATCAAAATAATTAAAGTTTTAATCTTCTAAGGGTAATTTGTTTGACCCCATCCTACCAAATACATTCACAAACATTCTGCTCTCTGGATTGTGACTGAGCAGGAGGAGAGTCAGGGTGTAAGCAACCAATTCAGCAGCTGCTTTAGAGTGTCTTTCTTGTTGTACTAATACCCAAATGCAGAGTACAAAGACTGCTCATTCCTACAAGACGACTTTCTAGTTAAATAATATTTGCTGCCTACAGAATGTGCATAAATTCATTAAAACTGCATATAATGCTACCTATTAGAGTAAGTGGAAAGCATTTTACAAGCTACTCTGCAGCTGCAGACACCCAAGCAACAGCCAGACATACACACTGTAAAAGTTTCATTGTCTTCCATCGTGCTGATCTTCTGGTTCAAATGTGGCTTTTCTCTTCCAGAATTGGCACAGGGTATTAGGAATATTTTCAAGAAGAGATATCCCCTTTCTCCCTTACATTCACCACTGTTTATCTTTTTTTTTTTAGTAGATCAAGAACAAAGTAATTAGAGAAAATCTACACCACATTATAAAAACACAGTAATTGGATTTGTGACAGAAACACTCTGAGTTTCCTGTATCAGAAGAGGAAAGGACAGCCAACCTGGGTCACATCAAAGGTTCTGAAAGTGGCCAGCAGAAGTTGGCAAAGGGAAAATGTTAAGAAGAGGGCAAACATATTTTCATATCTTCATAGGGCGCTTTTAGACAGTTCTAGTCTAAATTTCTTCTCTAATAATTCCTAAATTCAATTTTCTTTCTTGACTGCTACTGAATATTGAGCTGACATTTTCATTAAACTATCTATAGTAACTATAATGCCTCATCCATGAACAGTAGCACTTAGTTCCCATCTGAATATATTAAACATATTGAATACTTATTTAATCACCAGTCTCTACAGAAACAAATTTTTTAAAATTAAAATACAGTTGTGGAATATAGCTGAGCAATAAATACCTCCAGTGACCTCTTTGTTTTCAGACATTCAAAAGAAAAAAAAAAAAAAGATGTTCTAGAAATTTTGAGGATTTCATTTTGATTTCTGAGGTTGTTGGCTTTTTTCCACCAAAATCACAGACTAGGGATTAGAATTATTAACTCATAGGTCATCCATTGCTTTTTGACTGAAAATCATAAGTACTTATAAGAAAAATACAAATAGGAAATATTAAAATAATACAAAAAGGAATGGTTTATATATAAAATTAAGACATGACTTATTAAACATTGTGGCTCATGAGCCATTCACAGTAACAGGTCATTGTCTCCCTGCTCTGCTTGAAGAATTTCTTTTGACAGAATTGTCAGATTGCACCCATACTGAAGGCAAGAATAATAATACTCATTTACTTACACCTTGTAAGAGTTGCTGAGCAAACTCACCCTGAAAGCACTTGAGCTCAACAAGAGTAAATATACAGCTAAAAGCAGGTAAGGGTTTTGGGGGTTCTTTTCACAAATAAATTAGTTTAA
>JAOXXN010000102.1:32197415-32247696 GCA_026770055.1 Myrmophylax atrothorax
ATAAATTAGTTTAATAACTACATAGGCATCTACCTTGGGGTGTATCAGCTCAGGTCTGAGCTTACAAAGAATTACTTTGTGTGTTCTTTGACCCTGTGCCAATCCTGCTCAGAATATTATCTGTACAACTGTGCTGGAGTCAGTAAAGCCTTGAACTGGCAGGCTGAAGCCCACACGTTTTTATAGACTGCAAACAGGCTGCTAATGGCAATGGGAAAAGGCACAGCGAATAAAAAGTGAAATACAGACAAAAGTTTGCAGGAGGAGAGCCTGGAGAAACTGCTTTCAACTCAGATTTTTGGTATTCACTGTAAATGTACATTCCCATGGACATTTCAAGAACATTTGACACTTTGTAAACCACATTGCTCAGAAATAAAGTGTAAAAGCTACAGACTCTGCAGGAGTTGCTGGTACAGCTGCATCCCTCTATTAGTGAGATGCAGCTCTGCTCATCCACAGGGTAAGGTTTCAGGCACACACCCACACCAGGGGCCATGGCAGAGTTCTCTCTAGTCAGTCTGAGCAGTGGGACAAGGTGTGACCCCAGAGCAGGGAGGGAGGGGCTCAGCAACTACCTGAGGCAAGTTCAAGAATTCAAGCCTGCTCTCAACATACAGACTCACTCTTTTCCATGTGCCCACCAAGTTGATGCACGTGTCAAGCACAGTGAAAAAGCCCTGGAGAGTCATATTATTTCCCTGACATTTCATTGTTCTCAGTTGGGCTGTCAGCAAATGCATGGCAGCAACGCTGGGCACTGACTTTGTCAGCACTGGAAAGGAAACCAGAAGCAATTAGAGAGCAAAATTGGTTAAAATTATCTCAGTTCTAAGAACTATTTCTTCCCACAAGTCATATTTAATGGCAAATTCTAGAAACACTTCAATTCTCACTCAGCTTAACCCTCTGAAGTGCCTGGGAATTGTTTTTGAAAGGGAGTTCAACAACAATGTCAACTTTTGGCCCAAAGTCATCTGGAAACAAGCCACAGCCCAGACACAGATGGCCCTTAGGATATGCTTCCAAAGACCTTGACAAACTTAGAATTAAATTTAATTATGTCTGTTCAGCTTGATTTATAATAATTGTCAATATCTGTGGTTTGAAATAACACATTTTACAACATGATCAGTTAAAGAAAATATTTTCCTAATGACTAAAGCGAGGAAGAGGCAGTGAGTCCAAGAATTATATTATCAATCTTATTTATTATTTTTTTAAACCATAACACAAAAACATTTAGGAGACACATCTGAAATTGGGGTGAAAGGCTGAAGAATAGTATGTTTTCCTGGTTTTACAGCAGCCAGATTTAGAAGCCTATTCCTGCAGACACAAGACCAGCTGAGGTCCCAGGAGTTCACAGAGATAATTAAAGGCATTTGAAATGCTCACAAATTTTGAAGAGTCCATGGAACCATAAAAAATGTACTTGCCAGTTAATTTTTTTAATAATTATGATGTGACAAGAGGTGATAATTTATTCATTTGGACAAAGATTCTTGTGATGTTCTTCAAGGCAAGTAAACCCACAACCATTTCATACACCCAACAGTCCCATTAAAATATTCAGCTCTTTTCTTTCCTGTAGAGTTGCAGGGGAAAGGTCATGTGTAAACCTGGGCTTTCAAGCTTGTCAGCTTTTGGACAATATTTCTGAAATAAACTGCCATGACTTAAAAGCTACCAGGCAGAAAACAAACTCTCCACTGGTGTCAGTGTTTCTGGCCTTCAAGCAGTGGCCACTGGCAGAACAACAGGCTCAAGCTGTGGTTGTGCCAGGAATTTGCTGAATCAATACTTGAAGTTGCTCAGAAATCATCTGCTTTGCTGCTTTGAATCTATTTACAAAGAAATTATTGAATAAGGTTTTAAACAAGAGGAATAGAAGGGTAGATTAAAAGAGCAACTCGATTCTTGTGAAATAAGAACTGCTAAGCTGGAGTGAAAAGTAGATACCAAAATGTGAGCAGAGGAGCATTTAGAGGTCACAAACCACAGAAATATTGCAGCTACTGTCCCTGTGTTGAGTAAATGGCTCACCAGAAACAAACCCCACCACCTGCAACTCTCGTATTGGCAGGTTTAGTGTAACAGATGCTGCAGGTCTCCTCAACAGGGGTTTTTCCTGTATAAAATGGACAAAAGGAATATACATTTCTGGTTTGATTTTTTGCAACTTGACTCTGAAATTGTGTCTGCCATGGGTCTGTGAATTCCCAGATATTGGTTGATTCACTCTTATGAGCAGTCACTTCAGCCAAAAGGACTTTACAAGCTTGGCAATTTTGTTTTCTTTTTAAAGGTAGCTTCCTGTAACAACTTCTCCCTAATAAGCTATTTGTTTTTCCTAACACCAGTTCAATGAAACATTTTGTTTCATGCCTCAAATCTTGCCTAATTTACAATACTCATCCATTTAGGCTATAAATAAAATTACCATTGCCTTTCATTTAAACAACTAATGTGGGTAAAACTTACCCACTTATCTGAACCTCATGTACAACGAAAATTAAAAAAGAGGACTTTCCTGCTTTTCTGCATTCTACCCCTTAAATATACAATCCTAGCCCACCAGGTTTCCTCATACAAGTCCTTTGCTTGTTTACAAACACAAATCAAGAAACTCCACAGGCCACCCGAGAGTCCCTGTGTTAAACCTATTGATTATCTCACACCATGCCCTAAAGCAAAATTTCTCATTTAAGAATTACAGCACACTATTCCATACCAATATTTTTCCTCTCCTCTCACCCAGGCAGCAGAAATGTGAGAAGGTGATGAAAAGCCGCTGTGGGAGTTCACTGAAAGCCACAGGAGAGTGAAGTCCGTGGCTCAGCTCAGCCCCAGATGCCCCAGAGAGGTCTCATTCTCTGCCTCTGAAAGTAATACAGCTTTATATATATATTTTTGACAGCTTCTTCTCAAGTCAGAACATCAACTACTGTCCATATATATGTAACACTGGCTGCACTGAGGTATCCAGTAATTCTGCACAGAACCTGTCCTTCCAGGTAACAGGAAGAAATTATGCCCAAGTTCACTAAATTGGAGCACAAACTCTTCTACAGCCTCACAAACCACAAAGCTCCTCCTGGTTTCCAGGCTGCTCCCCAAATCAATGTCTAGGAGGCTGAATGAGCAAGAATTAATCAGCAATTCAAGGAAACAGAAACAAATGTTGCTCCAGGGAAAAAAATCTTTAATTGCAAAAGTTGCAAAATATTATTGAATAATGAAGTTCCATTAGGCATTTTGGGACAAGGATCAGTGGGGCTTTAGAGAACTGTATGCAGGGGGAGACACACAGTTTGTGTTCCCTGTGATCTTAGAACAGAAGAGGAAAGCAAGGTCATACTCCTAAATAAATTTGCCTCTTTTGGGGTCACCTACAAGCAAGACCTTCTCACTGCCTCTCCCAGAATGCACAGATCCATCCCCCCCAGGGCTGGGCCCTGCAGCAGCGTGGGGTGTGGGAGCAAAAGGAACACAGCCAGCACCCCTCAGGTCTGGGGATAAGAGCAGCTGTGCAGACCTGGATGTGGCAATGTGAATAACACAATACCCTGTGAGTAGAAACACCTAATAATTGTTTTACCATTTAATGTTGCATATTTCTAGAACTGTGATAACACCATGAAATCTGCATATCACACATTATTACAGGGAAACTTTGTGACAATTATCTTTTAAAGTAGGAGGCTTATACTGAATTGTATCTTTAACTGTATGTTCTCACAGTCCAAGGTTTATTAATTCAACAGTCAGTTTATTCCTTTGTAAAAATACTCCAGAAGCTACAATTTGAATATAAATAGCATTTGATAAGAAGCAAACCCCACAGGAAAGAGAGGAGAGTAACTCGCAGATAGTTTGTATTCATTTGATAGAATTTTGAAATCATAGGCTTGACTGAAAGGAAATCTAGGAAATAAAAATTTGTTTGAAAAACAAATTTCACCTCTTATCAAAAAGACATTTATACAATATAGAGTCTAAATCTTCAACTGCTTCCCATCTTCCAAGCAAAGATGGTGTTGTAATAGAGGAATAGTCTCAGGATCTGTATCCCCAATTGAAAACAAATTATTAAAAAGCTAAGGGTTTCTTGTCTGCAAATTAATTTGATTTTTAAACCATGAGTTAAAAGCATTTTCCCAACAAACAACTACTCCTCATCCATAAGCAATAGTGATCTTTTTCTGAAATAATTTTCTAGGGAAACAGTAAGGTAGGTTTGCTGCATTCCATATTATATTTTCCATTTTGTACTAGAAAACAAAAATTGATAAAACCTGCATCAGATACAGAAAAAAAAAATAAAATAAAACAGCACAGCTGCTTTCTTCAGGGACATGGGAAGGAACTTCAGTGAAGAACCTGGACCAAATCTAGGAGTTTGGTTCTGAAACACAGAAACTTTCAATAGAATGAGGCAAATAATAAGATCTAAACCCAACTGAGTCTAAAGGAGAGGAATGACTTTGGATCATTTGAGTGATGAAGGTGAGCTGTGTCTTCTACAAGTCAGTGTGATGGGTGCTGTGCTGACAGTGTATTTATTAGTACAGAGCCTGACTGCCACAGGAGCTGAGGTTCCAGGGAATGCCTCACCCCAACAGGCAGCATCCTTGCTCCAGATATTTCCTGTTCTTCGAGGGAATACCTCACTGTGGGATACTTTACCGCACAAAAGGAGTTCTGATGCACCCCACTGGAAAGCCTTCAACCCAAAGTAAGGGCTTCTCCGGGGTTTTCAGGGACTGAATTTCTCTGCCAAAGAACAAGCCAACAGACTCCTCCCTGGAGCCTGTGACTCACTCCCACAACTCCTCAGCACAGAGAGCAGCAGCTGCCACCACAACAGCATGGGCAGAACACACACGGGCACGAACGAGGCTTCTTTTGGCCTCCAAGTGTCTAGTTCAGATTTGAGCTCCCAGGCTGTTGGCCTGGCATCAGCCTGGCAGTTGCACAGCCTCAGATGGCAGCCAACATTCTCCTGCTAACTCGGTGCCTTCTGTGCTCAAGCAAAGGATGTTGTGTCTTTACAGGAGTTACAAATTATTGGATGCAAAGGTAATCATAAAAAAGAAAAATATAAATTAGATTGGTCCAAGTTTGAATCAAAACTCTTCTCTCTCTATTAGATTTTTTTGCTCTTTTCAACAGATTTACATTTTATAAATGCATCAAATGCAATTGCAGACATTTTCAGCACAAATAGGAAGTGATCTAAGTAATGTTAAATTAGTTTTTAAAGGTCTGCTAAATAAATTGAGTAGGTCAAGATGAGCTCGTGGCTACACACTCTGTTCAAAGGCCACAGTAAGAAGAAATTTTCATTACTCTGATGTGTGCTTTGTTCCCCTTTCTCACAGTTCCACAGGTATCTGGATCAAACAACATGACTGGCAGAGAGAAGCATGCAGGGAACAGCATCTCTGAGTCCCTGGCATCCCCTCCACTTGTGAGATGAATCCCACTGAAAAACCAGGATCACTTCATGCCCAAATGGCTTTTCTAAGTCCCAGGAGCTCTTGACTTACTATTCTAGCTGGCACAAGCACAGAGGAATCACACCCAACCACAGCAGGGACTGTACCTAGCACAGGACAACGACAGCTGAAGCTCTGCAGTCCCAAAGAAACCAAGATTTCCCTTGGCTGCCCTTTCTCTCATCATGTTGCAGCTGAAACTGGGAAACACGTAGGAATGGGTGGATCTCAGTACAGATACAGCCCCACGGTCTTGGGATGCCACCCCTGCAAGAGCACAGAGATTGGAAAACACAAGAGAGTTTCCCATTCTGTCATTTCTAAGACCTTTTACTGCACATTGTAACACGTGGTGCATGAGGGCACCAGGAATGATACCCCTGTGTATTTTCCTGAGCATGTGGAGGATCCCAGTTGTGACACACAGGAACAGATCTGCAGAGCAGCTCCATGCACACTTTCACCTGAGTTTCATTTCACCCTTAGATATTCAATATTGAAGAACTACCTGTCTAACACACAAGTTTTTTGAGCAATGGTATTTCTTCAAATGAGACAATGTCAAGGCTTTTGTGGCAAAACTACTATTTTTGCCCATAAAATTAAATTCTTTGCCACTTTCATGCATTCTTTGTATGTATACAAGACCTCTAACCAAAATATAAGCGTCTCTTTTTCAGTGATTTCTTCTTTTGTCAACAGTACATGCACTGACTGCTGAGTGGAGGATAATCTGAAAAATTTAACTTTGACTTGAAGTTTTCCTAACTCACATAATCACTACAGTCATGTCTCACTTGATATCACTTGACTATAAATGGTTTTGCTTACCTAGAGGGCAAAAAAAAAAATAGAAACAGAACAAAGAATATAGCCTTTCAAAAGAAATATTATAGCCATTAGTTCCACAAACACACTGTACCTAACTCAGAACCAAATTTTGCCCTCAAAAAATGATGTGTCACTTATAATCATGTGTATGTGTGTACATACAGAAAGTGAAGGAGACAGAATATGAGAGGACAGTCTATGCCCTAAATTTTATAAAGAAATGCCTGCCACAGGTGTCTGAATGTTGTGGAGATTTATTATATTATTATTGTTGTTTAACAAGACTTATAGTGTTTTGCAAGTGGAGTTCATCAACAAAATGAATTAATTATTTTACTGAAACAGTTTGGTTTATTTTTGCCCTGACTTTTCATTTTAATTCAGAATGCTTCTACCAGCTCCAGCTGTCAACATGGTTTAAAGTGAACCAGGCAAGAAGGAGATGGGGAACAATTTTAGCATACTTTATATGATAAAACATTTATAACTTCAAAATAGCTAATAGAAATTTGGCACAATATTCACACATTGCAATTTCATTCGAATATGATTCACAAATCCTTGTGGGTTAAGCATTACTATTTGTGGGATATGGAAAGCCTGGCTGGAAAACCAGTGTGAGGATAAGCTCCTAGACTGTGTTTCTGTGCTCACCCCACTCATGCCCTACAGCTCCTCTTGGAAGAAATCTCCTATTTGAGCATATGTTCATACCATTTCTGCCACTTCTCCCAGGAAAAGGTAATTTTCCTGTGATCTGTCAGTGGCATACCCAAAGATATCCCACAGTGGATGTAAATCCTGCAAGTGGAGTTTGGTAAAAAAAGTCTCAGCACACATTTCAGAACTATCCTATGCTGAACTGGGAGAAGTCAGAGACATTTATAAATAAAAATCTGAGACATTTCAGCAAGAAAATTCATAGTTTTTAATCTGGTATTTTCTATCTTAAGAGAGAGCTAGAGAATTATATCCTCTTATTCTACTGATACAAATCAAAGTGATAAAGACATTGACCTTAGATTCATCATGTGGTCTGCACTGGTTGGGACAGTCCTCAGAAAAAATTTCCAAGGAACACTTTTCTGTCTTGGAAAACCCATAGTTAAAAATCAAATTGTGGATTTTTCCCTGTCTTCCCATCTTGAGTTTTGGCCCTAATGTGAACAACATGATACAACAAGTTGACACGTTTCAAATGCCCCACTTTTCTTCTCCCTTTTTTCTTTTATTCATCCCAGATCTCCTTGGTCTTTGATAGATCAGTTTGAAAATTCTACTGGGATTCTAAAAGCTAAAGCAAAGCAATACAAGGCAAAGATAAAACAAATAGCTCTAAAAATGGCTGGAGGATCAGCACAGTGCTGATAGAGTGGTGAATCAAAAGACACATATTCTTTAAGGTTTCATTGTTACAGTCCTACATTGAAGGCATGAGAAAACTCAGATGAGTCACATTGTGTTACAAAATTTATCATAAAGTGATGCTATTAATGTAAGAAGACAAGACAAGTCACAGTCTGATGCATAACTCCAGAGAGAACAGGAACAGATAGATTTTCTACAAACCAGCTTAACACAAAATAAATATAAAGCATCTTTGTTCTTTGAAATGGCCCTCTCATTCACCCACTATTCATACTTTTTTTAGCAAATCTTGGGTTTAAATTAATATTTTGAGTACAGCATATCCTTCTGGCCAAAAGTCAAAGGAATTTTAAAGCTGTTCCATTTCTATTAAAAATACAGCAGCAATTCCCTCCATCCCCAATGTCAGGGAAAGAAGAGGAGCTCAAGGTAGTTGGCTGCTGCATGAGCTGGTGAATCAATTCTGCCTGGACTCTTCCCTAAACTGCCCTGCTCCCCTTCACACAGCTTCCCTTGCTGCTTTTCCTCTGCTGCTTCCAGTCACTCTCCAGGCAGTCCTTCCACTGGGAATGATGAAAGTTGGTCCATATGTCAAACTATTGGTAGTAACTTCTACCCATACAACAGAAGTGACATACCATAATGCTGGCCTGTCCTCCAAAGCACTCTCAAGGGATTGCAAAGCACTTCAGGAAAGGTATAAACTACCAGCCTGAAGATGAAACTGAGACCCAGCATTAGCCACACTCAAGAGACAGGCATTACTGGAAGCAGACACTATTTAGTTTCTCTTTTTCACTTCCATTTTGCCCATCATCTTTGAAAAGTTATGCCAGATCTTGCTCTCCCTGGTTGCTGTCTTACAAAGACTAATAAAATCCCACAAATCTCTTTTCCCTCTGGGAATAGCACTTGTGATATTGTGGCCTCATGGCATTACAGAGCTGAATAATAGGGAAAGGTAATGCCAGGGCACGACACCAAAATCCAGTTCCTGATCCTTAACCCTCTAGAACTGCAGAAGCACTAGATCTCATAGGCAGCAGGACCATCATTATCTTCAAGCCTGACCTCCTGAATGATAAAGGCCACAGAATTTCATTCAGTTATTCAGTCAATGGGGGGAACTAATAAGGGAAGCTTGATTCTGCCTGCTGAAGCAGCTCTTGAGACTATTTGAGGTAGTTGTAAGGTTAAAAGGAGAGTAAGGTTATCTGCTGGCTGCTCCATTCCAAATAATAAAAGCTAGGTTAACTCTGTACTGCTCAAAATTAAAAACTGGCAGAATTTGCTTCTAAACCTTAATCCTCATTTATCTTCTCATTCATCAACTCTTTCAGGCTGTATCTACAAGCATAGAGCCACTCCCCTAAAGCCCTGAGCTATACAGCAGATTTGCTTAAACCCAACTACAGTCCAGCCCTGGAGCCTTCACCAAGATGAGCCAATCCCTTTCACCATTACCCTTCTAATACACACTTTCCTATGCCCTATTTTATATTTGTTTGCACAAACATATGCCATGAGCTCAAAAAGTCTGTTAGCAATTCACAGATGGCCACAATCATATAAGCAGCTTTGACAGAACTGCAAGGTCTGACTAGAGATGTTAGAAACCTCTAATATGACTTGAAGTATCTGTTTGGTAATGTGAAATCTGGGTTAGCCTTGTGCAGAGACAAAAACCAGCTGCCCTTTGAATTCAGCTCTATATTCTGAATTACTCTAAGTCCTGGCATTGTTTGGGAATTCAGGATTGAAAGAATATGCAGGAAAGCGGCCTGAAAGTTGTATTTGAATTTGATGTTGTTGCCAGGTCTAACAGAAAAGGCAATGCAAAGGGGATCCTTTATCAAAGATGGAATTCTGAGGCTAAACCCACCACCTGCCTGTTTTCCAAGGTAGAGTGTGTGGCCAGTTTGTCACGTAAAAAAAAGGTAAACTGTGTTATTCACAGTTACAGAAAGGGCAAAATACCAAAACACTGCTGGGGTTGCAGCCCACACTGCCTTTTCTTAGTGCCATTTTCCAGATCTGTACTGCCTGGAGATGCCAGTAGGGAAGGGAAGGAAAAGGGAAGAAAATGGTCTGAAAATAAGTTTTCCAAGGCTTTTCTTTCTCACAAATACTAGAAAAACATCATAGTAGAAAAAAATGTATAAAACTTCCTTCCAAGACCACTTTTACCCTTATTTCATAGGGATAAAACAATGATGAATGGGCACAATGAAAAACAAGAAAACACTAAAAGTATCAAATTTACAGCAGGGAAAGTGCAGTAAAAACCCCACCATTATCTCCTTCCTTCAAGCAAGTACATAGACAGAAGAGCCCGTGCCAAACAACCTCGAAGACAGACCAGTTAATCATATGAGAAGTTTCACCATGAGCTGCAAGTTGTCTGCATTTTAAGCAAACAAACAGCAGCCCAATCATGAGACCTCTCTTGCAGACCTTCCCTAATTCCCTCTTGGGGGTTTCTTCTGAATCACTTCACTGTGGCCAGGAAGTCCATTGCCCAAGTACTCTGCGTGTCCCAGAGCTACATCAGGGACATCCACAAGCCCTCACATATCTCTGACCTTTCCATTCCTTCCAGGGCAACAAAAGCCCCCAAAACCCAAGGCCTGTACCTGACCCAAGGCACCCCAAACCCACCATCCTCCTGCAGCAGCCCAGGATCATAGCGGTGCTCCTTTGGCAGTCCTACTTTTTCCAGGGATTCCCGTGAAAACTTTCATTTCTTTTCAGAGAAGCCTTGATGGTCATGCCCCAGGCCTCCTAATTTGGCCACATGATACATTCCACCATATCAGATGTGCCTCCTGCGTAACTCACAGGCTTGTACTCATCCATAAAATTGCAACTTAATGATATTTAAAATACTGCAGTTACTTCCTGCTTTATATGTGTGGGAATGCTGCAGCCTGACAAAGGTGGCTTCCCTCTCTGCCTGCTGGGCGGTGTTGGATGCTCTCTGTGTGTGCCCATTTGGCAGCAGCGGGTTTGGGTCACTGGTTTATTAGCCATTTGTTTGCTGTTTGGAAGGCCCCACACAGATGCTGGCTGCTTTGCTTTCCTCTTCTGATTGCTTTCACACATGAAGCTGTAAGCACATGAAACATTATACACCTAAACTCATACTGAGTGTGCCAGGTAAGGAGCCCATGTAATTGTCTGCTTTGGTCAGTGGTGCTCATGCCAACCTGTCATCTCTGTGGCTTCCTCCACTTGCAAAATAGTTCAGGTGTTAAAAATACTCCAATGCCATCTGATTTGTGTACCTTAGAACAAAGCTCACTCTTCAAATAATCCCCACTTAACTTATATTTTGAAGAAAATAGGCAAAATTTGCAATACAATTTGTCTTCTCTCCTCAAACTCTAGTGGAATTACTGGCAAGTAAGCATTATTGTCTCTACTGGATGGATTTAGACACAATTTTAATCATTTTGCTCTCCCATGGCTCTTATTGACATCATGGCAAAAGTTTCCCTTAAGCTCATCAATTCTGATTTAATTATAGGCATGTTGAATCCAAAGATTAATTTCCATAAGCAGTCCATTGTTCCAGCTGTAAAAGTTTGACATGTAAAATTAATACATGAAATAAATTAGATGAAAAAGGAATCCAAATTGTAAGCTATGCTCATTTACTTATTTACTTCAACATTAGAGAAAAAACACTCTAAAGTGCTGTACCTGTTACACACACTTGTCAAAAATCGGGATTAAAAAAAAGGAACATATTGGGTGCAATTTCTCTTTCTGTTGCATCTTCTGTGCAGCTGAAGGCACAGCTTTTGTAGCAAGGACAATCATTATCTCTTTGAACAAACAGGATTCATTCAGTGACAGGTTTATTGTTTATTTATCTCAGAAATATTTGCAATAGTGGGCATCATAGAAAACTGCAAGAAACCAAAATATTAAAGGTGGTTTGAATTGCATATGAATTCTACAGCTGGAATGGTATTTAATAAAACACTGTTCTCTACTCACATTGTCATGTCCAAGAAGAATGCTTGGGTGCTTGAGAAAAGATGCTTGGGTTCACTAGAAAAAGCTGGATTTTATTTGTTTTCTGTCAATATTTTCAGTTGACTAAATCAAGGCTTGAATCTTCCTGACATCATAATTTCATCGTATCCCAGGGTCTGCACAGAACTGAATTGCTGGAGCTGTCAGTGTTATTGCTCTAAAAGCTCATGGAAAGAAAGAGTGGACTGTAAATTCGACAATGCTATAGGATATAGAAGTGTTGCACTTAAAACCATCCTTCAAAACGCTTTTTAAAAATGGCAGGATTAGGAACAAAGGTCACATTTTGACATCACCGACAGTCCAATTGCTCAGATTACTTATGGAAAAAGCAACCATGAGACTTATTGTACCTTCAACCACCCATCACTATGATGTGTGTTCTAATGAAAAGATCAGACCAGCCCCAGTGAGGGGAGTGACTGAGAGAAGAAATGTTGGGTACTACATATGGCAGCATTCAACCTGCAAAACCCCCAAATACAGAGTTAAGAGTCAATCTAAGGTCTCTCCCTAAATACTGTATTCTCCTCCCCACAGCAGGAGAGGAATTTCAGCTTGAGGGAGCACTAAATTCAGGGAAGAGACAATACAAACTTTAAATGAACAAGAGATTTCAAGAGGTCTTAGAGAAGTTAATTCTATTTCCCACTAGAAAATGAAGTTTCTTACCTGACTGGAATATGAAAAAGGACACTCTGAACGGTCTATCCTTATACTTTAACACAGTATAATTCACCTTATCATCTCTCTGGCATTCCTTAAAATTGATTTCAATGGGTGCCTAAGCAGCACTTCTACATGAGCTTTTGAGATGTATCAGAAAGCAAGTTAATCAAGTTAATCCAATGCTGCCCTGACAACTGTAATGTCAAAGCTTTTGGCTCATATTTAAATATACTTTCCCTGTTGTGGATCTTTCTGTATCTCTCCCACCCATCAAGGCTGAGCAAGAGTAAATGAACAGTTTATATGCATTCCTTTAAAAATCACCTGCATTTCAAAGTTACTTATGAACGAATCATCTCCCCCATCCACTCTGCAGTTCTGAAAAGCTGAACTTCCATGGCAGCAAGTAACCCCCCAAAAAATCCTCATCTCAGAGGCAGCACAGGGAACCTTAAATAGCAGCAGCATGTTGGAAGGAAGTGCTGAAGACAATGCTTGGATAGAAAAAAAGCAGAGGCTGAACTGGGGATGTTTAGCCAGGGTGAGTCAAACTCCATCTGAAGCCACGGAATATCAAATTCTAACAGTATCTGACATGAAAGGGGGTGGTTTTTTGCATTATTTTGTTCTGGAACTTGTAATAACCTGACATTTCTTAAAATAAAAAACTGAAGCGCAATGAGTCCAATTAAGTAATCTAGAGACTATGAAA
Organism: Myrmophylax atrothorax; assembly: GCA_026770055.1. Taxonomy (NCBI): domain Eukaryota; kingdom Metazoa; phylum Chordata; class Aves; order Passeriformes; family Thamnophilidae; genus Myrmophylax; species Myrmophylax atrothorax. The sequence goes on from JAOXXN010000102.1 coordinate 32,210,538, forward strand.
CAAGCCAGATGTGTCAAGAAAATTCAAATTAACACTCATCTCAGGCTTCAAATCAAATGTCATTTTGTTCCTTTTTATTTTAATTTATTGTAGTCAACATTAGTTAAAGCTGGAGACATTTGTTCTCTTGCTAATGGCATACACAGAACTCCCACTTACATCTCCTTGCTCCTTGCAATTAAGAACTTCTGAACATTTCAGCTACAAGGCTTATCTGGCACAGATTATTCACTGTATCATCTGGATTCAGGTTCTTATGTCTGCAAGTTCTTCAAAGCAACAATTTGTTCTTTGTTTAGCATATTTTGCAGTGTGCAGTGCTAAACAAGCTTAGGGAGTGCTGTTCACCGAGGCACGTTTGTGCTCAGTGGATTCAGTGTTGCCTTGCTCTTTCTTGTTCAGTCTGTGCAAACTCCCTCTCCAATGTAATCTTTAAAATCCAGGCTGCCTGGAAATCAGTCTGTTCTTAAGAAAATCTTCAGCCTGAGCACCCAGAAATGAGAGGCTCTGAGGAGCACTGTAGGTGCAAATGCAGCACACGTTACTTCCTCGCTATTCCCTCAGTGTATAAAAGGAGCCCCAGCTCACTGCTTATCTCCTCTGCACAACTCACTGCCTTCCCTGCCACACATCTCTGCCACATCTTGTGTGCACACTGGGAGTACTGAACACCAAGGGAGAAAAAAAACAACACCAGTTCCTTGACTTGTTCAATTCAACACAGCCCAGCCAAGTTAGCCATGGTCCTGGCACATTATTTCTTGAATTTTCAGCCTTATTGACATTAACTTTGGAAACTTTAGACAGAGTATTATTCCTCTGAGGGCCTTGGAACATCCTTCCCTCAACAATGCAGAACACATATTTTAGGAAAGCATCACATCTGTTTAGTTCCCTGCTCCATCCTGTGTACATTGAGGGTATCTGGACAAGTGAAACAGATACGGGGTGGGTGTCTGTGGGAGGTGGGAGTGCTCCAGAACTCCCCCTTTCCCCTTCAGGAGTCCAAGAAGGCCTCATGGCAAATGGCATGGGAACAGGGCTTTTTCAGGTCAAGCTCATGGTCAAGCAAAACAGCACCATCTGACACGGTACATGCCCTTCCGATGCAGACAAATATCAGGTAGCAACTTCACAAACACCATTTCTCTCAGCGCCATTAATCCTAACACTTTGATTTTCTCTCATGCCAAGCCAGCATGTAGCACCACAGAGTGATGGGGCACAGGCACTGAGGGATGGCCAAGCCCAGTCACTTCAATACTTGCTCTTGGAACTCATTTCCTATAAAGAGTGGCAAAAACTTGGATCTTTGAAAGCCACATGGCCTCCATGAGAAAGAAATGCTCTCCTCCAATAAACTACAGAGAACCTTTTCAGTTTCTCAGTGTTATATAAATCTTTCTAATCATTACTGTTGTTAGGGAAATTGAAAATGGGAAATTAATAATTTTCACTCTTTATAGGTTTTCCCTAAAGGAAAGGGAAATTTAATGTAACACATTTTATATCTTATGTGACACTACTGATCTTCTTGACTCATATATCAGAGACCGAGCAAGGGATGTTTGGATAAGACACCATAAGTTGTTTCAAGGACTGTGTAGGCAAGGGATGAAAAAATTCATGCGCTCAGCTGACTGATACAGGAGAGGACTTGTAATACCTACAGGTTATAAGACATTTGAACCCAGACTGAATCGCTAGAATGATTAGAAGGATACTTGCATGGAGCACTTGATTTCTGAAGTTGCTATACAAACCAAGCAATCTGTTCAAAACACTGGAAAAGGCTTTAGTGCTTAAGCTATTGACACTTCTTTCTCTGACGGAGTTTACCTTTTTTTTTCATGAAAACCAGAGACAAGAGTATGCTGATGAGATTTCCACTGACAGAACAAAGCAATTTCACAGAGCTACAGGGCCAGGCTCCTGCCTTCACCCAGACCAGCACCGGTCTAGAAATGTCAGCACCTTTCCCTTCATGGAACTGCCTCAAAGCTGGCCTTAAACAGCTCTACCAAAAGGAAGTATTTCAGCTTTCTGGTCTGTTGATCTGGTTTTAGTCACACTTACTTGACTGTTATGCTCTTAATTGCAGCTGATTCTAACTTAGTATAAACTGAAATAGCTTCATTATCATCAGTGCCAACTTATATCACACAAGATCTTGGTTCACTGACTTCCTAAAAATGATGCTTGATTTACCCTGCAGCATATGGGGTCAAATCAGGTTTTGTCTCCTTCAATTTGAAGCTTCAAGCTGAAAGCTTCATTTTGAACAGGAGGCTGACTGAAAAGTTCTTCTGTAATATGTAGATTAACAAGGCAGAAAATGTGTTGGTTATCATTAAACTTTATGGCCCTTCCCCCCTTCTGCACATCTTAACCTACCATATCATTTAACCTGCTCTTCAAATAAACAAGAACTGGTTCAGGTTGCACGTTATCTCACAATTGCCTCTGATGCTCCAAGATCACCCTGAAGGTGATTTCAAACATATATATTGTATCATAGAACCCTTGAGGTTGGAAAAGCTATGTCCAACCATTAACCCAGCAATGCCAAGTCCACCCTGTCCCCAAGTGCCACATCTATATGTCCTTTAAATACCTCCAGGATACTGACACCATCACTTCCCTGGGCAGTCTGTTCCAGTGCTTGATAACCCTTCCAGGGTCTTGTGGTTGAATCCCTTCACCAGTTCCATTGCCCTCCCCTGGGCACACTCCAAAACCTCAATATCTTTCTTGTAGTGAGTGGCTCAAAAGTGAACACAGGATTCAAGGTGCGGCCTCAAGAGTACAGGGGAACAATCACTGCCCTGGTCCTGCTGGCACCACTATTGCTGAACATCGGCTTCCATCTCCTCCTGTTTGTCACCCATGCTGTGTGCATTGCTGTAGGTGCACTTCAGCTGGGCTATTGATCCCACCCTAATCCCTACATGACCATTCTCAGGCTTCCAACACATCACTAACCTTTGTGCCTTTGCTGCCCCATGGATCTCCATCCCCTCCCTCCTCTGTGACTGCAGACTGAAGGAATCACCACCACACTGTCCCTCAAACATCTGCCTGCTGCCTCCAGGTTTGTGTCTAAACATATGTTTATGTGTTCCCTATTCTTGCCTGTTGGGATTGATATTTTCATAACATTTTACATATGTTTGTGTATGAATGCAAATAAGAGCAAGTTCAAAGCCCAAGTAGTGTACTTTGTATTTTAATGAGCATAACAGGCAATGATAAAAATACCTATCAGCCTGAAATTACAAACTCCCACAGTCAAAACAAGGTAAACAGGAGTTACAAGGTTTCCCCTTATTTATTTGCAACAAAATTGGAAATTTTTGTCTGCTACTGCTTGATAAGGTGCATCTCTGCTACGAAATTGGAAACCTCTATCTCCAAAACTATGTTCTAAGACACTTCCCAAAATACGCCCTAAATTTTAATATTAATTTGAGAAAAACGCACTTAATATTGGTTGTAGTATTAAACTTGGGTTTATTTCATTTATTTAAAGCACTGAACTCTACCTCTGGAGTGGTTTTTTATCTTTTAATCCTATAGGAACACATTTGCCAAGGTACAAATCAAACCAGCGGCCTGTTGAGTACTGCAGTACCAGGATCTTAGTGAAAGGTAAGTACCAGGGAAGGACAAACTCCCAGCTTTCCAGGAGACCCTGTTATACCCTGCAGCAAGAGATCCAATTACAGTTACCACCATTAACCAAGGTCAGGAAATTATTGAACACTATTAAAAGTTCACCCACAGTATTTACTTCGGAAACCTGCAGCAATCTTGAATTCCACTGGGGCACAATATATTGGCTTAGTTATTGCCTCTCTTATTTGAGACGGGCCCTAAGCTAAACATATTAAGAAATGTTTGGGTCCAAGGATTTGGGTCAACACAGTTTTAATTCATAGTAACTCTTTCATATCACAGTGTCTTATTTGCTTCTCTCGGGCATCTCTCTGAGCAGGTGTAAAGCCCAAGGAGCACACCCAACTACAAGCCCACCAAACAATATCATTACCCTCAGCTGATTACACTTAACACCTCCAGACTGCAGACCATCATGGAAATAAATATAGGAGGTCAGTTTTACAAAAGGATTGGAAACATTTATGGTTTTTAATAGCTCATGTGTCTCTACAAGGTAAGTTGAGGCTTACAGGTAGGAGCTTCAAATGCTCCTCACTGAGTTAAGTGCAAGAAGTGTGTTCACATCAGTACCAGCTTCCAGGGCCCACAGCTCCATCCCTCCTGTAGAGCCCGCACTGCCTGAGCTTTCCATGAAAGGGCTGACCTGGCACATCTGCACAGAGCCACAGAACTGTGTAACTAAATTGTCAGGGCAAAAGGGCTAAAACTAGAGTTGACACTCTCAGGAGAAGGCTACAGCAAAAGCACTGCAAGGACATGTTAATTATCTGGGAAAGAAGCATTACAAATTCAGAGCCAAAGATTTAAAGAGATATATTGATAATAAGGTACAAAACTCAAAGGCACAGAGGTTATCTGTGGTAATGAAAACCATTTGGCATATAACTGTGATCAGCAATAGTTCTGTCTAAAGCTCTGAATTTGGTTAGTTCAATTTTTAAAACTTTTTTTTCCCCAGCTGCATTATTTTATCATAGTGCAGGGAACTACAATTGCTTAAGACTATCTTGAAGTCAGGCTCAAAGGGGTCAAACTCTTTTTTGACAGAAGCCCACATCTCTGAGTGCCACTGGGGACACAGTGGGTAAGAAAGCTGCAGGCTGTGTTGAACTTCCCTTCCCATGGCCTAACATTGGTCCCAACCAGCAGCACAGAGTAAGTGACACTGCCCTTGACCCAAATATCGGCAACACCTATAGCTGAACAGGCAGAGAGGTCAGTCACAGCATCCTCCTTAGACAGGCCACAGTTACCTGTGAGATGGACCACCATGGTACACATTAAGCCTTAAATCAGTCTGCCCTTAAACAACTGTGACCTCCAGGAGTGCTGGAATTACCTTCTGCCTTGTCCATTCTCTGCAGGGTGTGGAGACTGGGTGCTCATGGATAAACAGTATCTCTCCAGTCCTATCTCATAATAATTACTCTGAATGGTGTATTTTTCAAGAAAAAAACACCTGTGCCCTCTGCTTTATGCAAATGGAAAAACATGGAGGATGTATTTTGCATTTGGAAGAAAGAAGACTCTTTGCTGAAGAAGAAACTTTTAGCTATTAAAATCAGTGTGAAAAAAATTGAAATGTACTTACTGTAAGCCTGACTCCTTTTAAAGTTTAAATTCCTCTATTAAAATAATTTTTAAAATCATCTCACCGTCCTGAAATACTTAAAGGATTTATTTTTAATTGATCTTAGTGTATAAGTGAATTAAATAATATAATTGCTCATTTCAGAAAGTTAATTCTGTACTCAAAAGAGTAGATGCTGTAATTTCGATGCCATATAAACTATTCTTTCTAGATAATAAAGTAGATTTAATTGTCAAATCTGCATTAGCAAAGTTTTGGCAGATGAAGAATACTTTGATCTGTGCATAATTACAAATCTTTGCCTTGGTGTGGTAGGTAAGGCTACATTACTGCAGCGAGCAACTCCCTGTCAAACACAACTTTGCAAATGTAATTTCTGGAGAGGTGAAGACACACTGGCTAAGTCTTTGAAAGGAACTGGTGACTTAAGGAGTCTGAAAGTTTCCAGCATCTCACTTAATGGGACCTGTGTTTCAAGATTTCCAACATTTCTGTAAATAAAGTACCCAAAGTGGAATGCCCAGAGCAATACATCTGTAGTCATTAGTCAACTGACAATCAGCAGAACTAAGCAATTATAAATCAAAAGGATTCATTTAATTGCTAAGCAGTAATCATAAAACTGGTGAATTCAAAAAAACTTATTTCCTTTGAAACACATGGCCTGCATTGAAGGAGATTCCCAGGTCACTTAGGACTGCCTCTGGAAGGAATGGGAATTTCTGCACCACAGGGAAACAGCAACATGACACCAGCAGTGACCAAGTCCCTCAAGGACAGTAAGTGAGCAAAGGTGAGACAAACCTCTTCACTGATGGATGTTATGCTCATTAAATTCATTCCTACATCATACAAACACTGGGATAGTCCCAGGCACAGGCACATGGGGAGGGAAACATATTTAAAACTTTTTAGGTTTAAAGAATGCCAGATTCAAAAATAACCCTGTGCCTTGTGTAGGTGTAGTGTGTTCATTTCCAGACACATTCAACTGTTTGTCCTTTAGCACACACAGTGAGTCTTGCACAAACTTCAGAATACCATGTAGAGGCCAATCTGGGAGGCTGTGAGCCAGCTACTGCAATAATTCAACTTGTGCTGTTATCCAGGCATGAATCAAACCCTCTGTGTCCTGCTGAGACAGCAAGACCTGAGATTTTACTGAATTCCTGCACAGATGAAAAAAAAAAAAAGCCTTGACAATGACAATTAATGTGATGTGGTATTGAAAGGAGAGCTTGAAGTTGCAGATGAAACTGAGATAACAGGGTGGTTGGAAAGTTTGTAAGAATCCCATCAAACAGAACCACATGCAGAAGAGGGTTAGGAGGAACCTGCTGCTTAGACAGCGGCAACCAGCCTGATTCACTATCACAAGATGATCCAATTTACAAAGACACAACGTGAGAGGAAACTCCTACCCGACCCTCAGCAACAGCAGGAGGAACAGGCATGAGATTCTAGTGGATAACTAAAAAATGTTTGAAAGAAAATATCTCCAGAATAAACAGAGGTCATTAGCTCCACTTTTGTCTTAGACAGATGTACATCAGAAAAAAAAAGTATCTTGAGTTCCAGAGTTCAAGGCATATAAAAGACATGATGACATAAGATGCAAACACTTGAAAATTCAAATTCTGTCACCTAAACTTTGTGGAGTATGTACCTTCCTGACTGAGATACCTAATCAATGCCACTACAGTTTCTACTAAGTGAAGTAAGGCAATAGACAGACTGGCTAAAGGTAAAAGCAACATCTTTTCTAGCTTTAGTAAAGCTGTTCAGGAATTTTCTATAGTCTACTTCAGAGGAGATCACAGTTTCCATGAGAAAAGTCAGAATTTTTGAGGGAAAATGATGAAATAATTCTTCAAAAACAGATTTCCTTTATGATAACAGAGACTTTTTAATTTCTGGAGATTATTTACAGGAACCCAATTCACACACGTGCACCCACATAACCCTTCTCAGTATGAGTCAGAAGCTGTTTGTTTGTACTCTCAGGCATGGTGTGGTTAAGGCCACAGAGAGCACCGTGGTTCACCTGCTGAGCACCTCCAGCTTCTCCATCCTGTGTACCAGTTGGAGTCTGGAATTGCTTCTCCTCCAGAGACAGCCCCTCAGAGGGTGACAGCTGTGGAACCTGCTGCTCCATGGGGAGCTGGGCAGCAGGGGAATGCAAGGAATACAAATGATCACTCTGAAGCATTGCAACAAAGATGAGAAGAAAGTAAATTCGGTTCAAGAGGAGGGATTTTCAACATTTCTAAGTAAAAAAATTGCTTTAGTTGAAAACAAAATGTCAAAATAATGAAAAAAAAGTCAGAATATGGAAATACCTGTTCTGTCCTAGTCTAATGGTTCAATCTGAGAGGAATTCTGCTTTGCACTTTGCAGAGTCATCTGATTCAAGCACTTGTCTTCCAGGAAAGCTCTTTAATAAACAGGTATATTTGAATCTACTTACAAAGCAATAAAAACAAAAGAATTGCCATCAAGAGTCAAATATTGCTCTTTTTGACAAGGACTGCAATTTATGACATAAAAACTCCAAAAGAAGTTAGAAAGTAAATTGCATTTCAAAGAACTGTTTCCATACACTGTGCAGTAAATAATACACTGAAGATAAAAACAGATTGGTAGGATTTTGGAGAGCAATGTCCCATATTTGTACATCACCAAAGACACATTGAAGCCTTCTGAACAGTTACACATTTGTTTGGGATTCAGTGCAAGAAACCACTACCCTGAAACATGATCATATAGTGAGTTATCTTTGCCAAAACTCATAAATTCAAGCACAGAGAAAACATATTGGGTGTCTGGAAACAGCAGAGGTAATTTTTCCCTTCAGACCTACTAGAGATTTTCACTATAATGAAAAACTCTGAGGTATCATTATAGAAATAAGTTGGGAAACTGTTTCCTAGCCAAAATTACTTGGATCCGCTTTATACACTAGGAAAAATACCCACTGAAATCATAAAAACTCTGTGGATTCACTGTTAGCTTCCCATCAAGCCAGCTGTTGATACCCAATTATTCTAAATGCTTCCCACTGATCCCAGCTCATTTCCTATCTGGGTCACACAGTGCCCTAAAAGCCAAAGCACACAGGCAAGCTCAGAGGTGCAGGAGCAGCAGCAGGAACGAGCTGCTGGCAGAGCCAGTCACAGCAACTGCAGCTCAACAAGCACTTCCAGACCCCCTAGAACAGAAAAATGTCTGGGATGGGGGTACCTGCCCTCAAATGTCCCTGTCTCCAGGGGTGCCCAGCAAAAGGATATTTACACTGGAGAGTTTTGCACAGCTCTGTTGACAGCATGAAGAAGAATATTTTCTATGTGAAATATTTAGCCAGTTCTTTGGCAGCTTGGTTTTTAATGAGGAAACACTTACTCCATAAAGCCAAAACATACAGTGATTTAGCTGAAATTTTCAGTGAGACACGTTTTGTCTAAAGATCAAAATTGTAAACCTGTGAAGCAAAACTGTACATCATCTATCACAGCTATAGAATTAAATGAGCCAGGGGGGGGAAAGTATATATATATATTTATATTTAGAGCAAAACCAGGATTTTCTAGCTGAAACTAAAGCAAATATAAAAAACCTCAGAATTTTTAACATAGGCTGGAAATAACTGGTTTGCAGACAGTTCAAAGCTGTAACTTTGATTTGAAGCTATCTCACATTCATTGTAAGTGGACAAAATTAGTAAAACTCAAGAACACAAGGAAATGCTGCCCATACCTATTGGTAAAGTAAATCTGTCTGGAAATGCCCACATATCTTTTTTTAAGATTTTTTTTTTGCCTTTGTACATTGAATTGACATGCACAAAAGCAGTGTGAGAGAAATAGGGATTTTTCTAGGGATGCAACAATATTCAAACAGGACATTTGAGAGGATGCCATGACTGACCCAGCAGGAGGCAGATTCCCTATGCATTCTTGGTCTTGCAGGGTAAGGAATTATATCAATTCCATAAAACAACATAGAGCATAATTTCTCTGTCTCTTCTCCCCAGAATTATCTTCAAGTGGAATCAGGCAACTGGGAGAGACAAAGGAGACTTGTGTTCTCAGTGTGTGTATTATGTTTAATTGCTGAAGACATGAAGCATTTTAAAAGGTTTGTCAATAAAATCCCTATTTAGTTAACCCCAATCTCTTCAGATCTCTTGTTACAGGCAGCCTTCTGCTCTTAACATCTGGGCAGGCAAAGCCTCCAATCACCCTGCTGCATTTGGGAGCTTCCCAGACCTAGATAAGGGTGGCTGGTATATCCTGGTATATCCATTTCCCTTGGTAAGTGCTTATCTCTGGCTGGGCCAATGATACTCAGCCTTCACGGCCCAGCGAGGCACAGAATCGTGTGGCTCACACGCAGCATGTGCACACTGACATTAAATCCAAAGCTTGCCATGACCTCTCCTCTTCTGTGGCTGGACTTACATCTGTCACAGCTACACTTTGCAATTGATGGGGAAGGGGCAGCAGGAAGGCAGAGAGCAGCCCAGGATCTCAGCCAGCAGCAGGATCACATCACTCGAGCTCCTTCCCCTGTGTGCAGCCTGATCCTCGCTGGCACCTTCGGGGAAGGAGGCAGGAGGCTGCTGAGCTGGCTGGGGACCAGATGGCAGGCACCTGTCAGCTCCTCCCAAAGGCCCTGGGGAGCAGAGACTGACACAAACACTCCAAATCATCAAAACTCCTCCAAATCAAGACATGGGGTTCCATCTAAATTAAAGACCTCCTATCAGTCAAATAGTTCCATCACAAGATTTCTCCCTAATATACCCCAAATTAAATACCATTTAAGAAAACCAAGTCTCAGCACATTGTCTCCTCTTTACTGAGATGAAACTATGACTGTTTTCTTCCAATCCTGGCTATCTAAATGTAAATTACCATGAAATTCTCACAGTTCAATATCTGGAGTTCATCAGCTTAATGACATTTCTTCTTGTTACACCCAAGTTTTGCATCATACCAGGCTGAAATTTTCTTCCTGAATAACTCTCAGAATTCATGTAGACGTTTGGCTCTTGCTTTTTCCTGCATTTTCATTTTTAGTTCCTCCTCTGCAGCCAAATCAGTATCTTCAAAAGCTTCTTAGAAATTGTTGAGGATTTAATATTTTCATGTTGAAAGACTGACAGTGAATTTGCTGAGATTCTGTAACAACACAGACCAAATTCCCAGCTTTTCTAAAAGGCCACAGAACATCATTGCCCTCTGTTTTTTTCCCCAGTCCATCTGCCAGCTAATTTGCAGGCACAAGTAAAACCATCTTTTCTCTTCTCTGTGCTTCTTATTTTTCCTTGACTTTTGCATCCAGTTCTGTGACAAAGAACAAGGGCAGATCAGCTACAGAAATTTCTCTTAAAGCTTTTATTTAACCTTCAAGTCTCATGTTTGTTACTTTAAGTTTATGTGCCAAAGACATGAGAAAGCAAAAGGCAGCAGTTTGTCAAAGCAGGGTCTCTCGGGACGTGGGTTCTGTTTCAGCTGTCACCATGTCACCATATATACCTATTGATGTGACTTCTGATGTGCAGCAACAAATGGTAAACAATTCCTCTGTCAGAGGACACTTCTGCTTGTGTTGGTGTCAGTGCTTTTGATCAATAAACAAACCATTGAGGCATCTTCCAGCAAGAGTATGATTCAAACTGTTGCTCAGAAACAACACGCTCCATGCACTATTTCCTTGGTTTCAGTGCCCTGTACAAGCTTTTTAATTCTAGTCTCTTCAAGCATCTTCTTACTGCTCACTGCATATCCACATCTCCAGTTCCTGAAAAGGCTCATTGGTTTCTATTGGTACAAGCTTTAATCAAAGCAATAGGTCACTACCTGTGTCACTCCAAGCACCAATTTCGGTTCTTTCCATGGCACTGGCAGTTAACAGAGTGCCATTTCTTTACATTAGCCCTGGCACTTATTTCTTCTAACATAATTCCCTGGGTTCACTGAGTCCTTTTGAACTTGCAGCCCCTGTATTTTTTAGTTATGATATTAGGTTTGCCAGGCTGCTCCAGAGTTCAGAAATAGGACTTATAGTAACTGATTGCTTGCCAGAACGCCCAGTGCTTTACACACTTCCTTATTTTTATTATCTCTTCTGCAAATATATAAACCCAAACTACAATAGCATCGTTTGTACAAGAGATGAAAGAGTAAGGCAGTATAAAATTATATTGAAAATGTAAAAAGTACATCTTTCTTGGGTAGTATGTTTTGATATCTAAATACCAGGCAGAAATTAGAAAGATTATTTTCTGTAACTGATCTCATAGGATTACCTGTATGCATTGTTATGAAGTTAATATTTTGCAACTGTTTCCCCTGAATCCAAGCTATAAATATTAGCATCAGTGCAGGCTTACCTGCTTTGTCTGCAAATCTAAATGAGTGGGTGTCTAATAAATCTCCAATATGTTGGCAATATTGGAAGCTGACAAAGCAATGACACCCATTGGCTATACTAAAGATTTCTGGAATACCACCTGTGATATTATGATTAATGTTTATAGGGATCTGATTTCCTTGAAGCAAACAGCCCCTTTGACCTGGACAGCAGAAATATCAATTCCTCTACTGCATCATCTGCCTTTTCTTAACAGTGGTAGGATTCTTGATCTCATTAAAACACACAACTTCAAACTACTAACTCCCAGTAAAGTACTAATTCATGAGGTCCATCACCTCTCACTAAAAAAATATGCCCTCTGTGAAGTACTTTTTTATGAACATTTTTATGCACCTGTATTTTTTAACATTAAAAAGTTTATTTGCCCTCTTCGTAAAGCTTATCCCTTCAAGACACCAGCTGGCAGGGGGTAGAGTAGTGTATGAAACAGTATTGAACTCTTCTCCTTTATCTGAGGTGATAAAAAGTAGTTACTGTGTCTGTGGTGCAAGGAAGAATGTTTTAATGTCTATGAAATTCCTCATTCTTTGAAGGATGTCTCTAACATGGATTCTCCTTATCTGAAGCCTGAAACTGATTGTTTTATGGGATAGACTTGAATACAAAACTGTCTGATGAAATTTGTGGTCATATTTTGAAGATTCAGATCTATATTCTACGGAGTTGGAAATTGCCTCTTCTTCTTCAGAAAGAACTCTTTCCTTTTCTCACTCTTCCATCAAATACCATCATGGCCAATATATTCAGAGTGTAAGAGATAAGGAAGGAAGAGAATTTTTTTTAAAAAAACACCACTATGCAATAATTGTAGATTAAGTCATGGAAAAAAAGCATTCTAAAAGAAGATTACACTGTGATGCAGATGGGAAAGGCAGCACAGCTGGGTAGGGTGAGGAATGTTATCAGAAACGCCTATTTGTATCTCATGGTTCAGAGTACAAAAGTAGAAACATGTTTTCTTTAAACATACAGAAATCATAATTCTTTCTGAGATACAATAATGCTGGAAGGACAAGCTGGATTTGAGCAAACCAAGGCAAGATTTCTCAAGCAGAGTGCCCAGCCCTGAATGCCCGAGAGGTTAAAACACAGTATCTTTGGGAAGAGAGACAAAAGAACTTACACAAGCAGGGGACTGGACTGAAGCACAGGGCTCAGATAGAATGTGGTAATACAAAGACAGACATATGATAGGAAGGCAATAATTAAGATGAAGTATGATAGAACAGGAATTTTGGGAAAATGAGAACAAAGTGCTTTGCTTTGCCTGGCTGAATTTTGTGGAGTCACAAGACATCTGGTGTGATTTACTAACAGGCTGCTGAAGGTACTTGAATCTCAAAATGTCTCTTCCAAAATAATAAAGAGTGCTCAAAAGTGTCTAATTGTGTATGGATGACTCTTATCTAGTTAAAGATATTCCACTCAATACAAAGCTTCACAGACACTGACCTGTAAGGCACCAGTACAGCAAATGGATGTGTTCACAGAAACTGGACAGGTAAGCACAACCTGTAAGTGCCACCCACAGCAGAAGACACTGTGTTAAAAGTGAGTGTGTCAGGCTGATGGCATGATGGGTTTGTATGTCCAAAATACTGAAATACGTGCAATGTGTAAAATTCAAAGCATCTTAAAATTTTTCTCAGACAAATGGTCACCGTAAGTTAGGACAACACACTACATCATGGGGATGCAGAAGTCAGATCAAAGAGAGGAAACAGCAGTTTCCATTTTCTAGGGGGTCTTTGTAGCCTTTTATGTGGAGAAAAATATCAAGAGCAAATGTGAGTGAGGCAGGAGTGGCTGGCCAGAGCGGGCTGTGGCAGCTCAGGTGGTGGGGTTAGCACAGCTGTGGTGAGGCCTCTGCAGTCAACAGGGCTTTGGGAACCCACAGTCACTACCTGTGTGTATGGAGATGCTACAGGACATGAGAAATTCCTGCTCAAGAAGTCATCAGGGATGAGGACTTCAAGTGACTATTGGTACATTCTGGGAATTCTCTGGTGTCCTGTTACCCTGCTGCTGCCCTTTTCTCCCTCTAATCAAGTTCTTCTTTGTCATCATTTGGCTTGTTATCCATGAATGACATTGGGCAAAGTTTAACACTTTGTGTCTTTCATGTGAGGAGCCAAACTGGTGTTGACTTGTGAACCCTAGAACCCAAATCCAGCCCTTTGTGGCTACCAATGCCAAATGCACCTGCTTCCATCACTCCCAAGCACCAATCTCAGCCATACGAGTACCCAAAAAAAGAGGAAAAAAGAGGAGCTCTATTTACAACTTTCTTCCTTTGAAGAACACCCCTATTAATGTCAAAGAGATGGCATGAGTTTCCTCGGCTCTCTCAGCTTTGCTTAGTTCAGTATGTGCAGACTAGGCTGCTGAGTATGTGACATGGGCATATTTATGCTCAGACACAACTGTTCAGCATTTAGGAGCACTTTCCAGTCATGTCCATAGTACAGCTCTGAAAGTTCCTTGTTTATCTCAGTCATCTTTTGAAAACATGAACTAAGAATAAACTAGAATACAATCACCAATTAAAGTAAACCCTATGTATAGCAAAAGCAGTTGTTTTATAGCATGTGGCATTTATGTTTCTCTTTCAGTCAATATTAGAGAAGTTCATACATTCACTATGGTGAAAAACTTTTATTTGTATTCTTGATAGTAAAATAAACATTTCTGACTATATGAACCTCAACAACCTACAGCTCTCACATGCTAAGTAAGAGGAAACACAGACTGATCCCACAGAAGCTAAGGAGTATTTTAATTACAAGTGTTATATTTGTCTGAATTCCTTTCTTGGGTAAATCCAGTGAATTGAGGGACATGTTCATATGACAAGTTATGTATGATGCTGTACTTCCAGTACTTTTTCTCTGAAGAACCTTAATAATCACAAAAGGTTATGATATTATGATGAATAAATAAACATCTTTAAAATGTACATAATAATTAGTATATTGCCTGGTAACAACTAAATATTTATGACAGAAGATATATTCAGAAAATATTCATTCTTACCACAAGGCTGCTGTCCAGAGAAAGTCTTTTCCCAAATTCCCTTTTCTGTAGCTGTCTTTTTCTCTCCATAGCTGAGGTTATTTGTTTTCCTTTTGATTGATTTGAAATGTCAGTCTGTTCTGAGCATCACTAAAAAAAAAAAAAATTAAATGCACATTTCAATATTCTACTTAACAGTTTCCGTCTTTCATCATTAACTTTGTAATAACCCAGCAGCTAATGACTTTGTGCCTCTAGTAGGCTGTGTTCCAGAAACAAATTTGCTGTGCCAAAAAAGCTAAACTCTCCAAACAGAAATATTTCCAATATGTTTGGGTTGTTTCTCAAAGGAAAAAAAATATCTGCTACTACTGTCTTTACCAACACCCCCAGGTTTCCATAGTCTCTTTTGAACTGGGCTGGAAGCTGGAGATTTGCAGAGCCAATGAACTACCTGGGGCTGGGGAGAAGGAGAGAAACAGTTCATTTTACATTAATTGCACTTCTCAGTAAGCCCTGCTTGTTGGCACATCTGTGCTGCTGCTGGATGTACAAATTTTGGACCGAATCCTGAGGAGTCCTAAAAGCTTTCAACTCCCATTATCCTTAACAAGAGAAAAATGCCCTCAGCACTTCCCTTAAGTTTTAAAGGTCAAAGATTCTGCTATGATAATCTGACAGCCCCAATGCCTGTACAGTACAGGGAGGGAATTCAGCCCATAAAGGCATCACAAAGGGAATTAGTCCCTCCAGTTTCATGGGGTTTGGCAGTTGCTGGCCAGTGGTTTCCACTAAAACTAAGCCACAGGTTACAAGTAACAACTACCAGCCCTCCTTCCATAAATGTTCCTGTTGATACACATAACTAAAGTTTCAGCTTGTATTTTATGATAATACTCTGTGATTCAGGAACATGGGCAAAGTTAATGAATTTATTCAGGATTTACAGAAAATAGTAGAATAATAACAGAAATCAGAATCTAGCCTAAATAAAGGCAGGCAGATATGCCCATGCAGAACCAAATACAGAAATTTTCTCCTGCATCGCACAGTGACTGTATTTATTGTATCAGAGGGCAACATCCTGTATCTCTTACTCTGGGCTAACTCCCATTGACTGAAGAAAAACAAGACTAGAAAAGCAAAGTCTCTCTGTTTCTAATCCTTTTTGCTTATTGGGGACATCCATCCCCTTGAGTTCCACACAGGTGATTCAGGAATGCCACTGTGCTCGGCTGTGGGGTAGCACAGCTGGCATTCCCCAGAGAAGCCCTGCACGTGCCCTCCAGATACATTGGCATGCCCATGGACAGATTTGACTCCTCACGCACCTGTGAATGATCCCATCTGTCACTGTGGGGATATCAAGCGGACAAAACCATCTCAACTCCTTCCTCCAGCTGACCCCAAATGCTCTGCCACGAGGGCATGCAGGGGCCTGAATGTGGGGCAAGCACAGGCTGCCTGCAAGGAAAGCAGGATACTCCAGGCTCAGCTCTGGAGCCAGCTGGAATTCAGGGGGCTCCCAGAGGCATGTACACTGGGATCATTGGGTACAACGTGGGCATCACATTGGGGCTGCTCTTTTAAAACACTTCCAAAGGGAAACTGTAAGTGGTCCAGATGCTAAACTGTCCAGTGGTGAATTCAGCCTCCTATTGAACAGCACCTGGTGTCTCCTACTCTTCTTTTGTACTTCTCATTTATATTTATGCAAGACTGGAATTCAAGCCATTTTCCCCCAAACAGATAAAAATTAGCCTTTGGTTTATCTGTAAGCCCTTGCTAGCTTTTTGTGGTTCCAATCCTAAAGCTACACATGCTGTTTAATTCAGCTAGTTAGGAATCTCAATGGTGTGCTATCACATAATTCCCATTGTTTCTTGATTAGCTACCGTGTCTCAAAACAAACACAACAGATTTAAACAAACACAGCAGAAATGTAATACACTGGTTTTGTGATTATGCCAGAAATTAGCAAAAGAAAGACCTTATGTAATATTTATATCATTCTTCTGTGCATGCATCATGCCTGGAGAGCATGACTTCCACCAAGGGAGCCTCTGTTGAGCACAAAACCACTTAAGAATGAGGTAGTGAGAGCTACACTTGGAGCCAATGACCCCCGTGGAAGGTCAAGTATTTAGTATGAGTGAGTAGCTGGAGTTTCTGTCTGCAGGTATTGGGTGGAACCACCACAAATTCTAGTTTAGAAGTAAAAGGAGGAAGGATTATTAATAATTATTCCTGTAGTTTATATGCTGCCTTGGGCACTCCAAGGAGTGGATTTACTGTAGCCATACCTAGCACAGCACGTGGACCTACTCATGTACTGGTGAAGGGACTTCAGACTGGCTGGCTCCACTCCTTCCCCCACACCATGGGAGCTCATATCTCTGCACATTTCCATTAGCAGGCTGTCACAGATCTCTCCTGAGGATTTAACCACCTAAGGCTAAACCTACTTAAGGTTTTGAATCACAGGCAATTATCAGACAAGATAATACAATACATCACCTGTACCAACATATGTTGGTGCCTCAAAGTACCCAACTCAGGAGGCCTCTAAAGAAAAGTGATCATCAGAGTGAAGTACTTAAGAAAAACAGAACAAAAGTTTCCATCTTGGAATAGTCATTTTTCTGCATCATTCTGCTTGTCACAGAGCAAAAATGACCCTCACAGGTAACTCTTTCTTCCTCTGAGACCAACCAAAAGACTAACAGTAACTCAAATGGAGCTAACGCATCCACTGGGAAGCTCAGCAGAGGATAATAGCTGTCCAAATAGAACAGCCTCAAAAAGCAAAAGCTCTGAGAACCAGCTTGCCCAATCATCAGAAATAGTATTTTTGTGTCACCAAGAGAACCAGCTGTAGAAATTTATCTGCCTTCTCTCACCAATTTGTTTGTCAATGTGTTTGCAGCAGAGACCCCAGCGATCTGCGCTCAGACCTTGGCAGTCCCATTTAACTTGGCTGAACTGTGAACTGTTGCAAACTCCCTCCTGATTTATGGGGTCTTCACCAATACTACACTCACATTGCCAAATCTTTGGGGGCACAGTTTCTAGTTCTTAGTGCTGCAAGGAGTCTTTGTGCTGTAGGAATCTTTTCTAAGGGGCTATAGAGTTCATATATGCTGAGCATATGGGGAAGACACTCAGTTTAGAGGCACTTGATGATTAAGCCTTTGTGCTCAAGAAGTCTATGGGGATCAGTCTAAGAGAATGCAGGTCCCAGATGTTTGCCTATTGCCTTTTCAGTTTTTTACTGAGCTTGGGGGGAAGAAGGTTTTGTATGGGCACAGAAAAAACTGTCAAGGGGGAGACCTAACTGGAATCTTGCTGCAATATGGTATTACCCTCACTGTTCATAAAGCCAGCAAGCCCGAGGCACCAGCTTGATTATATATCCTAAAGTGCAGTATTTTTAGTACTCACTGCAAGAATGTTCATTACTTCAGAAGATGGCTCTAAAAGTATGCCCTGGAGAAATGGTGTGATTAACATAGAAAAGCACTCTAAAATCCATGCAAGAAATTTTTTTGGATTTTAATACCCTCTTCATTTCTAGCAGTAACAAAGGATGATTGATGTATATTGCTTTAGCTGATGAAAATGTACAACACTATATTCCTTAGCATACAAGTTATTTTCAGACAGTTTGAAACTGCAGTTACATTTCAACAGAGCTCTGCCAACATATGCCAGCTGGGAACGAGCACACAGTATATATCTTTTTGGTAACTGGACATGGACTGTATTTACTTTTCTTTCTCTTACAAATTTGTATAAATTTAACAGTTATGACACATGACAAAAATGTCAGCTCTGCAAACTAGCATCTTCTCTTTTTAAAATTCATGATAGATATAATGCAGCCAGCCTCCCCACCTTCTGCTTTGCACACCTAAACACTGCCAGAAGGCAAAACACCCATGGGGCAGCAAGGTATTCCCTCTCAGCAGTCTGCTTATCTTTCTCAGGTGCTAACAAGAGGACAGGATTTGTGATGTAGACGTGTAACTGTTGGTAACAGAATGAGTCCAAAGTTATACAGTGATCACCTTTAAAGGCTTTTTTTTTCTTCACTCTGATAGTCCTGCTTGTTCAAAGCCAGGCCTTAAGACTGAGAGGAAATAACCAGAACTGATATTATCCCTCAGCACTGAAATGAGAAGGAAAATAATATCGCTGGCATAGGGCAGGAAGCAGCAATGAGAAAGCAAAGATTGTCATCAATGCAAATGTTAGTTAGAATGAACAGGTGACCTAAAGATGGAAGATTTTGTATCTCATTACCAATCCATGGAGTGATTCAATTTCCTAAGAACCGAATTGAATTGTCATTGTCTGGCTGTGTTTCCTTTGCCAGCTCTGGCACTAACACCAACATGCACATGCCTGCTTTTGTTGTGGTCTTCATGGGAAAAGTTTGTCAGGGCCTTTCAGAACAGAAAGAAAAAAAAAGATTCCAGAATTAAGGAACTGAGGTTTGTTCAACAGATCAAAGATATGCTCAGCTCTATAAAATCACTAACATTCAACTTGCCAGGCACAGCCCAGTCAAAAAATACTAGATTTGTACTAAGCAATTTGATTATCTCCCTTGTTTTGTTTTGGTTTTTTTCCAAACAGTAGCATTTTCAAACCATCAGAGAAAGAACACCAGAAAACCACACCTTCATAAAAGATGAGAAAATTCTGCCTAGTGGTTAAAAGGCAACCATTAAAATTATTTCACTAGCACACCCTTATCTCTCCCCATCACAATATTTAGCCTGGTCATGACTTTAAATGACAAAGCAGAAAAATAATTCCTAAATTCCTTTTTGAGTTGACATTTCAAAATTCAGCACTTGGGAAACAGTAAGCTACAGTGCCATCAGCATTTCTGCAACCTGACCCTTGGCTAAATGCTGTTTGGTTTGCCCCAGTGTATTTCTCAGCATGCCATGGGCAGGCCCTGCCTGCCTAGAGCCCAACACTCCCAGGTATTTGTATAGGCTGGTCAGCAGTTCATTAGCACTAATGTATGTGTGGTGCACTCACACCCACTGGATTAGGTTGCTATTTAGATAAGCAAGCTGCATTTTTGCAGAGAGGGAAGGAGAATGTGCCATGTGCCAGCATTAATGAGTTAATTAAATTAGAAAAATTCCAATGCAGGAAGCTAAAATGCTTAGATGAGTAGAATATTATGGGAATTACAAGACAGCAAGCACAGCACTGCTGTACCATTCTGCCTACATACCTAGATATTGAATGGCTTGGGAAAATTATGTTACAAAATATGTCAAGTCAGTCAGAAATATCTGGACAGAATAATATTCCTAATAACAGTTCTCTTTTTTCATCTTCCTGTGGAATAATTAATATGTATACACCCCAAATTTGATACACAATCTCTAAAACTGTTCCAAATTATATTCAGAGAGTCACAGAATGTGCCAAGGAGGAAGAGACCCACAAGGATCATCAAATCCAACTCCTGGAACTGTACAGGCAGCACACAGAGACCGTTGTGCCCTGAAAGTTGCTTTGTGACCCAAAACACTCCCTGAGCCAGTGTGCTCTAGTTCTGATTGAGGACTGACTATGAAGTCATAGACTCATACTGTAGAATCATGGAATGGCTTGGGTTGGAAGGGGCCTTAAAGATCATCTTGTTCCAATCCCCCCACTACACCAGGCTGCTCAAAGTCCCATCCAGCTTGCTCTTCAACACTGCCAGGCACCCACAACTTATCTGGACAACTTGTTCCAGTGCCTCACTATCCTCTGAGTAAAGAATTCCTTTCTAAAATCTAACTTAAATCTCTCCTATTTTAGTTTAAAACTGCTCCCTTTTGTCCTACCACTACCTGCCCAACATGCAGCAGGGAATGACAAAGTAGTCCCAAGGCAGTGTGGGAATGACCAGAGCCAGACAAAGAACCTCCTCATCTTTTACCCTGCCCTGGCAGGGGGATTGAACTTGATGATCACCAGAGGTCACTCCCAACTCTAATATTTCTTTGGTTCTTTATGATTTTAAAATAAGCACAATGACACTGTCACATGGCAATCCACAAAGAAATGGTGAGTTGACTAATTTCAGAGCCAAAAGCTGTGGATCTTTCCTGCCCTTACCTCATCCCTCAAAAGGGAATAAGTAGAGCACATAGGACAGTCTCATGCAATTTTTGACTGGGGATCACTTGCCAGCAAAGAACAGACTCTTAGTAGAATATTCTCGAAACACAACATTTAGCATAAAGCATCTCAGCTATAAATTCCACCCTGCTTCAGACAGTTTTCAAAACACATTTATGCTTTCTTCATGCAAGATAATCTTCCATTTATTCAGCAAACTAAACAACCAGTAAAGCTTTCTATAGCACTGCTCCCAGGATTTAAACAAGTTAAGATTAAGGTTTTAAATCCAGCAAACCTATCAGTGTGCTCAAAATAATACCAGGAATTTCAATACATCAGAAAATAAAGAATCTGGCATTAAAGATGTTATTACTACGACAGCTGTCAAGATGAATTGCATGAGAAGCATTTAAAAGATTTATATCTCGGTATCTCACCAGGTTAATTAAATGGATGCATGCATTGGTTTAAGAGGATAAGGTGGGTTGCAGGGACATCAATGAGAGGGCACAAGATTATGTTCCTTCAGCATTAACAAGAATGGGTCGAACCAATATCATTTCCGTATTCTGTAATAAGCATGATTCATCCATTGCCATTTTCAGCTCTCATTTTCTTTCTGGCAAAAAAGATGAGACTATGAACATTTATAGACTAACATAATCAAAGCTTTAACCTTTTCAGTGTTTTCTATTTGGATTGGCTGTCCATTTTTATCATAGGATTTCAGGGCCGTGCCTCAGGGAGGAGAAGAATCGCCAGTAAATTACACCAAAGAATGCTGGAAAGGTCAAAGGATTACCCTCCCCTGTTTGCTTTTATGGGACATACGAAGCATTCATATCACGCAATAAAATTATTGTGACAAAAATTATGAAAGTTAAGCAGATAGAATCATGAGTCTGCTGTCAGGACAGCATGGAAAAAAGGATACATTACAGTGTTATCATCAATAAAAAACAGATTATGACAATGGTGTTTCTGTATCCTTAGCTCCTGCACTGAAACCAAATCCTTCAGAACACTGTAAGACCTGTAACCAAGAGAGAGTGATCCAAGCAAGACTAAGGCTATTAAGGCTGAATAAAAAATTAAACCCAAAGCTCCCATTTCTTGGATCACTTTCTAACCACTCATTATTATGTATTACTCATTATTGTATATTACTTATTGCTATATATGATTATAAATTATGTGATATGGGTTACTATGTGGGAAACATGGATTCCTTTAGCCACAGAGCCTCTTTCAGCAACGTTTTGCTGTCTAGGCTGTGAACCTGCAAAAGGAATGCTCTAAACAGCAACAGCAGCAGCTGCCTCTGGGGGCTTCAACACACATTTGTCTCCCTTGGGAGCCACAGCCAAGCTTTGGTCAGAAACAGGCAGTTCCAGGCACCTGCAGAAGCTGAACTCCAGGACCTGAGGAAATTTCACTGTTACTCTTCACAGACCTAAAGGGTTATGTGAAGATTTTGACATTCAGAAACAAACATCCCATTTATATCCTAATAAAAGACTTCTCTGGCATCAACTAGATGAAATTTCTGTAATTTAGTACACCATTATTAGGGTTAGTTGTTTCTCATAGTAAAATGGCTGGCTGACAGCAGAGACCCAATGAGAATTTTATCAAACACTGAATTACAAAGCCTCCTCAAAGGCAGTGGCATCCTGCTCATCTAAGATGTTCCAACATTCAGAAAAATACATGCAATTAAATCCAGCACCTGAATCAGTCTGACAGACAGCTCACTGGAGGAAAGAATTTAAAATACACAGGGAAGTTTTCTACACTTTGCTCAGTTTGATTTGTGTTTGCTTCTCATTTTTTTGTTTCATTGGTATAAATAAAGGTACTACTCAAGAAAGTCCAAGAATTTCAGACCTGTGTGTAAGACCTGTATCAGGGTTGCTGTTGCCAGCAATGGTGGGTTGCCAATTTGGTTTTTGAAATGGGAACCTGGAGCTTCTGAAATGTGCCTCAAGATCCCTTCTTCTCTGAGACAGATGCACTTCAGTCAGCATCTCTTTTGCCTGCCCATCTGTTGTAATCATAGTCCAGAGGGAGCACTAAAAATCATTGGTTCATTGTGCTCACTCCACCCCTCCCACCTGCACAGCCAAGAGGGATCATGTCTGCACTGGGCCCGGGATGGCTCCGTGATCTGAACACACACTGTCAGGCACTAGAGACTGAACAGACTTGGGAGCTTTTTCTCACTGTCACCTCTTTTTTCCTCATTTGGCAGTCTGTGCACAATAAAATATTTTTCTACAAACATTTACTAAGAGTACATTTTGGTGAATGAAAGCAGCTTTGTGAGATGAAGTGTCCCAAATGACTGCGACTCAGTTTGGTCCTCCTCGGCAGCAGAGATGAAAGGAATGAAAGATCACTTATTTACTGGTGTTTTCCAGCTCAGGGATATGAAGAGTTATTAAAACATCTCAATGTAGTGATAATGTTCAGACATCTGGTTTAGTCCTCAGAGCACTGGGCAACCCTTTAAAACGTTCATATGGTTCAAAGGAAAACTCACAACAAAAAATAATGTAAAAATGTTTCCTGAGTTACTAGTAACATCTTCAGCATCCAGCTCTGTGCATCCTCCTTAGATAACCAAAGTCTTTTGCACCAGAGGGAAGATTTCATAGGCTGCAGAATTTGTTCCTAACAAATCTGGGGCTTTGTGGGTTGTAACATGGTGTCTCATATTCACCCTGCTGTACAGACACTCCCGGTGGGCCAGGGGTTACCCTTCCATTACAGGCAATAACCTCACAAGGAAGGTATTAGCTCAATAACAGCCCAGAAAAGAAGCTTAATCAAGCTCATAATCCCTTTCTGTCCTGTGAAAAATAAGGGAAGATAAGGTACAAAGAAATATCTGTCATGCCTCCATGACCTGGGAGGAGGGCAGCTGAGGAAGGGCTCAACTCGTCTACATGGTGTGAGAATAGCTCCTCCAGCCCACAACTAAAGCCCACCCTGGGCAAGCACAAGAGGGGACAGACAGCACTGATCTCTTCCAACCAAACCAGAACTGAGCCCTTGGTTTGAAGGAATAGACCTAAGCAAGGAACAAAGCAAGACCATGCAGCCTCATTAGGTTGAGCAGCTCCAAGTGCTTCCCACACAGATCACTGTGTGTATTTTTATCAGAAAAATTCTTCAGATATTGCTTATTTTACTGTGCAAATACCTTCAGAATCCTATAAATCTGTGCAGTTAGGCCAGCTGTATTTACAGCTGCAGTTCCTTGGACTCGGTGGTCACCTCTGTTCACTGCTACAGACCAGACACAGAAAGGATGTGGTACCAGGGATGAATTTGGAGGTGCCACAACTAATTTAGCTCCTGTAAGGATGGGCACTGAAATCCTTCAGCTGGCTCCCCAGCTGTTCAGCCTTTGCAGAAGTTAGAAGTCTACTCTCATTTCAGCTGACCTAACCACCTTAGGATCAGACCCAAAGGAATTCAGCTCCAATTCCCATGCACAGTTCAGCAGTATCTGTACTTCACGCATGTGGTCACAGCAGAAAGGTGACAGGGTACAACTCAGCTCTACCACCTTCAGGGTTTTTGTGGGGGATGGTCCCTGTACTTCAACAAGAATACATTAAAAAAACTCCAGGGAAATATCCTGGCCAAGTTAAAATCACTTTATTCTTACACAACAGAGTGTGTAGGACTATGGGATATCATGACAATAAAATTAAAAGGTTGGATTGATTAAACTCCATCTTCAGCTTATGGCCAAAAAAACTATTATGAAAACACTAAAAATGAAGCATGTTCTGTCCTCATACATATTTTCTTAGATGGTGACAGAACCCTGCACAGAGTTGCCATACCAAGCTCTTCACATCTTTTTTTCTCTGCAATTCCAGAACAATCTCATCTCAATTGTTGAATTCAGTTCTAGACCAAAAGGACAGAGACAAACTTTAGGGAATTCAGACAATAGCAGCCAAGATGATTAAAGTATTGACTTGGTGGGAAATGATTAGCAAGTCCCTTCATAGCAGTTTCAAACAGTGACAAAGAGGAAACTAAAAGGGAAGGAACGACCATCCCCACAAGTCTGAGGAACATATACTAACACTAGAGACAGGCAAATTGATGAGATTTATTGACAGTAGGCTGAAAAGAAATAAAGAGTGGGAAATGATGCTGAGTATCTGAAGAAATTATCTAAAGTGAAATCCAATGCAGAGAATCAAAGAAGCACTTGTCATATGAAGAAATAAGGCATGATGAAGTACTATAAAAAACACTGAAAGTGAGCATGCTGCCAGCAGTGAGTGTCCAACAGCCCTGGCAGGGAAGAAAAGAGCCCTCTCTGCTTTTCTTCTCAGTGTATCTCTGTATATAATGTCATGGTTCATTATATTAGAGACAATTAAAGGCCTTGCTTTAGGAAAAAAAGAAGTGCTCCTCCATCCTTCCCCTCCATGCCATCAGCTGCCAGCAGTAGTTACTCCAGTTTCTCAGTGTGAAGACTGGCTGTCACACAGTGATTTCTAATTTTTCCATCTGCCAGAAAGGTAATAAAAATGTAAATTAAAAATCATTAGTGATTTTCCTACTTAAAAGGTTCACAGCTCTCTTATGTTTTATGTCATTCTCTCAGTCTTTAACTCATCTGTGCTCAGTCCTACCAAGTGAAATGGCAGTGAACATATAGACTGCCATCACACATAGCAATCTAACACATGGGGATTATGGATACAGTACCATCCTGAAAATGTTAGAAAGAAAGAACTATACCATTAAATTCTCTAGTTTCTCTCTCAAGCATCTGTCCATTTTGAATGTGAAGTAAAAATGGTTAAACTATCATAAATGGCACAAAATAAAAACAAACAAACAAGAGAAAAAAAACACCTAATGATACTTCATAAATTCATTCACTAAAATCTGAAAGATATTTTTGCTTGCAGTAGCAACAGTCAGGTTGGTACAGGATTATTCATCCACTTTTTTCTACAGAATTCATATAATGTCTCAAAATGGATATTATTTACCTAGATTATTTCTCGAAAGTAATGCCATGGAGATTTAGATAAAGCTCTTATGATTCTGATTTATGCACCTCCAGTCTTTTAATAACCAAAGTTGCTCAGTATTACTATTAAGTTCAAAATTCAGCTGGGAAACAAAAGGTGTAAGTGGGGAAGAGGAAAGTGTTAATACACTTGCACGTTCTAAAGGATCAGCTTAGAATTTTAAAGTGCATTTTGAGACTAAATATAACCTTTGAAAGTCCTTTTTTTTCTGCATAAAGTTTATTAATTGGGGGTGACGGGGGGAAAACCAGTTTTGAGCATAAAAAAAAGAAAGGAAGTGTACTTGGTTCATTTGAGCCCTAAGTGTTTGCCCATATTTTGAGTTGGAGGTTTAGGTTGATTCACTAACTTCTGCTGTCTCAGTTTCTCCAATATACTATGAAGGTAATAATACATACTACATTTAAGTGCCATTTACTGGATTAATCCTCTTTGTCAAAGAAGTGAAACTTTCCATTAGTGCAGCTGCTGTGTGTCATTACTCTTCTCTACCTACCAGATGTGCACATCACCATAAACCCAAACAGCAGAATAATCCTCCCTTCAAACTGCACAGTGCAGTGGAAGACACTTCATTTCATTCACCTCTTTGCTACACCGTCAAAATTAATCTGATTGGAGAAATTGAACTAGAACTGATTTAAACCCAACAAAGAGGTAGAAAAGATTCTGCCACCCAAAGCAGCTACATAGGCAGCAATGAGACAGACATCCTTTCTGCCTCCACATATTTAAACACAACTCCCATGCAGGGAAAACCAGGAAGCATTAAAGCGGCATTTTAAAAAAGAAAATTTAGCAGAGGCCCCTTTTTTGCTGTAACAGTTGGGAGACTTAAGCAGGTTTCTGCTGCCTTTAGTGCTGTTCGCTCCTAATTTTCAGCACTGGCTCACAACAACATTACCTGCAGCTACTGGGGAGAAGAGAACCTCTAAATGGGACTCCAGGAAGGGGAAAACAGAAAGCCAGTTGGGGTCTTCAAGGGACTTCTTGCCTAAGGGTGTGCCCAAAAACCACAAGAAGGAGTCACGTCTTTCCTCGCTTCTTGATTGAGGATCTTTTGAGTTAAATCTCCACGTCTGCTTTCCTTCACACCTGGGCGAGCCCCCTCATCTGAGCTGAGAGGAGCTAAAGGGATCTCACCTCCCACTGCTGCTGGTTAAGTTGAAGACCTCAGGAGGAGTCTCAGTTATGCTCCCCAGAGGTAAAAACTCTTCAACTCTGCACCTCAGAATCCCTTTGTAACACACAGGACCCAAATGTGGAATTCAGGCAGAGTGGAACAAGTGAAACAGGTACATCATAACTCATGTTCACAACAGGCCTGTGGGTAAAAGGGAGACTTCAGCGCTTTACTGGGGAGACAGGACCCATCAGTAAGATCAGGGCCCTGCCAGGGGCAAGGGAAAGCTCACCCAGGGTTTGTGCTGTGTGCCTTGCTCTGCACTGCCATGCTGCCTGTGGCTGGGTACCTCACCAACAGTTCTTTGCTCAGGACTGGGCCCAAACCTCTCATCTCATTGATAAATCCTTATCAATGTCTCATTATAGCTTTTTCTCATGATACAACCATTTTCTGGTAATCAAGAAGAAAAGCAATTCTCTTGATTAAAGATAAATTGGTAAAATATAAATGACAGAACTGGTTTCTCATGAACCTTGGGATGCATTCCCACTCAATAACACCATGACAGAACTGCAGCTTAAGGGAAGGAATTTACTAATTTTAGGAAAACACATAATTAAATACCAGACAAGTCTACAGATCCTCTAGCAGAGAGACAAGGAGAATGGCCAACCTGAGGCTTGGTAGATTGTGCTGCTCTTGTCTCTTCAGTTCATTTGATGCTCTCTTTCATTTACTTGTGCAACCCCAAAATACAGATGACCTTGGTCTCAAATGGTAGGGCTTTGAGACAGCAACATAACAGAGAACTGTTTAATAAAATGTTACAGCAGGTTTCACTTTAATACTTTCCTTTGTAGCAGTAGATGTTAAAAATGCTTAATAATTTAGCTGAACTTTGAGTAATTTCTAAGTGTTTCTCGTGTGTAACTGCAAAGAGCACCCAGACCTTATACCTGCAGCATCATACCACGATTAGATGTATCTGATTATTGATAATTGGGATTTTAGCCTTTTGTCTCTGGATCAGTGTTTCAAACTCAGAAGAGGCTGATATTAAATAAAAGTGATTTCCATCAGCTGGCTGCTCAGTGACTCTGAAATATCACAAGTTGGAAGTGGACAGGTGTCTATACGATTAAAATACACTTTGCAAGCACAGTTGGCACCCTGGAATTTTCTTATTATGAATCTATAATCTGCTCCCCCCAGCTCATAAATGCAAAGTATTCAGCAACACTGAGATGTCATTTAAAAACAAGGAGGATACAGTGTTCTTTGTTAACCCCACAAACAAAGTACCTCTGTTTCTAGAGCAGTTTTGAATCCCTGGAAAAACGTTTTTGTGCACTGCAAAGATTATCATTCAGGCTATTAAAACTCATGAATTCTGAGTAAAATATCAACATAAAAACCAACAACAACAAAAACCCCAAACAAACAAACAATAAAACCCCTAGAGCCCTGTAAGTTGTATCTCCAAATCTCACAGCCAGCACTAGGTATGGTGTTCACTCTAAAGAGAATACATTTCCACACAGCACCAGCAAAGCAGAATCACATGGCATGTCCCACATATGCATGAATCCACATCAATGGAATCGATATTCCCAGATATCCACATAGAACTCAAGTGTTTTCAGTTGCAAAACGTGCTAAAAGGATTTTGGTGGGAGAAGGTATGCCTGACCCCAACATGAGGTTTCTCTGACTAGGAATCAAGACAATAGTTTTATGTTTGAGTAGGATTTGGGGGATGGGCAGAGAAAACAGCACAATATTTTATGGCTTTTGAATAACCAAGCCCATAATTCAAGCCTCAAGCCTTGAATCTGTTTCCCTTTAACCCATTCAGAGGTTTTGTCAGAGAATGTGTGAGAAAGTATTTTCCATTTACTTTGCTTTCTTATTACACCAATTCTGAACAAAGCAGTGCAGAGCCCTTCAGGCTGATGCCTCATGGCAGATGCAGCTCCATCAAACTGGGAGACGTTCCCAGACTATCACAGAAATTTTTGTGGACTTGTCAATTATTGACATCTGTGTCAGTGAAAGAGGTAAGGAAACCCTTACACAGAATCCAAACAAGAGGGAAGGACACTTCAGTATAAATCAATCCCCAGCAGTTTAAATACACTGCAAAATGTTTCACCTCTCTGAAAAGAAACATTGTTTGGTCTGGCCCACTTCAAGATGCTGTAAGATTTATAAGAACATAAAACTACAGTTGCTAAGTTTGGCACCATTGTGCTGTAGGATAAGGACTACAGATTCACACGAGAACAGAACCCTCACATAAACATTGAAACACAACACAGATGAGATTAATTAGCTGAAGAATAAAATAACCTTAATTTTGTAAAAAAGTTAGAGATGAATCACATAAAAAGCTCAGATCATCTAAAGTTTTCTGATGGTCTTACTAGGAAAGTCCTAATAGAAATTCTGTCCTACCAGGAACTACTTCTTAAACTGGATTTCTTGGCCACTAATTTCCTCTTCAAGTGGCAACAGAAAAACAGGGACAAAACTACCGGTAGGCAACTCTGCGTTTTCCCCTTCCAGTCTCCAATTCAAATGCCTTAAAATGAGTCTGGTTTTTACATACATTTCAGCAGGAATGGTTAAAAGAAAGAGGAAGAACAGGAATGTGTGCAATCAAAGCAAGTGTTCATGGGCCCATTTGTAACACGTTTCTGTCACGTTGTCAGAAGAACATCTTTAACCTGCTCAAACTGAACCACAAACCCCAAAAGTTAAAAACTGAAGATAGCCACTGTTAACAAATTGCAGATTCAAGAGACACATCCAGAAAGACCTCACAAATCAGCAATGAGGAAGAGAGAGCAAATCATGCAGAAACTATTTAATCAATGAGTAAAGACAATTATAACATCTGTTAATCTTTTGTGTAGGTTATAATTAGATGCTGCGGAGGAGTAGCCTTTAAGGGGGAGGCAGGGAATCCTTTAACATCTGCTAGAAGGGCAAACACTGTGCAATAAATGACTTTAAATGCAATCAGCAAAATGAGAGCTGAGCAGAGTTCACAAAAGGCCTGTATAAAAGATTGGGGATAACAAAATATTTTGCCAAAGGTCAACTCCTGCAGCACTAGAGCCTGAATAATGACTGCTAGTTTAGAGGCCACAGGAATAACAAACTTGATTGTACCTCTGAAAAACAATTCTTTTCTCATTTGTGTCATTATAGCAAAAGCACATGCTGCTGCTGTATATCACGTCAGCTTAATGACTTATTAGGGCTCTATCTATCAACCTTGAACAATTTAGAATAAACAGGTAGATATGATGTATTTTAAAGACCAGAATTCAGTCTAATTAGACTGACACAGAACTGTGTGGCACTGTAAAAGTGATGTGATTCTGATTTCAAATAATTAGTCGTTCAGCAGCTTCTAAAAGATCTAATTATTTACTCATTTTGCCCTTGAAAACAACCATATGCTTTAAGCATCCTCACTGAAGATATGAGTTCAGGAGGGAGTTATTTTATCCAGTTTAACACAGCCCTCTACTGGCAAAATAACCCCCAAAATCCTATCATTCTGTACCATTTTGCCAGATCATTTCAGAGCAGCAGGAAAGATCCAACATTTTACAGCAGTTACACCAAATCTTACGAGATAGAGTAGACTAGAGTTTTAGGAATTTGCATTAATTAAGTCATCACTTAATCTTTCTAGAATTCCCTCGACCAGAGCACTACTTCCTTTTACCCACCAGATGCAGCTCTGGCCATCAACAGAGCACTAAAGGAACAAGCCAAGTGCTCATATCTAGAGGAATAAGTCATTTCAGAACAAATGCAGTCCTTTTACATATGCCAGATCGTGCTGTATTCCTCAAGGAGTGCCACTGATTCCCAACAGGATTGATTCTCGCATGTGATTTCAATTTGCATAGTTGGGTAATGCTCAGATAGCTGAAACAAGCCTGATAGAGTCCAGCTGCGAAAAGAATACTGTTTAAAATACAAATGCTAAATACCAACAAAAGCAACTTCACTGCAAAAGAATTCCTGCTTCCTTCTTTTCTCCACCTCTACTGAAAATCCACAGTGGTGATTCAACACAGCTTCAATCAAAGTGAAGCGGACATTGAAATTCGCCTCTGTTGTTGCATGTGGTAATTAACTCTTCCTATTTGCATTATGTCTGAGCAGCAAAGAAACAAAAGGATACGGTAAACTATTGAATTTAACAATTTAGATAACGATGAATTATAATAATCAATTAGCCCTGTCAAAGAAAATAATTTGTGACATGCATTTGATTCTGTCCAGACCTATTGTGTGCACACACTATCCAAGGCTGCTTTGGCTCCAGAAAACAAATAGTGTTGTCCTGTGGAAAGCTTATCAAACATGCAGTTCAACAGTAGCATTTGTTCTTGCTGTGTGTCAATACTAATAGACCATATTTCAACAACATAATTTTTATCCGTTGCTTTATAATCCAACCTGCATTTCAGGGTCTGCATCATTCACAGCCCACGGACACTGTTACTGCCTGTTTCCAGAAGCCATTGCTGCTGTACAAACCACCTTTATCTGATTCACCTGAATGTCAGGCAATGGAAGCATAAAAGATTTCCCACTGTTTTTCACATAACAGCTATCTAATTTTTCATCCTGAAACCATCATGACTAATTTATGTAACCATCAGGGAATACCTAATGTAATTCAGGTTTCTGCATGCTGCACAAGGAGCATTAGTAGACAGTACAGAACAGAGTGTTACAAGTGTTAATGCCTCATGTTCTATTTACACTGTACATTTATCCTGTTTCAGTAATAAAACTGCATATTACATGCTTTAACTTCTGAAGGTATTCTGGCAGGTTTGGCATAGATTTTTCTGCAGCATAACTGCAATCCTGCCAGGAGCTGGACACGTGCAGAGCCACACAGGAGCTCAGAGCATCGCGTCGCATCGGGCCCTGGCTGGGCTGGGCTCAGCTCCTCAGCCCACTGAGCTTCCCTTTGGCACCTTTGTTCTGGGCCTTTTATCCCAATCTCAGTCACACTTGTCAGATGATGACAGCTTGGAGTCTGCACTTATTTCGTTTCTTTTCAGATAGCGAGAGAGCCAAAGAATTGACATTCTGTTGACAATTGTCCCTTTTAATGCCATCCCAGAATGTTATCAGATTATATCCTGCATCCTTGGGCAGATTTCTCAGACCCAGGAAAAATCCAACCAGGAAATCCCTCTGCTGAAAAGTGAGCTCACTCTATAGTCTAATTTGCTACATTGGGATACAAGAAAGAAAATGTAAATCTGGGAAGGGAAATTCAAAAGAGGAAAATGAAAATTGGAAGCCCAGGGGCTCATCAGGTTTTGAGAGTCTGCTTGTTTTTAAGGTAATAAGCTGAAGATTAGTTCTTGACTGAAGTGAACTTGTCCCCTACTGCTTTATATTTATTAGAGCAAAATTTCTACTTTTCTAAATCTAAGCCTCTAAACACTTATACACAATTCATGTACAAGAACAATACCAGAGAAGCCCATGAGTTTTTCTTAAAAAGCAGTAAAATTCACAATTTTCAGATTAGTATTTGCACTTAAAAATAACCCAAGGGAGAAAGATAAGCGGGACTTGAGCATTTTTTTTTAATCTCACTTTGTTCTATATATTTTTAAGATTTTATAGGCATTTGCTAATGATACCTGAATACTTTGCAAGTGTAAATTATCAGTTCACAACAGTAGAACATCATTATTGGCCTCAAAGTGACAGAGGGAAGGAAAGGCTGCTCACTGGAGTCAGTGTGACAGGGGTCAAACCAACCAATGCTAAACCACTTCCACCACCCTAAGGAGAACTTCGATCACAACTCTCTGTTCTTCACTCTTGCATTCAGTGAAAGTTTCCAAGCTACAAAAAAGGGTTTTTTAAAGACTGTATAACTTTTTTTGTTTGAAAAAAGAAGGATGAACATCTAAGAAATAAAAATATGCTTTTATTTGAGCACCTAATTAAAATCCCAAAAGCCTTTGCCACTCACATGGCATGAATGTGAAGTTAAATTTAGGTTGGTTCCTGCACCCCCAGGAGAACAGGCTTCAATTGCAAAGACAGAAAAACAGTGCCCAAGTTGCACAGTATCCTGACATGCCAAGCCACATTAGAACATGAAAAAAGAAGAGATGAGCAAGTTCTGATCTGCTGTAAAAATAGTGTCACTTGAGAGGGGCATTTGAAGTTGTAGCCACTCCAACTTTAATAGGAAACCCCAAAAATCTGTCGCTATGTGGGACTGAGAGGTCTTGCAAACAAAGTCAGTAACCAGCAAAGCAAACCAAAAAATCAATCGTGCTGTTAATTCAGGAGGAATCCTCCAGTTTCTGCTTGCTTGATTTGTACTGACTTACCCTCATATACTTGCCAATCATACTTTTCTAATTTCAGTCTTCAGAAATGTGCTTTGTCTTCACAAAGACAGATCATTAAATAGAGGTAAACAGTAATAAAAGAGTTCCTCATACACAGTGCTGTGATCAGGTTACCCCCTGGAAAAACCACTACAACTGAAATTGCAGTAATTTAGAATGGGCTCCTGGGGAAGGATTGAAATGAGAAATAAGAGACCTGGGGTTTGTTACCCGCTTTTCAAGTGGCTCAACAAAGTTTTAATAAACCACATCTATGGCCAGTTTACTTCTCTGTAAAATGGGAATAATTCCATGGCAATTGCAACTAGTTGTCCTGAAAATTAGTTAATCTGTGGTTAGAAACCCAGTTGTGTCCCACAAACAGCAGGCAGCGCAGAAACAGTATTTCCACAGCAGTTATCAGTGTGCCAGTGTGTCTGCCCTGATATTTCAGGATTTGCTGGATTTCTAACATAAACACTCAGAACAGAAATTACTGTTTCTCACATAATTGACAACTCATTTTGTCCAAAAGGCATCAAATTTCAAAGCACTGTATGACTATTTCCTTTAAACTTATACACCTTCAGAACTTGCACGAGGGCTAAAAGTGAAAAATAGTCAAGTTTTGTTTTCAATCAATGTCTGCTTAAGAAGCAAAACAATTTTTAAGAAAACTGTACTAAGAAATTTACATTAAAATTTCAAATTAATTTTGAATATTCAAATAAACCTCATTAAATGATAAAAGTACACTCTTAAGATAGCCCAGGTTTTGTTCAGTTAATGACAGCACTTGTGAGACTTTAAGAATCTTAGAGTTCCATCACTTAATTTAAGAGACAGCCACTTCAGTGTAATCTCATACAAACAAAAGCCAGAATGAAGTTTTCATTCGTCCTGAACCACAGGCAGATGCACGGCTGTAATTACTCCTAACAACTACATACTTGCT
The DNA here is from genome assembly GCA_026770055.1 of Myrmophylax atrothorax. Classification (NCBI taxonomy): domain Eukaryota; kingdom Metazoa; phylum Chordata; class Aves; order Passeriformes; family Thamnophilidae; genus Myrmophylax; species Myrmophylax atrothorax. Next base: position 32,244,946 of record JAOXXN010000102.1, read on the forward strand.
ACTCTTTTAATTAAAGCAAAACTACAAATAGCAATGCCGACACACTCCTAGAGAAAATAAGCTTTATAGAGATGATAAAAACACCAAAACAGCAAAAGTCTTACTTGCAGAAGTTCAGTCAAAACATGCCAGCCCTGGAGAACTCAGAACCGTAAGAAGTCTTTGCAGCCCAGAAATTCTCTTGAGTTTATCCAGTGTTTATTTACCAAGCTTTGAAAGTCTGTGGTTAGAAGAACAGAGTTAGCTTTCTACACTCTCCACAGCACTAAAGTCCTTCAGTAACAGCAGACACGAAGTTTGCTGATAGTTGGGTTTGCTGCTGCTGTGTAGCTGCTCAGTACTTGTAAATACAAGCTCTGTGGACAAAGTCCCAAATGACATCACAGGCAGCTGCTTATTGTTGAGTCTTTATTAACCGACTGTCAAAAAAGAAAAGCGAGGAGAGAAAAGCCCAAACTGTCTTCCCTGCAGCACAATTTGCATCTTAGTAGGAGTTGCAGTGCTAAACATATAAATACTTCTGTTTACCCAACTGATGTTTTCTTAGAATGAATAAACACTATTTGCAGGCAAAGCAAAAAAAGTAAGAAAAACTTAAACAGCTTCACCATGCAAAGAGCTCAGAGAGAAAAAGAAAAAAATACCAGCTGTGACTTTTTCAGAATTTATCAATGAATTCTCCTAACTCTTTTGTCTAGTTAAAAATATCTAACTAGGAGTGCAAAACCTGAGTGGATTTTAAAGCCCAGAGCAGATCACTTCAGAACATTGAAATGAAAGTTTCAGCTCATTCCTAATTTTAAAACTTACAGAATTACAAACCATGATCTCTGCAAGATTTAAGACAGCTCAACTTTGGTTACAACGTGTTTTGAAGAAAACTCTCCTAATTTCCAAAGATGAACACATAAACAAGAAACAGCATCACATACTAAATGCTGAGCGCATAAATACTGACCTTTCCTTCTCAGAGGGGAAGTCCAAGCCTAAGCAGCACTTTGGAGCTGAAAACACACTCATTTCCCACCGAGGCACGGGGTACTCACTTGAGAACTAGTCCAGACACTAATGGGAATCTCTGTCACTGAGAGTTCCTGCCGAAAGGGAGGGGCTGGGACCCTGTGCCTTGATTTCTCAGGAGTCAGTCCTTTCAAGTCAGAACTTCAAATGCTGGAGGAGCACCACCAAGGCTTGGTACAGCCTGAGCCCTGTTATCTGTGCACGTTTCCACACGAAGAGGCTCAATATTGGAAACACCTGGCCACTCACATCTAAACCCCCGAGCCTGCATGTTCCACAAACAACAAAACAACTGAAACTTGAGCTCAGTGATGAGCTGCAGCCAAGTTTTCACTGTGTTTTTAATTGCTACTCATAAAAGCATCAACTCAAATTCTGTCTGTATTTACAGAGAAAACCAATCTTGGGTCAGATCCTCAGCTGCTGTAAATCAGGCTAGATGCAATTACACACCTGAACAAGAGCAGTCAGTGCCAGCTGAAATCCTGCTTTGCCCTGCAAGAGTGCCATTAAAAACATTTGTGTGACCTGAGTGCCTGATTTTCACGGTGCCTGCCCTGAGTGGCAGCAATACCCTGCTGACACAGTGTCACTGGGCTCCCTGGAACTGTTCATGGAAGCAGTTGCTACCTCTGCCACTTGCTGCCTCTAAGATACAGGTTTTGTACTCTTGATGGAGGTCTGTTATAAATCCCCTACACTTATTCCTGTGGTTAATCAGCCTGTAGCACACAAGAAACACCACACTGTGGAACTGTGAGATATATTTACCGCCCTGCCTCAAACATACAGGGTTGTTTTCCTCTTCCATTGCACTCAGCAAGGTTTTATATCTTGCTCATTAAGAGCTTACTAGTTTGATCCAGGAAGTCTTCAAAATACTTTGAAGATGAAGTAGGCTATGGGAATAATAAACACTAACATAAAGTATTAAACAACAGAAATTTCAAACCATCCAGCTTTAGTTCCAGCTTCACAAGTGCCATCAAAGCAAACAAGAGCGAGGCCATGCGCTTGCATACGCAGCTCCACAAGGCTTCACCTCATTCCAGCAAGAACGAGCCCAGAAGATCAGCAGAAGAGTTAGATTTTATTTAAACCTGATGCTGATTTACTGTGTGCTTTCTCAGACTAAGGATAAGACTCATTTTTTCACCTGCAATTAGAAGTATTTATAAAAGTGGAAAACACCAACTATATTGAAGCTCTGTGGATAAGAAAACTGGCTTTGTCCAAGACACACACATGTAGAAGAAAGGAAGAGCACAGAGTCATAAAATAAGGAAGCCACTGTTTTAATTGAAAAAGTCAAGTGTTTAATAAAATAAAAAAGGAATACACACCTCAACGAAAACTGCAGTCTGCTCCCAGGAAGAATGCCTATTATTCAGGAAAATTTAGCACCTATTAAACCTTCTAAAGAATGTTAATGCATTTTCAGGCTAAACACCCCTGGGTGACCAGGATCAGGATAGCAGATGTACCATTCACATCACTGTGACCAGGCAGCATTGCAGAGGCAGGGACTTCAGTTGCCTGAAAGCAATTTTTTCGGAGATTTCCATCTAAGTTCTACCTCAATCCTTTTCAGAACTGGTAGATCTTGTATAAATGTGCAAAGAAAAAAGTATTGAGATTTGTGGGTTTAACCAGCAAGTTATTCTTCCCAAGAGGAGAATTCCCATGTGGGTGGACAAACAGATTCTGCATTCTTCAGATTACAGCCCTTAT
>JAOXXN010000102.1:32247796-32260965 GCA_026770055.1 Myrmophylax atrothorax
CTTCAAATTACAGCCCTTATTAAGGGAGTGGCCATTAGATCACCCTGTCAGTGCACTTATCCATCTAATTTCTATTCTAAGTCATCATAATATATAGCTGCTGGCTGTGCAGATACAGCTTATTTTTGGCAGGAATGTCATGGATTTTGTTAGAACAAAATTAACTACAGAATTCAGTCCTTGACTAGCTACAGGTTGAGTGGAAAGATAAAGAAGCTGAAGCCACGAGCTGCAGTAGTTGCTCCTGAGCTGATGTGAACTGATTCATGTATCCAAGGAAATAATTTAGCTTCACACTGCCTCATTTTGGATGAGCAGACAAGTAAGATGAGACAGAACAACATGATCTAAATACATACAGATATTAGTAAAGCTTGTCAATTAACCTCTTGTGTTAAAAACCCAAGGTCTCATACTAAGACAAAATCCATACTATCTTCAGGTTCACTGTCCACATTTACTTTTAGATTTTATTAACTTGAAAATTCCTCCTCATTGAAGGAGCCAAAATAAGGATCTGATCTTCCCAGAAAATGCAGTAAGAGGATGGAATCCAGTCATCTGAAGTGCACAACACTTTTCCTGAAGCACTGCAGAAGTCCCTGCGGTTCTGATGTGCTTGTTCACCTCTTACAAGAGCATAAAATGGCTCAGATCAGGTGCCTCCAGGTCCACTCTCTCATTACAGACCCATAAAGCTGTGGCAGGAGGTGATCAGCCTCACAGCCCCACCAGTTAGGAGGGAGGTGATAAGAGCCAAGAGTATTTTGCCTGAGGGATGTCCAACTGTGCTGCCAGTCCAGTGTGGCTCAGGACAGCTTCAGACAATGAGCCCACGGGCCAGGTAAAAGCCTCCTTTTACCCTCTGATACTGCTCGTGGGGCAAGGAGAGACAAGCTGGCACACTGAAGAGCAGTTTAGTCTAGAAGGACAAAATTATAGGGCATTAAAATCCCAACAGATTGTAATATAATATAACATAAAATCCTAAACAGTTCCAATTTTATCCCACAGTAAATACTAAGATTACTGGAGGGCAAGATTTAAAAACAGTAAAATAAATTGTAGGCTACAGAATTTGCCCTCCTTGGAGTTGCACGTGGTTGGAAGTCTTGAGCTGGTTCCTAAAATACCATGGAAATTTCTCCTAAATGGCACCAGGGTACTGAAGAGCGAAATGTTCTTTGAAAAGGACTGTTATTCTCACTCTTACCAACACAATTAAGCATGTCTTACAGAACATTTACCTAAAAACATGTGAGATTGTCGCAAGTTAACACAGTAACACTTTTCTGGGGCAACTGGCAGAGAAGATAAAACTGAACTAAGTAAGTTGAAATATGTGGAGAGAATGAAAGGCAGTGTGTGTGGGCAGTGTATGAACCTCCTCAGACACTCACTGTCAACAACATGCCTCCAGTTGAAGCAGTTTGATCGGGCTGGTAAGATTTTGGTCAGAAAGACAGTTTGGTTTGTAACCTTATTATGGGATTTTTCAAGGTTTTTTACTTCCCCTGCATGTCAGTAGGAAAAAGATGTTCAGCAAAGGCAGGGTTTTACCACTGGAACAAACAATAGCTCTCTTCTCTGTCACATTTATGAATTTAGGCTTTGGAGAAATCTGTAAATGATGTATAACAATAATAAGTGCTTTCTGATCAGCCATTGTGCTACATACAGGGTTAGTCTGGTTTGTCACTTCCAGCTGTGCTCTCAGTGCCTGGCACTGCCATGGTCCCCTCCCAGACAGCTTTCTGTAGTGACCTGTGCGCTCCCCATACCTGTCACTCCAGCGGCTAAAAATATGATATTCTGCCTTTTGGAAAAGGACCTTTACACAGAAACATTTACTCACATCCTACACTATGGAAATCCTGTCCTTAAGTGTCAGAATGAAGCCTGGACACCCTATTCTGACATATAAGAATAAGAAAGGTTAAAAATGAAATGTTTAATCCAGTCTTTTCAGATGAGCTGAGAACTAAAATGAGCATATATGATTGTTCCTGCCATAGCAGTGATTTGCAATCAATTTCTAAATCTTTTTCAGTTCCATAATTTTTGCTTCAGTAGAATTCTATGAAAAGCACTCATTGGAGAAAATTGATGGGATGTCTTTAAAGGACATTGGCTTTCACTACAAATTGCCTCATTGTAAAATACAATATTAAGCAAATCATAAAAAGTTTGGGTTGCATGTTGCCACTTGAAACTTGAAGAGGTAGGCAGAAGCTGGATTTTTGACTTACAAGAGAACTTAGAAATAGTATAGATGTGATTACAAAATTTAAGTACATAGGACTGGCTGTCATTAGTTCTATGAGTTAAACCATTATTCCTTCTTTGCCTTTTCCTGTTGTTTCTGGAACCAAGCAGTTGATTCAGCCACCAGTGACCTTATCCAGAATTAATTGAAATCAATGGCATTAGTGGATTCTGAAGCAGGCCCAAAACCAGTGCATGTCCAAGGGCTTTTGTATACCCTCAATCACACAAGCAAGCCTCTGCAAATTTAGATTCCAGTGGATCCAATCATTAAATCAGTTATGCAGTGTTTAACTTCACATATGGACAGTTGTCCCTTGCAGGATATTGAAAGCAATGCCTGTTAAGAGGAGCAGGCTATTTCCATAATCTATTTGTGATAAAAGCATGCATTTGTACAGGTGTCAGTGTTCCAGCAGGGCTGGCACCTGATGAGAAGGCTGCCTAATTTGCACTCTCCTCCTGCCTCCTCGGCCGTGTGGCTGTGTCAGGCAGCAGAGGTACCGGCTTGTGCAACACACATTCCTCTGGTGCAAGCATCTGGCTTCTTGGCAGCCAAGTCGTGACAGGTTCTGTGGCAGCTGGGGTGGCTCCATGCTCTTTCAGATGGTTAAATAGTCTTGGTTTTCAGCCTAGCTGTTTGTTTTCCTGCTGCACTCCTGGATGAAAGCCCACTCACCCTTTTAATCAATGAACTGGCCAACGGGTTGGAGTAATCGGTGACATTTTTGTACATGTCAGAGCACAGATTGTTGCCCAGAGGCTGCCAACTCTGCAGGCCTGTGCTCTGGACTCGGTGCTTTACCTTGCTCTGCTCTGTCCTGACACCTTTACACACCAAAGAAAGGGTCATCTTCCCAAACTGAGTGCAAGCACTAGAATAGCTTTCTTCAACCCTCAGTCATAGGATTTCACAGATTTCACAGCTCCTCCTTCATTCCAGGAGATGGTACTCAGCTCAAACAGAGCCAATAAGGAGTACAATTTATTTATTTCAGATGGCTTCATAAACTGTCCTCCCATGTGCACGCACCAGATGGAGATAGGAATCTGGCTGGAAGCTTTAGCCTTACATTGTGCAGCACAGAGGTAACTGCACATCAAATTATTAAGAGAAGAACATTCTTCAGAGAAGCTTACATAAATCTGAAATAATTTTTATTTAAATTTGCTTGTAAACATATTATGCAAATCTACAATACAACAAGGAGTTCCAAATAGCTCCCTTGAACAAATGAGCTCATGGCACTACTAACTCCAAATTTGATAAGAAAGTATTAAAAAGGAGTTCTCACAGGAATACTACAAAGATCAAAAACTGTCATCTGCCTCAGCCATTTGTAAGCCATGTCCACCTTTTCAGTGTGTCTCCTCCTTTTGCCCTATGTATTGCTGCTCGTGGGGAAAAAATAAGCAATGAACTAACTTGGAAAGGCTACATTTTCCCTTGCCAGGCTTTTGCTCTTTGCTCTTGCCACATGAAGCTTTTTTGGTGCGGTGCAACTACTGCTACCTTTACATTTGCCAGAATAGACAAACTGCACAAGCAGGCCAATTGCTGCCCTTGCTGCAGAGAGCTTGAGGTGCGACCAAACCTCCCCTGCCAGCTACCTTCCCAGGCTCCACTGATGCCTTGGTGAGGACAACCTGATCAGTCCTATCATCCACCCTTTGCCAAAGCACAAGGGAACAACCTGATCAGTCCTATCATCCACCCTTTGCCAAAGCACAAGGGAACAACCTGATCAGTCCTGTCATCCACCCTTTGCCAAAGCACACATGTATCCTGTTAGCCAGTTCCCACATGGAACTCTGGCCATTGGCCAAAATGACACCTGAGGAAACAGAACATATGTCACCCTGATGGTGGTTCCAGCCACTGCAGGTAACATGTACCCAGAGTGACCAGAATCAGCTCTCAGCACCATCCTTTCCAAAAGCCTGTGAGAAAACAACAACCCAAACCAGTCTGAGATCTGTTAGTATCATTTGAAGTTCTCTCTGGGTCTTTCCATCCCATTTTCAAAGCAGGAAGGGTAAGAACCACTCCCAGCATACGACTTATTAAATTAAGAGCTGCAACAACATGCCTTGTTTTAATACCATGTAATTCCACATTGTGACATACAATATGAGGTGATAAAAAGACTCATTCTACTGAATGACTATTATCAACAGTAGTCTATCTGAGGTGCATTTCCAGTACTCTAGTCTCTCAAATCCACAGAAATTTGCTCCATCTCACAGGTAAAATGTTCAAGGGTTGAGGAGCTTGCTTAAAGCCCAAGAGGAGCCACCAACAGACTAAGTCCAGGAGTTGCTGCTCCCAGCACTGTCAGTGGAGCCCTGGAAAATACCATGAAGTCTTACACAAAAGTACTTCAGTGCAAGTCCTCAGGCTTCTCAAATGTCCTCTTAAAAACTCCTGGGTTGTTGTAGAAAACAGTTATGAAGTGTACACACACTAGGATTTCAATAATATGCTATGATTACTTTAAATCTGTGAAATATAAAAACTTGTTACAGGTAGCTAGATTTTTTCCAGGGGAGGAGACCAAAATACCTCTTTGGGAAAAGGATGATGAAAAAGGACAAAATTATTTTTGTGAGGAGAAAGGTTCCTTAGTCTTGCTGCAAGAAAAAAAGCCTCCATTCTGTTTCTCTGGCTAGAAAAGGGCAGGTATATCAAATGAAAGCTGTTCTGGCTTAGCACACTCCGTTCTCCACAGTGCTGAAGATTTTATTACATGCTGTAAAGAGAGGAAAAACTCATCTTGTAGTCATATAAACACAGTGAACAACACAGAATAAGTATCAATTACTTTTGCAAGTTTCAGTGATAGCCTCAAACCCTGAGGATAATTTCAAATGGTATGATAAAGACTTCAGTTAGATTAAAACATCAAAAGCAAACTACCATTCAAACCCAAACAATTTTGTCTCTGCTATGGAAGTTACAATAAATTTTCTGAACTGGCAGATTTCCCTCCTAGCTGTTCAGCTGTTCCTTTCCCACAGGTAAAACAAGTCAATCTGTTTGAGAAGACAATTTGCCACCCAGCTTACTTAATGCCACACATTAAAATAAAACTACTGAATAATTTTGTTGTCAAAGAGCTGTTTTAATGGGAATCCGTGGTTAAAAGAAACAACCGCAATAGAGAAATACGATCAGACGATGTTGACTTCCATGTGAATTAGATCTAAATAAAGTCCCGGTCCAACTTTTGGTCTCATTTTACACAGAACTTTTCTCAAATCCTTCAACTGTTCCCTGCATATATGTCATTCACTGTTTACTTTAATCCCATGATCCAAATTTGGCTCAATGAAGTGAGTATAAACACAAACATGACTAACAGAAAACAGTATGATTGTGATAAATTTTTATTCATCTGGAATTAAACATGATAAATTCCTGTAACATACTAGCAAGTCAGTGTAGCTGCATTTTCCATTCCCTTTGTGCCAACATATGTGACTGGAAAGCGCCTGGAAGTGCTGTATTCACACAGTGCTGTGCAATGACTCGCAGAGGTGTTTGAGGCAGCTTTGATAAGTTTTTTTGGTTTCGGGAAGTAACTTGGCCAAGTTAGTTCCCTGCATGGAGCACAGCACAGGAAATACCCCCAGCAGAGGCCTGTGGGAGTGTGTTACAGTCCTGCCCCAGCCCAGAGAGCAGGCTCAGAGCCAGCTTAGGTGTCTCCACATGACACTGCCCTGTGACCACAGAAGTATCAAAAGTGTCTGTTTTGCTCTCAAATAGAGAAAGCTGGAAAATGCTTTCTATTCACAGTGTAAGTCATAACCTGAAAAGGCTTTCCTAGTCATGGTGTGAGCTCCTTTGATTCATCCTAAAACACCATTCTTAACTGAAAGAATAAAAGCAGCTCTGAGATTGAGTACCAACTTTGAAACAGTCTGTGGGAACAGGAAGCAAGACTCACCCTTGCTTTTTGATCAAATGAAGGGCTAAGGCTCAGGCCAGTTCACTGTCTTAAACCTGTGGAAGATCAAGAAACTCAAGTGCAAACTGACCAGCACTGCTGGGCTCTGCTCCATGTTCCCTTGATTTCAAACACAACCTTAACAATTCAGATGAGCAACTCAACCTGCTTTCAAAGGCTGAGTGCCATACCCTTGGCTTTCATACACTCATGGATATATATTTGACAATGAACAGGATTAGCTGTCACTGGCCAGAACCACTTGCTTGGAATATTTGGGACATCCTGAAGATAGGAAGCCTTTTCTTTATGTTCTGGGCTTCTCTGCTGAATGACTTGGAGCAGGTTTTGTGTGCTGAGCTAGAGGTCAGCCATCCCAGACACCTGGAGCAGCATCTCTATTTGCCCTGCCCTGTTGCTGCTTCCCTATCCCTCCAGCATTACAGATACAGCAGTTCCCAGCACCCAGCAGTGTACCTGGCTCTGCATAAATGGGTGATATCAGTTATCACAGCTTATGTGATGCCACAGGTAAATGGACAAGGTCTAAGAGTTTTAAATCAGCACCATTGTGCTCATTGTCTCCATTTCCTTTCAGAGCTCTTCCAAACATCCCAGAAGCTTGGACAAGAATAATTTCTGAGGTGCTCTAATTTTGGCACATGTCTTTAAACAGATGGAAATTATTGTTATGCAGCCTCAGGACATATCAGGATCTCTTTTTGTTTCAGTAATGAGGCCCAATTAATACCTAGGACTTTCTGCCACTCAGAGGATTTCAAAATATCAGGATTTCAGCCAGAACTGTAATGCTGGTGTGTGCTTTCATGATATAATCTAACTGTAATTACCTAAACCAATATCAACATAATTAATGATAGTTATTCTTATTCTATAGAAAACTTGGGTATTTCACAGTATTCAAAAAACACCTACTCTAAAAGACTTTTCTTGTTCCCACTGCAGCATCAGCATTACACCTCAGTGTAGTTACAAATCAGAGTAATTTTATTGAGCTAGACAGTCTTCAGGCTGGTCTCCCAGAAAGTTTTGCTGCAAAATAAGACAGGACAGTATAGCTGTCACTTTGTGCAACCTTATCATGTAGAGGACATTAGAAATATCTGCATAGAGAACTGGTGTGGAATAGATATTTTTTAGTGATTTTCTGCTAATTTTGCAGTAAGTTTTCCAAGAAGACAAAATCCTAAAACCAGGTTTCTGTTTTTAGGGCTTATGCATTTCAGAACCTTTTACATAAAATTATACCAATTAAAAATTGGATTTATAAAATATTCACAGATTAATACCTAATTATAGTTTATTCACACAGCAGGACCTCCAGGGTTACCAGCACCCCTGCAAAAATCAGTTTATGAGTGCAAGAAATGCCTATAGTAATTTTTGAACTTTGTCTTGGTCATTAAAAGTTTGCTCTGAATATTTAACAATTCTGGGCAAATGATGACACTTAACTTTACAGTTCACCTTTCTTTTTCCTCCACCTGCAGCACTAGGAACTCCCTGAGTGAAGTCTCAGCATCTTTGCTGAATCCAATAGGACTGTTAACTAACTGTGGTTTCCAGCTGCTACCTAACACACCTCAAAATTTCCACCAAACTCAGCATCCTGCCCATCATACTTGAGACAGATTAAGACTGAACTAGATAACCCAGATGAGAAGTTTACAACCAGGACCAAACTGAACCAATGTTACTAAAATATAGTGGAAATTAATGTAAATAATCTTGGTATCTTCTTTCCCTCCTCCCCTCCTCTCCTCAGAAATACTCAATGACCAGAGAGTTGGCAAGATAAACAGTAAATGCCACTGTAGCTTAATGGGGCTATGTACCAGAAATGGTAAAGAAAATAACAGGAGCTGGTTTGATACTGCATGTTATGATTTATAAAAATATATTTAATTACTACTGTCAGAAACTGTGCTAAAAATAGGTTATGGAGTCGCATTTTTTCTACATGACAGATAAATGTAGGAATGTAGCATTCACAAGGAACTGTTCGTACTAGGCACTGTATTTCCTCTCCACCCAGCAGAACTTCCAGAAGAACATCATATGAATTTTGCAGATATATCAAGGACAGAATATACACCACAGGCTGTAAAATTTAGAAGATCATAGATGACATGCAAGTATATGCAGGTGCTATAAGCAAAGTACATTTTCTTCCTGCCAAAAAGCCTCTCTAATCTCCAAGTTAGTAAAAATGTTCTCATTACTCCAATATTTTCCCTGCAGCCACAACAATTTTTAAATACATATGCACCCATTTGATTTCATCCCTCTAGAATGACAAACTCAGCAAATGACAGTGTCCATCAAGTCCCTTGGAGGTTACTTACATTTTATATACATCTTGCAAATTCATCTACATATTCAGGCTCTCTGTATAATTATTAAAATCCTACCATCAGTTTTCAAGAAAAAGAAGGAAGAACGTTGATTTTAGCTATTCCTGCAGTCCTGACTCAGGGCCTTTCCTAAACTGAGTGGAGAGTCAAATCATATGGGGACATTAAATGCCTTCAGCTCACTGCTCCACCAGCTAATCCCCTTAGAGTTTGGTTTAGTTCAGAAATGTTTGGTGTTAGGAGCTGAAACCACAGTTGCTCATTATCCAAGCAGCTGCTTGTGCTGAGTGGGGCTGTCTGACACCAAGTCACTCAAGCTAATACATTTTAAATTTACTCAAAATAATGGTTTCCTCAGGCATTATACTCTTACAAGAGTGTCCATGTCCCAGACAATGCCAAAGCAGAGGCAAAACAGCTCAGCTGCCATGCTGACCCTCTGCCTTTCCATACCTCCTGGCCTGGCTGGGTGGCAGGTGGCACTTGGCTTCTCCAGAACGTGCCAAGAAGCCACCTCAAAGCAGTTAATGCCACATCTTCTAACTCTGAAGTCTTCATTTGCTATGAGTGCCTATGAAAATAGTTGTCCTCAAGTTGGCATATTCTGGAAGTATTTTTGAGGGAACCAACACAAGTGTTGGGAGCAAAGACACTTCTCAGAGACGGATGTTCACCTGGAATATCTTCCATCTGAGTTTGTGGGAGATCTCCAGCCCTCCAAGCAGCCACCTCACCTGCACACTGACAGCAATCCTTCCTTTCTGGCTGAGAATTACACAACAACCAAGGTGTCTGCACCTTACCACAACACTGACTCCTTGCTCTAGAATTTCAACTTTAATTAAAAGTTTCTACACCTCATGTCTGCAAGGAAGATTTATCAAAACATGAGCAGAGCATAAACCTTCAACCTATATAAAGCCTGAGACAACAGCTCAGAAATTCTGTTTTTCTTCTTAGCACAACACTGAAAACAAATAACAGCATTTCCTAGAGGCAGCTTCACTGAGAATACCACCTTTTTAATAAACATCAAAGTGCAGTTCTTGGGGATTTTTTGCCACCCTTCCTAAAGCAGCCTGAATGATATTTGCCTTCAGCCCTACAGCAATCCCAAATGGAAACCTATAATTTTCTGCTATTTAAAACATATTTAAAACCAAGATACTAACAGACTACAATAAATTGAACTGAACAACAGTACTATGGATTTATTTAGCAGAGCTTCTCAAAAGGTATGTATTGACATATTTGCTTAGGCAAAAAAACCTTACTTCCAGAAAAACCTGAGCTACAGCTGAGAGTTTTAGAACATGCACCAAGACAGCAAGGCTGGGCAAGGCCCCCCCATGGTGGTGCAGCTCTTGTCCCACAAGCCTCTGTGCCACAGTCATGCCCAAACTGCCTCTTGTCTATATGTTTAATGCCACAATTAAAAGCTGGCACAAAGCCCACTGATGCCCATGGGAACCCGTTACCTTCCATGGGATTTGGGTATATGAACAACAAGCTGCACCACGCCAAGCACCACCAAAGGAGAAGAGCTCCATAAAGAGCATTCCTGAACAAGATCCAAAACCATGGGACAAATCTCACCCTGCTTGTGGCTGATCCCTATGGAACAGCAGACAGACATTTTAGTCATGTCACACTGTGGAGGGTGTGCAAACTCGGGTTTGTTTCAGGACAAATCCAGAGAAACAATGAGACACAGCAGTGGTTTCACAAGCCCACAGTCACTCATGTCACAGCTTCTCTTTACACCAGACCCAGAGCTGCACAGGGAGCTGCCACAAGCCATGGTGCCTCTCCCCACACCAGGAATGCCCTCCCTTCTCCTCTCCTTTTTCCTGTTGCAGCTAAGGTGGCTCAGCTCAGTTCCCAGATGGAAATCATCCCCCCAGCTCCCACACATGGGATCTATTTGTCCATAGAGATACACGTGCAATTCTGCTGGGTGGAACCACCCTGTGGACACACAATCATGAAATATCATGAAAAGAGGGGGAGGAAGAGAAAACCATGTGAAGTGGTGGACTGACACACAGCCACAGATATCCTGGGTTAAAAGGAAGTTCCATTCAGGTGGGTTTCCAGGAAAAAGGCTGCTATAGGATCTTCCACAGCACATCATTCAGCACAGGGAGGTGTGCTGTGCTTGCACAAATAACCCCCAGACTCTTGCATATTAGTAATGAAATAGATAAAGTTATGAAACTTTCCTCTTACAAAAATCAACTTTATCATCTATACTGAACAAAGTGTATGACATTGCAACCCCACCAAGGCCCACTGAAGACAGTTATAGTAGGCAACCTGTGCACTGTCACAAATCTGTCCAATATTTACAGCTTTCAGTCACTTCCTAATTACTATGCAAGTGCCTTCATGGGTAGAAAGAGGAAAACAAGGGGCAATCCAGTGTATCATCACCTCTCCTCCCTTCACTGAATGTCAGAGATTGCCCCTTGCTCTCATTTCTCTTTCCTCATTCCTGCTAATGTATGAACGATAGCATCCACCAGACATATTCCTGGGAAGGATGGAACTTCCTTCAGCATAGAAATACTGCATTTGTAAAATTCTTTAGGCTACTAAGTATCCTTATGACACACAGGTTTCCAGCCCAAGAGATGGGCAGGCCCTCTGCCTCCACAGCACTCAGTGCCCATATTGGTGCTGGAAGGAGGAATTGGGCTCAGCTCTACCTACACATCGTGACAGAGACAAAAAGTTAAAAAAATCATCGTGGTCCTCACTTATTTTCTAATCTCATGTTACCAATCACAAATTCACAGGCTGGTTGTGTGCAGGGTCTGATAAATTCTGAGCCAGTTAAAAATTAACATGTAGTGCTAAAAGATCAGTCTATGAGAGTGAAAGGTTTGGACAAGTGGGAACAACTTCAGTTTGTTGTTAGAGCAGTGCTTTGGTGCATATACAGACCTGAACAGCTCTGGAACCAGGGCTGGAACAAAGATGGGAATTCAACTAAAACATGAGGAAGCTCTTCCCATTGCTACTGGCTACTCACGTAGCTGCCATCAAAGAATGCCTCTCACCTGAATTTTGTCAAGACACAAAAATAAATTAACATATGAGTCACCATTTCTTGGTTTCTTACTGAACAGGAGCACACGCAACAAATTTATGAACCACCTTGTGCAACACCATTTCCAGTATGTTGTCGAAGACCCAAATTATTAAAAAACCCACAGGCCCAGGAATGCTGCATGGCAAGGGAATATTTGTGTTTTGAGCTCTACCAGTTCTACTCACCAAGATACATTGCTGTAAGCACTGATCACCTCAGGGGATCAAAGAGTTAATAAAAACTCATGAAACTGCACAATTACATAAACCACAATATGTCACTCAGATATTGGAAATGGACTATGAAGATGCCAGTATAAGTGCATGTACTTATATCCAGAGAACACTTTAAACAGTTTACCATGATTTATACATGCTGCAGCTGTCACACACACTACTTCTGACATTCAAGAGCCTATGCATGCTTTCAGTGGAAGAAATTTCTAGTTATCTGCCATTTTGTAGATCTGTAAATCACACAAATGCTCATATTATTACCATGTGCTCTGACAGTTTGCATCAACAGACAATCTTGGAAGAATTACAGTGATGAATTATTGACAGTATCTCACATAGCTGGAAAACATTTATTTGAAATGCTGTTGATACAGAACCTGCCTCTTTCCAATCTTGAGATCAACCCTAATGTAAACTACAGCATACAACAGATCAAAAAATATATAGCCTGGTTCTCAATTTGTGATCTCATTTTTTATCATTTGATGGTTCTCATAAAGATTGTTTATTATTGATGTGAAATGCTGGAACCAAAATATCCTGTAGCTGGAAGCTGGAAGTCTCAGTAACTGAGTCAGAGTGACTCTTTTGGCCTCCCCTCAATATGCTTTATTTCTTCTATTGAATAAACAAACAGTCCCATTCTGCAATGACAACACAAGCAAGGATTGTACCATACTGTTTTGACAGATGTTGTCAGGGACTGATTATAAAAATCTGTATACCTAATAGATATTTACTGCAGTGATGTTCCCTTACGTAACTGAACTACATGCAGAATAAACTAATATCACAGGAAGCTGTGCTAATGAAAAGCCTCTGACTATGGAAATTAAACTGCAAAATAACTTTAACAACTGCAGCAGAATCTATTTTTAAAGGTATTGGATGTAAAAATATATTGTCCTAGTAGGACACAGAAGACTGGACTGATTACCAAAACACCTGTGTTTGGTTCAGGCACCTTGCAGGGAAAGATCAGGTCCTTTTCCAAAGGTCTCAATACTCCAAAGCCCTCAGAGAGAACAGCCAGACCAACCTTCAGTTGACTGCTACTTGGCTCAGTACATTCAGTCAGCATTCAGCCTATTAATTAGGTTTTTGAGCTCTATTTTTATAGGTAGGTGCAAAATGCATTTGGTGGGCTTGAATTATAAACAATTATTTTAAATGGTTTACTGGGTTTTGTGTTGCAGGAGGGTTGGGAGAGGATGTGTGGCTGTTTCAATGGCCACACCCCTGCATTATTTTT
>JAOXXN010000102.1:32267172-32287139 GCA_026770055.1 Myrmophylax atrothorax
ACAAGAGTGCATAAAAATTCATGCATTTATGTTAAATAAGTCTTGCTACATATATGTTGCAATATTAAAAGTGTTAGCAATGAAATTGTCAAGAGAACTAAAATCAGCTTTGTGTTTCTCCACAGGAGAAGCAAGGAGGATTTTTTTTTTTTTAAATTCACCTTCACTAACAAGCATAGCAATAGTTGTTCCTTGCACCTTGCAATGTCAGAGAGTGCTGCCAAAGATAAAATTGTTGCTTTGAATGTGAACATGGCTCCAGGAATGCATTTTGTCCTCCATAAAATCTTTTGCAGTGGGTCAGTTTCTTTTTGAGCTGTACACAGCCTTTCTAAACTGAAAAAAAAAGAACACTACAAGCACAGGTATTATTTTGTAGTGTCTCTACATACATCCCCTATGGCTTTAGAGGGGATGAACTAAAAAGAGCAGGAACTACACAGCTACCATTATTTTCCCTGGAAAGGTGGTTTGGAAAGAATAAAGAATGGCTTTTTCTTTAGGACTAGTCACAAAACTGAGCCAGTGAGGGTGAGAGGCTGGAAAATAGCAGTAAATTACTTTTCTTCCAATAAATGAAAGAAATAAAGGCAATTCCTTCCTTTGAGCAATCACATTTATAAAAATTGGTGTCTAGAGACACAGTCTAACCCTACAGAAACAGAGCTCACAGTAATGAGTCCAGCTGCCTGTCTAGGTGAAGTTCTCCTGGGCTGATGTGACAAAGACAACATTCATGTGGGCTATGACAGAAGTCATATCAAAACTATGCTGAATTCCTGCTTTGTGGCTCAGAAGACAGGAAGGGGACAGCTCCTTGACTTTGGACAGGAAAATATCTTTGGCTCAGCAGGAAGAGTGTCTGTCCAAAACAATAATTTCACAAAGGCCCAGGATCAATTTTGTGAACCACAGCCACTCACAGTGATCACCAAGGCCTTAAAATCTCATTTAAGTGGGATATCCTCATTTATCAACTCTAGTTAACACAACACTAAGGTTCTGGACTACTGCCCTGAGCTGTCCAACTTTGGATAACTAAAATATTGGTTTCATAAGACTTGCTTTCTAGGAAGGAGAGAATTGTCAACAACTTCATTGTGTGCATGATGATACCATTGCTTAGGTGAGAGGCTGGGGAGCTGCCTTCTGTGCCACCAACAAACTGCATCAGCAGCTTTGTGGAGGTTAATCTTCTCCAGTTATCCACAGGCTCTCTGACAGACAGTGTGAGACTTGAAACGATCTCTTTAAAGACTGTAGATTAAGAGATACATTCACTGTTGTGAATTTCTACAGAGAGAGCTACCAGAGCTCTTACAAGCTCCCAGATTTGAAGGAAAACCTGTACCAGTATTGCCAGTCCCATAATTTGGATAATTCAAGGGTAGCTCTAAGTTTATGCTTTGTCACAGACTATTGATCATTTGTCTTTGGCTACTCAATGACTATTGTTTGCTCCATTTATCCATATGACATAAAACTGTTGCACAAAGAATAAAAAAGTTTACCAAGGAACGAGCTCCATGAATAATGGCAAGTGCTCACAGAGTGCAGCTCCTGTCACAGACACCAGTGCCAAACCTCAAAGTTTCACACAGGACAACAGCTCAGCTCACTTAGGCCAATACCTTCATTTCTACTTAAACATCATATGTGAGACGTTATTAAGGATTTGGATACAGCACAACACAAAGGGCAGAGGCCTCCATCCTCCCAGCTGTTGGAGAATACCACACAGTTAGGAAAAATCTGCCTTCTGGCTGGGTAGAAGGAGTTTTGCTGTTAGCTAGGCTCCAGGTTGGGTCAAACTTTGATCTTTATTCATTCATTAACTTTATATCCCTCCACTGCTGTACAACTTCCCTTAAATATGGAGCCAAGGTCTGTCCTCCAGCATTCTCTAGAGCACCAGCAAAATCACAAGAGAAGGAATAGTAAATCCTACCTAAAATTAATAGATGTTTTAATGTAGAAACCAAAAGCACTTTGCTGTTCAGGAAACCAGCAGAACAGCCATTCTCCAGTCCTGTGGGCAGTATAACCACTGCAGACTCCATGCAAGGCTCTTAATAAAGGAGGGTATATGTTCAAATACCCAAAAGTTTCAGAGTTTGACCTGCCAAAGACTTGAAGTAGTAGTGGCTTTTACTGTAGCAGAATCACTGAGTAATACCACCCAGGGGAATACTCCAGGCAAGTTCTCATCTGCTTGCCATTATAAATTATGCCGACCCTTCAGCTGGACTTATGCAATTTTCCCTGTGGAGTCACACTGAAGTTGTACAACTTTTCACCAAGTCATTCTGGGGAAAAGCTCGGTAGAAACCTGCCCATGTTTTGGCAGAATTTAAGGGCTAATATCCAAGGAAACAATACAGAAAGCCAGCTTTCCAAAGGATATTTAACCTTGGGGACAGCTAAAAAAATTTGAAGTGTTCCCAAACTGTTTCCTCAACACCTGTGCAGAAGCGGGAAAGTGCAGTTGGGAAAGTTTCATCTGTAGCTTCAGCCTAAGCTGCACAAGCTCCAGAGCCCAGGCAGCAGAGCCTGCAGGCCAGTGAGGCCCCTGGAGAGACACTCCCTCCCTGATTATCAGTGCAGCAAAAGGAGACTCTAATTGCAAACAGTTAAACCCCAGCCCTGCACTGGCAGAGGGAGATCAGGAAGGAAATACAGAGGGCTAATACAGCCCCCGCACCTGTTTGTTTGTACACCTAAGCACCTCTCTGGCTTTCCTTGAGGTAAGTGGTATCTTAGATGAACCACTGGACCTAAGGCATACATCTGTCATTGCACACATGCATAAAGGAAAAGTGATATGAAAACTGTTATTATGCAGGAGGATCTAGATTCATTTTTTGATTTATACTGAGTCAAGCCTGTTTAAGACAGAGGCTTAGTTTGAAACAAGTTCTGTCATTATTAGCCCTGAGATTCCATAAAAAAAAGACAACTAGCAGCCTGCTTTTCAGTGAGTCTACATTCAGTTATCTGCTTCCTCATATACCAACTTTAGAAAGGGGTTATTCGGTATTTTGTAATAAAAAATTACTTATATTGCACTGTTTGTAGATCTCAAAAATAAAAAAATCTTCCTTACAATCAGCAAACTGCTCTTTGCACTATCCTGTACACCTACTTGAGGCTTGTATGAAACATTTAATGCTGTCATAGACCAGGTGCTGCTAAAATGTTTGTACATTATTTTTATTCTCTTTTGCATACTCTGTGTTTCATAAACATACAGACATGTCTCTTTCCACAATACTTATTGGCGTTAACATTGACCTAATTTTGTAACAGTGGCTGGTAATGAGTTGGACTTACCCAAATAAAGTCATTTCAATCTATTCAATAGACTGCACTCTGTAATAATTGTCAGTCAATAAGGGTATTTAAAAAAGAAAACCAGCCCCTCAATTTCAAGATTTTTATTGTTGATTATCTTGATTTTGGGGGGATTGACTGCATTACAGTTATTTTCATTATATATGTACTTGTGGTTATGTTTCTTGACAAATGTCTTTAAAATTTGATTTTATAACTGAATTGAGGTTATTTCTTGAGTGCCTGCCTTTGGCACATGCTCTGTGCTACTTACACATTAACAATTAACAAGGCACATTTAACTGACCCCCTACTGCTGCCATATGATCCTTTGCTAGGAACTTTGCAGGAGTCTTTACTCACAGTTAACAAAAGTGAAGTCAAAACGGACTGACTGACTAGGATATGCTAGAAAAGGAAGCAATCAGGAGTTTCAAAATATTTCACTTGAATTTCATGTAATAAGATACAACATAGGTAGAAACCAATAGTTGCAACTTCTGGAAAACATTTGTTTCAATTTCATTTATTACTTCCTGAAACAATGAAGAAAAACCTGAGATAACATAGAAAATATTTTCTGATTCACCTAATTTCAACTGTTTGGTTTATACCAAAAAGATAGTGTTTCCAGATAAAATATTACAGAGAAAAAAACCCTGCTCTGAACTGTCTATAAAAATCCCTGTTTTCATTTCTAAAATCAGTGCAATGATCTACTGAACAGGTTAAAATTTAATTTTACAAAGGCATAGTAAAGGCAGAAAAATTAGAAATCTCACTTCTAGGCAGATATACGCGTGACTATAAAACATGTGGAAAGTACCAACATTCAAATATAGATGTGCACTAAAACTCTGCAAAGTTTTGTGCATCTATAGAACTCATTATCTGCAGCATCTGCACTCAGCTACTTCCTGGGTAAAGTCTTTCACCTATTTACAAGGTCTGCTCTATCAGCCCAGCTTTTCCCCAAAACATGAGGTTAAATCACAAGTGTTAATGGCATCTTTCAGCACTACTAGCTGTAAACCTCTTTTATAATAACATTTAAAGCATTAAACAAAAAATCTGTCCTTACTTACAAGGCAAAGCAGAAAAGGAAGGTCACTCATTACACCCCATTCATTATTTTCTGTTTCATTCTGTAAATATTATAGTGCTACTGAGAAAAAATATAATGTCTGAGGCTCTCAGATCTTCCCTCAGAGTTTCAATCACTCGCTTCCCAAGAAGGGGTTTAACAAATACCACACTGTTCTGTCAATATTTGTATGCAGCACCACATAGGGCAGGCTGCCAAACTTGCATGGTTTAAAGAGCCAAGGGTGGAAAACTGACACCCTAACAAACACACTCCCTGCTTTGTCTCTTTTAAGGTGGTGGTAAAAGTGTCATCTTTGCTTCTCACTGCAGTTTTGGAAGTCTCTTTGTTCAATTGCTCTACTTCTCCACAAATGCAGTATTTAATAATTGCTGTTCACTAAACTTCAGGGATTTGTTTCATGCTCAAACATTTCTTACACAATTACAAGCCTTTTGCTCTCCACCAGCTGCACTTTAAATGTATTTTAATTGGCTGGAATTTAGAAGGAATCCATTTGGCAGTCATTTACATTTGAAGCACGCCCCTAGCAGCTGAAACAGACCCCAGGAACAGCCCGATTACTTCATCAAAAGAAACTGCTTGAATACAGTCAACTCCTACATAACTACAGTGAACTCTATTATATAGGTGTGGTGATGTAATTAATAACTCTCTGCTGCATTTTTGCTTATACTGGGAGCAAATGAGTTATCAACTGATGTGTTTAGAGAGTGCTCTCAGGTTTACAGCACTCAGCATTAGTTTTCAAACATCTCTGTTTCCAGAGAGGCCTTTCTGGTGCTTTTTCTCTATCTGATGTAGCAGTGCTGGGGACCTAACACTGGCATTATTGTTTCTATACTTGCAGCACAGCAAGAATGTCACCAGATGGATTTTTGTATATAATATTATTTTAAAGGCTTCTAATGTGTGAGTTATTCATGGATCAAAGTATAAACTAAGTTTAGCACATTACATTAGGAATGGCTCAGTTTTCCATTTCTCTTTATTTTTGGACTCCTAATGTGCACTGTAAGGCAACTTTGCAGAGCCTTAATTTAATGTAGTAAGTTCACTGTAGCCTGCAGTTTGTAATGCAGAGGTTTAAGAGTTGACAGCAGTAGGGAGAGCTACCAACAGCTGCTCAGAAAAAAGGAATGAGAAGACATTAAGGAGGGAACCACAAGAAATCACTGTAAAATGCAGTATTTAGGATGAATGTAGCGACATTAACAGGTCAGATTTAAAAACAGAGAGACATTCCAAGTGACGCTGATTGAACCCATGGTATCTGACAAACCCAGAGCTCTGCAATCCATGAAAGCTCCTGTGAAATTGTGACTGCTTGAGAGTTCACTTATCATCAGTGTACCATGGAGGATGAAGGAGCAAAAGAAAAGGGATTATTCTCTAGCTGAAGCACAATGAGAACTGTTTTCTACATTTAAAAGGTGAATAGTTCTTGAAGTGAAGTTATGACAATACTTGCCGCCTACAGAGAAAAGCAGCATTTCAAGTGCATTGTATGAAAAGGAGAAGGATTAATGCCACAGAGAGAGACCATTATACCATAGAAAAGCTGCTTATTTTAATAATTTGACCCAATCCAACTCTGGAAATTTCCATGGTTAACTGGCTTGTACTCTTAAGAAGTGGAAACTCTCAGTGTACTGAGGTCTTAAGGGAACTTACTGGACAAAATACTTAAAAAACCCTGAAAACATGCAGAAATGGCCAAAGCAGATAATAAAACATGAGAAGTTAAATTATTTGTTATCTTCCAGCTACCTTATGATACTTCACTGAGAGGAGGCCAAGCAGCTGTCCAGACTCTGTTTGCATTGTTATGGTAACCCAGAATACCACACTCAATGTATTTCATCCTCAGATATATTCATGACATACAGAAATATTCTTGCCTTCCTCCTTTTGATGGCACAATGCCTGTGACCAAGCTGGGACATGACCCCAGCTCCTCAGTGCTTTCCTCCCTCAATTAGGTCATGCATTTATAATTGTCCCACATGGAGGCACTTGCGGCTACAACCCAGATCAGAGCTGACTCAGGTTAGCAGCTGAAAAGCACAAGGAAGCACCTCAGATTTTTGAAAGCCAAGGGAAACAGAAGTGGTGGCTTAAATCCAGACTTCTTTTACCCTCATCCAAGCAGAAACAGCAGATTAGAGAGCCACATACCTGTCTCATCTGTAGCCTACCAAAACAGATGACAAAACTCCAACCAAGTTCAAAAGGTGATATGGAGGGGAGAAGAAGGAGATTTGCAGAACTATTTGTGACCTCAGCTATAAATGAAAATAAAATCTCATATCATTACAAGCAAACAAAATACATTCTATGTGAACCCTTACTCACACATCTTTGAAAACTTTGGGGTTTCCTACATGATTTTATGCGCTTGTTTTAAAAAATATAAAATCTTCCTGATGGATGTGCTGCAGTGTACATATCCAGGGAATTATCAATAAGAATGGTGTGGTGGATGAAGAGTTCTAGACAGAAAGGTAAATGGCAACAGGCATAGCAGCCTGCTCCTGTCCTCCTGCCTCTGCCAAGTGGCAGGCAGAAAACTTGGGCAAGAGAAAGGTCAGCACACTATTCATGCTGTCACTCTGGGAATCCCCTGCGTTGTCACGGGCTGTGTGATGACAGCCATGAAGCCTTGATGTGTCATTGACTGTTATAGGACACTGGAGACAATTGGCCATTATTTAGCTTCAATATCTATCTTCACCATTATTTAAATGTGAGACACTGGCAAATGTTTCCAAAGAAACGGTACCAGCATGATTTTCTAAAGAGCAGGACTGATTTATTTTCAAGCTTTATCTGATATTCCAGTCACAGCAACAATAAGCCTCAGAAAAGCTGTACACTAAACTGATTTTCTGGTAGCAGTTCTGCAAGGAAACTCTTGCATTGACAAAACTTTAGCATATGAAGCATTTACTATTAAGACAGTTAATAGCCCTAAGCACAGTGAAAAGGGAAAGCATTACTTTGAAATTTCAGGAACTATTACAAATAGAAGGCAGAGAGAGAAATATGGGTGCTATCAAAGGAAAGATAATCAATCCTTCAAAAGCAGAGACATCAAGCAGTAAAGAATACTTCCACCATGCCTAATGGCAATTCTTTGCTGCCTTCCTTCCCTAACTGCTCTTGGCATTCAGCTGGGCGAGAGGAAAAAAGCCACATTACAGTAGTACACCCAAGTAAAAATGAACTATGGCAAAGGAGAAACCCCACAGTGAATGAAAATCTGCTGTGCACTTATGCAAATGCTATGCATCAATGAACCAGTTTCCACTCTAACAGGACCATCTTCAGGAGATATATAAGGCTATCAGTGTAACTGATACCTGCTTAAAAATGAAGGAGGTGAGGGGAATGAGAATGCAAGCGTGTAGGATTTATTAAAACATCAGCCTGGGAAAGTACTAGTGAAACACATGAGAAATGACAAGAAGAATTATGTCTCTGAAGAGGAAGCTAGAAAGACTATGTCACCGAGCCAGTATGCCTGAAACCAGGAGATGGAAGTATTAAAATAAGGCTTATTGCAACTTTTTAAAAACTAGGTGAGAACACTGATCACTCAATTATTTTCTTTAATCCAGAGACTGCCCATGTGAAACACTGTGGAGGCAAGTAATTGGATGATCAGGCTTTCCCTGGTTCTAACTGAAGTAGGCAGGCAGAAGGAAAGCAGAGGACGAATTGCAGCCTTTGTGCTCACAAAGTGGGATTATCTCTGCACATTTTAAATCATTTTCTGCCTCTAAGGTGTATCTTTATGAAGACTGTATAAAATAAACTCTGAAACCAGGTCCTTGGCACAGTTAGACTGTGCTACACCACTCCTGCTGCATTTCACTGCTTCTTCATGCTGGCATATTCCCAGTGGAAACAGGGCTTAACAAAGCAAGGTAACCAATTATAAATGAGTCTTATGCTTCTGAGCAGCAAATTTGAGGTCTTGTGAACAAGAAAATTTACACAAAAGATATCTGATATTTTTTGGAAAGCAGTGACTTGATTATAAGACCTTGATCCTTTGCAGTAGTGCAGTGGGTGAGAAAGACAATTGCCTTCCCTGTGCATTTACACCTCACTTTCCTGAGAGCAACAGCAAAGGGGTTTGGAGATGTTAGAAACCAACCCCTCCTTTGCAGGAAGCAGCACTCTGAGAAATGCTTCCATGTCATCAGTCTACTGGGAGTTCAAAGGTCATCAGTCTGTAGCTCCTTTGAAGGAACAAACCTCTGATACTGGAGCTGGAACACAGGGCATGTTATGGAATACCAAGCCCTGAGAGGACAGACACCCTTTGATAGGTCAGTTCCCTAAAGATAAGCCTCATGCATTGTTGGTGTGTTATCTGTTACACACACTCCTGTGATAAGGTATTTACAGCACTAGTACATTCTTCTAAGTAGGCCTCAAACAGTGCTAAATATGGAAAAAGATTTTTCAAAAAATAACAATTAGTTTGTGCCCAAGGTTAAACTTGTACTTGCAGCAAAATTGTTGAGGTACAAAGTCATATTATTAGGATGAATTTCAAAGCTTATTGCAATGTCTCTGTGTCCATGGGCTTCTTAATACAACTTCTCAATTTTTCATTGCAAAATATTGTCATTTTCTTGTTGCCTCATGTCTCTTGAAAAGGGAAAATATATTTTAGATATGAGTTTTATTCTGAATTGCTGGAATCATATGCCTTGCAAATCACTGCTGTCAGAGAAGGCAGTGATCTGTCTGCGAAGAGACCAAACACGGAAGGAATGGTCTCAGAGTTCATGCTTTCAAGGCAGAAGACAGGCGTGTGCAGAAGGCACCAAAGGCTGTGGGATAACACAACTGACTGCATACAGGTCTGGACAACATAACTGACTGGAGGGCAAAAGTAAACAGGGGTGGAGCAAAACCAATCCAAATTATGCATCCTGCATGGCTGCACATTCAGCTCCAGGGGAGTCAGTCTGATGCCCTGGAGAGAAGTGTCATCTTCAAGTGAACAATATTTACTCTGATGCATTAAGACAAATGTCGTTTTCAGTTGGTGCATGCTGGGTTACCTTATAAGCAAGCAGGTTCACGTCAAGCTGTGACAATTTGAAAAGTAATACAAAAGAACTACGGAAAACTATAGCTATAGAAAAGGTATCAATGTGTTGCTCTTCCCTTGTAGAAAACATGTAACTCCCCATTGTATATATTTAAAATATTTAAAACATCTACTGCTAATCTAGGACTTTTCACTGAGGATTAAGTTACAGAAGTTGGGGGCACCCAGGGAAGTCCATGGCTGTTCATTCTTATTACTTTTACCAGCTTAAATTTCTATTAAGTTAACAGCTAGGTTGAGAAAGACTAATGGATACTCAGCACAGGGTATTAAGGACCTCATATTTTGTTTATGCACATTCCTAATAAGCTCTTGCTCATGAGCACTCCCAGCTTGTAATAAAATAATGCCTGAAAGTTCATTTCAAGGGCATTATTTTCAATAAATATCAGAAGCTATGACATTCTCATTAGCTTAATTAAGATAAGACAACCTGAAAAGATCTGGTATTTTTAATTAAGCTATGTATTGCAACAGCACAGAATGATAATGTGTAGTGTTACCAGTGACACTGATAAAATACTGGGGTTTGTGAAAAAAGGTTTTGATCCAGGTCACCAGCCATACCAGCAGATCATCAGGACCACCAGTGTTGAAGAATTTCTACATGAAGAAAGAATTCTATTATTTTAGAAGAAATTTCTAGATCATACTTTCATCACTCAGGTTTTCACCACTACTTAGCAATTATTACAACAAAGCTTATATTAATAATCTTGTTTCACATATTAATTTAATAACACCACATAACTTTATACAGTATTAGAGGATTCAGCATCTAAACCTTCCCAGAAGGCAGGGATATAGGAAATGTCATGCTCTCATAATGCATTAAGCTACTGTATAGATGGGACATAATTAAAGTAAGATTTAATTAAAGCTTTTCTTCTCCAGAGACAGACAGGTGAAACATAACTTAGTGTATTCTCAAGTACAAAAGAGTCTAAAATTGTCTTCACAATTACACAACTGTAGACTCTCTGTACAGCAAATGAGAAATACTGTAGCAGTTGGGAATAAGTGTTGCTTCCACCTCTTCCCATTTCAATCTCAACTAATTTCTAATCCCTTGAAACAAAGCAGTCAGGACCTACTCTTCACAGTATAGAAAACTTGACTTTTGTAGCTTACTGGTAAAAGATTATATAGATGCCCACTTCAGCTCATCCTAAACTGAACTGCTTTCAGTGGTGCACCACAAAAATCCACCTGGGTGGAACCAGCCACTTCAAAGTGTGTCCTTGGGCAAGTTACTTAACTTTCTTGGTTAACAACTGGTTTTCTTTATGGTAGTACTCACCACTTACTATCTGTAGGTATAGAAAACAGTGCATCCAAAAAGGGAGGGTCAGCCACCACGTTAATGAACACTATATAAACTGTGTTGCTCTCTTTACAACAGGAGTAGATCTCTGAGGCGATGGCTGGGGAGAGACTGAAAATAAAAAAGCCAAAACAGCAGCATGTGTTGAGGTCAGGACTTTCCATGAAGTCACGTATTAAACTTCAGTCCCTCTTGTACCTGAAGCACTGATTCTTTCTGCTTACTTCTATTCTAATTTGTGGCTCCATCTCTTAAAAGTACTTGGCAATAACAGTTCTCTGAAAAGCCTTACACAGAAAGCTCTCAGGGATGCAACCTACTACTCTGTGTTTTCCACAGAGCACTTAAAGGTAAAATGTGCCAAGAAAAGGTGCCACCAGTTGGTATTTTCTATGCAAGCAGCAAGCCAGCAGCAGATACCTACCCCAGGAATGTGGGTCCTACCTCCCAGTTAGCTGTGATGAATAGGATGTCTATGCCTCAGGCACAAGTCCCTCTGAAAGGCTAAATTTCCAGCTAGGTGCCAAGACAGAGTCCTGTGAGGGATGAAGAGAGACTCCCCTTCTCCAGGCCTCCCCCTCCACTGCAGGTGGGCAAGGGAAGGGCAGCCTGCCTGCTCAGTGCCCTTGCCAGGTAAAACTGTTGACAAGCCAAAGGTTTTGTCAAGGGAATGTAACCAAGGAGGCTGGTCTGCATTAATACTGAGAGCTGACTATTTCCCATCTGCTTTAGGGCTCCTGTAGCATTATTCCTCTGGCTAAAGGAGGGTCTAAAACAGGTAGAAAAACTCCTCTTGAAAACTAGTCATTCTATGGTAAAAATGAACTAAAATATTGAATTTACAGCTGGCCTTAGGCTTGGCTGCACCAGGTGTTGCATGAGTGTGTGACTGGACCTCTGCACAGAGAATTTGTCCTCTCAGCAGTTGCTGGCACAGTAGTTTATTTGGGTTCCAGGGTGACGCAGGGGGAAAACCCAGCTTAGAAAGGCAGAACTGGGCCTGGAATCACAGCCATGAAGTGGAAATGAGAGAACTGACATCTGCCAGTCAGCCATAGAATTACTGTCATTGTCTCTTCCTTCAATTCCTTGCTCTGCAGAATGGAACAACCTTCTCCTCAAATGACTGTGGTACCAATAGACAAGGAATTTCGCTATGAAATTCTCTGCTGAAAGCAGTTTTATTACTAGTTGAGAAATGCCATTCTTTTAAAAATCTATTCTAGTCACAATGCTGTACTGTTTTCCAGAGCATACATGATTTTTAGCAGAATTTTCTTTGTTTACAAGGACATGGGAAAGAGAGTGGGACAAAGAGTTACAGCACAATGAGTAAACAGGTTCAAATTTTCTAAGGTCATAAAACTAAAGCAGAATATAGAGCTCTGTAAGATCTTTCAGTTGCTTCACTTTTCCTCCAAAAGCCACTGAAGCTTTCTGAACACAGCAGAGAACGTTACGGCCAGTTCTCCTGCACCAAGTCATTACGTGGTTGAATTCTGAACAAACAGACCTCTGCAGGATAGTGGTATTTACAATTACTCAAATTAGTGGCCATGAGCATATATAAACACTCCAACCAGAACAAGAGCATTTTGGTCAATGAACCAACAAACAACAGGAAGAAAAAGACAAAAATGTTGACAAAAAAAGGATAAGAATAAAACAGTCACAGTCTGGAAAGAAGCAGCAAGTCCAGCATTTCAATTTGCCAGACCTGAAATTTAGGTTTAAGGTATTTTTCCTCTTCCACATTACTCTTGCATTTTCTGAGGCTCTTAGATGCTATAGTTTTTATTTTCAAGATGACAATAAACATTCACCAGATCAAATGACATTTGTGCCAGCACAGCTTTTGCCCTGTGCCTTCTTGACCACACAGCCCACAGATGGGTTTTATCAAAGTTCAAAATAATATAATGGATTACTTGAAGCATCCCCTGATGACAAAGCACTTTCAAGCATATTCATAGTGCAGGACTGAGAAAGGACAGCTGGACGTCTGCAGGGACAAATGTGGGGTTGTTTATAGGCAGAGTTTGCAGAGCCTCAGCAGTGATGCTCTGAGTCAACGCCTCCTCCAGTGACCCAGGGCACAATCATGTGTGTTGGGGTCACATTAACCCTTCTCCTCTTGCAACACATATTCAAACACACTGTGGTCCTATAAATGTTTGCTTACACCAGCTTTTGACTCCAGAAATTCTGTATGAGTGTCTTGTGTTGATAACACATTGACAGTGGATCAGACACTGAGTATTTTGACAGTAGAACAGCACTTAACTTTTAAATATACTGCCCAGCTGTTGACTTATTAAATCTAAATAAACTGCATGTCTAAGGCAATTTTCTTCCTTGCATGACAAACCTAGGTTACTTTTAATCTGATCCCTAAATAGACCTCTCCCATTTGCATTTAGCCAAATATTTTGCTGTAAAACTTTAATGAGGGGAATGATGATTCACCTGAATTATAGCTATACATCTGCAGTAACTGTTTGCAAGGATGCTTGGATGATCAACACACCCATGGGATGGCTTGCAAAATAATCCACAGGAATGTACATTAGAAAAACACAGCCATAAACACAGCAAGATGAAGGTTTGACTGGGAATTAGTCAGTTCAGACAAATATTTTTGCACTGAGCAATTAGAATCACAATTAAAAGGTGTTCTCTTCACTATGTGGTAGATGGATATGGTTCACATAAAAGAAATTGTTAGCTTTTAGGTCAGTGAGTGCATGCTTAACAATTCTTAACAAATGCAAGCAGAAGGGGCAGATAAAGAGCCCGAGACCAGGTTGGCCTTGTATCACACATGAAGATTGATGGAGGCAGAGCAAGTGCAATAACAAGCATTTCAATCATGCCCTAGGCCTTGCTAGGAAAGAGCTTTTAAAAGGCAACAATAGAGACACTGCTGCTGATACAGGAAAACCCCAGTGTGTATCATCTGGATCTCCCAGATGCAAGGCTGTGCACTCATGATGGATTGACTTGTCTATACCATGTGAGCACGTGGGGAGCACTTCATTGTTCTGTTCTTCTGCCACTATTCTTTGGACTTAGCCCCCACAGTAATTGGGCACTGGCCTGCACAAGGCCTCAATGGCATCACATTACTTTTTTCCTGAACTCTCATCACCATGTTCTGGTTATTACTTTTCTACCAAAATAAAAATTTTACAATTTCTGCTTTTCATTGCTCAGAAAGCAGCTGAAAATGAAGATGGTAAGCCTTAACAGCCCTAGCAGATACAATGAATTTGATAAGCTATTTTTATTCTACTCTCATGTTGCAATTAAAAGGAAATATTTGCCACCTCACTCTTCCCAATTAAAAAGCTCCAGATGGAAGTTGACTGGACATGCCAGATAAAACTCAAAAAAAAAAAAAAAGCTATAACAAAATTTAGAGGGATTTTATCTTGATACTGCCAAGAAGTCAAGCTGTAGGGGAATAAGGAGTGACATTATCAAGGAAGATAGCAATACTGTTTATCTACAGCACCAAAGCAGTCCTCTGCACACAATGGGAATTTAAGGGACTCAGCAAGGGTTTCATGTGGAAGAGGTGCACATTGGGTGAAAAACATAACAGAAAGAGGATGCATTCCTTTGTTCAATGATCTGAGAGATCCCAGCACTACAAATCACTTTACAAGCGATGCCACAGTTTGCAGCACAGGACCTATATTGGTCTTTGAGGATCTCCAGTCTGCCTGAGCTGTTTCCATTCTGTGTTGTGGATAGAGTCTATCTGCCATGGAGTTGCTGCCATAATTCCTATTTATTCTGGCTGTAAAAGATGAAAACACTGGACATTTGTGGGACTCAGTGTCATTTCATGGAAGCAAATGCAGAAAAACTGACCAAGTCAAGAATAGTAAAGTTGATTCGGAAGAGGAGAGAGGAGCAAAAGCCATGTTTTATAGAAAAGGATTTGGGAGCACTGGAAAGATGCTGTAGCATAAAACACTGACTTCAGTGAAAACTAGACCTTTGATATATGAAAAGAGGGAGGATGGGCTGCTCAGAGTTGCATGCTGAAGAGTTCTGCTCCTTCTGCTCCATCACCTGTTCATGTCATCTCCCAGTGCAGAAAGCAGTGTCAGGGTCGCTGCTGATTTAAAAATAGATCTGCTAACCTGTGGTTTAATAAATATAAGCAAAGAGTGTGCAATTTGTTAAGTTTCAGGCCAAGTTTAGTCATATTTCCACAGCACAGCAAATCCACCTACCCCTCTGGCAAGAAGATGAGAGATCATAGAATCAAGAACAAACATGTACTCCTGGAGGACACACATTACATTTTTAAGCTCAGACGCTTGAAAGTTTTCACTCTAAAGCAGTTAATGATGGGCCAAAACCCCAAAGGTTTTTATCCTCCTTCCCCAGCTGTCAGCTTCAGCTGCAGATAAAATAGGACCCTGATTTAAGCTTCGTAGATAAAGCCAGCAAACATGGGAGGTTTAGATCGTTCCCACAAACACTGGGAAATTCCTTACACACAAGACCATGGTGCATCTCAGGGTTCCTTTTCCTTTTCTTCTATTTGACAAATATAAAAGCATCAAATTTTTATATTTGTGCCTGGGAAATAGAGCTGTCTCCATAAACCTGTGAACTTGGTCCGAGTCAAAGTCCTTAAGCAGTTGTGGCAAATTGAGACAAGAGTTGCAGTGCATGTCTGATGGATGGAAAGCAGCCCCAAGTGCACAAAGGGTGCCACTAGGGATATTTCCAGTAAGTGGACAGGTATTGTTTCCTTCTATTGATTTCATTACCCACTGGATTTCAAACAACATGTTGTAATACAGTCCTGTGAGCAAAATGCTCATATTCTCATCAACAGAGCCTGTGAAATCTGTGGAAATGATGATTTTTACTAAAAAGCAGAAGTAAGAAAACAAAGCTCTTGGCTTCTTCAAATTACGAAGTTTGCAGCAAATTCAAGATGATAAATCTAATGTGCAGTTATTTTATGGGTCTCTACATAAGATCTGATAGTGGTTTACGGATTAATTCTGAGGGAGCATAGAGAATAAAATCACTTCACAGAGAGCAGAACATGAGGAGTTTCAGACAATGAAAAGTGCATCAGCCATACATCTCTCTGAAATAAGTGTCATTCATCTTAATATACCTTCCTGTCTTCTTGCTTCATTTCAGTTGGAAAAGAATCTGGTAAAACTTGATATATTTTTGATATAAGCTAAGTAGTGAAAGAATTATTTGCTATGAGTATTACCCAAGAGTGAATATGTAGTCATTTTTTAAAAATGTGGATTGAGTTGAAGACTTTTTTTTTTTTCATTTAGCACATACCTGATCTGTAAAGGAAATAAAACATGGTTTTAGATGTCCAGGGAAACCACAGTGTACTTTTTAAAATCTACATCTACATGAATAGTAGTGCTCTTCATATTTGAAAAAGAATCAGAAGTAAAGGCAGGTTATTAAGTGATTTAAATCACGGTAGAGCCTATAGAACTGACTCAACAACCAGCTGTGAAAAGAGCCAGATTCTAGATGAAATGGACTGTAACATATTTAAGAAAGAAAGTGAGGAACATAACCTTGAACTTTCCCTTAGGCCTCATAAAACAGATTCAGCTGTGATTTAAGAGACCTGAGGCAGGAAGGTATCACAAACTCATTTAGTGGAAAAAAGAAATTTAAAAATAAAAACTAAATAGCCCCCCCCCCAAAAAAATTGCTTAAAACATCAGAGTAGATTATTTGCAACTAATTAATCTTTCATCCTCTCTTCTTCACCTGTTCCAAAGAGCATAAAAATCTATTACTGTAGTGATGTGATTCCATGCAAAGTATTCTTAAGGAAGAAAAAGCTAATAATTTAGAAGTTTTCTTTGCAGCACAGTGAGTCTAAAGCAACAGCAGCTAAACAGGAGTCCTTCTGTGTCCCTCTGGCAGTGAAGTGATGTTCAGACCTGCACCAAAACCCTACCATTCTCTGCAAAAGAGTTTCTCAGTACAGACTGAAAAAACTGAGGGGAAACTAGAGGAGAATTCAGAATTTATTTAATGATTATTTAACTACTTCATTTTCCCGTAGTATTCACCACCTCCTTAGTGCCTCACACAGAAAACCACTGAACAGAAGGCCTGAAGTGCACAGGCTCCAACCAGGTTCCACTGAGGATGGGCCTTACAGCGTTTTCTTCACAGTAAAAATGAAGTTCTGCTTGTCTTCCCTTCTCACCACATGCACTCATTTCTGGTGGACCTTTTTTAGGCCTGTTTGTAGGTTTATTTCAGTTTATTTTAGCCTAATGTTACCCTCTCCATTTCTCCTCTTACATGGCATTCCAGCACACGTTGCCCTCTGCTTCCAGGTTATCAGACACAACACAAGCCTCCAGGTAACCTGTGGCAGAGTACCAGTAGATCTATAAATATAGAAAATATGGCCCATAAGACATTTTCATATTTAGTGAATAGGAAAAAAGAAACTGAGAAGTAAAAAAAAAAAAAAATCAGTCAGGTGCTCTATGAATCATAGTGTGGTTTGAAGCCTGAATTCCTTAATAATAATGCTTTTGCTGACACATACTGTTTTTATTTGCCTTCAGAACTGTCTGTGTTAATAATGAGTAATTCTGCTTGGGAAATATTTACATCAAAGTATTTATTCTTATGTCACAAGCACAGATAGAGTCTCCCTTAAAGGGAAAGAGCAGCCAGGAAATTACTAATACTGCAGCCAATTTTAATGTGCTGCCCTGGGCTATCCCACCAGAAATCCAGTACACACACAAGGGCTGTGGCTCCAGCCTCAGCCATCCCCACCTGCAGGACACAAGGCTGCATTCAGTCAATCAGGCACAAAGTCTTTCAAAGTTCCCAGAACTATGATGGTTCTCAAAGCCAGGCCAGAGTGGCTTTCAACCACAGTTTAGATTCATGTGTATAACATTTGCAGGATGAACTAATGCTTCAGGCAGAGAAGTATTTGGCATATTTCACTCATACCACACCATTTGCCTGTACTAATCCTAAATTTAGTCTCCACTGACATTCTTATTTGCAGACAGAGGGAATGCAATGCACTGTAATGTGGCTGAAGGGATTAATGGTCCCTTCTGGAAAGACTGTCTGTGGAGAACAAACAGAATAATAATTATCTGTGCTGATAGATTTTAGATGTGAGGCAATAAGGACCACAGTGACTCTGAACAAACAGAACAAAGACAGACAGCAACGCTCAGGAAAAAGCTAAACTGGACATCAGCCACTAACAGTTAAGCTGGGAATCCAAAATCAAGTTTTCAGACTAATTTTTACACCCAGTAGGAAAAAATCTGAGAGAGAAGAACAATGAATGCAAAACAAAAAGATCCTTACAGAATGCAATTCCGACTAATTATTGTCTTTAATTACCATTAAAAAATTAATATCTACTCACCCTTTTTAAACAGCAGTTTGCACTTGCACTAATGAGTGTGTAAATCACATAGGTAAGATTAGGAAGATGTTTGCTGATGCTTTTGTTTTTCAAAGCAGCAAAGATGCTTTTGCTTTTACTTTGTGTCAGTTTAAAGATACTTAGTTGTAGGTAAGAAATAAGACAGCTTCCCTTTTTGTTAGGTTTAACAGTTGGAGTTTAAATGGTCTGTAGTGGTTTCAAAGCTGCCAATTGCAATTGAATATATCCTTCTGAAAACAAACGCATTGCTTCTATTAAAAATCTTGCCCAAGAAATTTTCTCCACTTGGTGTTTGCTGTAAAAAGGCTGCCCAGTTCAGGCAGAAACAAGCTCATCTGAGAAGCTTGGAAACCACAGTTAAATACCATAAAAAGTGGACTAGAAGGAAACTTCCCATTGATGAAAATAGTGAGTAAAGACAGATCAATGTGCTGCTGAGCACCAAGATCAAAATGCTTCCCAAACTTACTGAAGTAGACTATAGGTAAACCCACCAGACTGGGATGCTGGATGTGACTCTGCCTATAATACTCAACTAAAACAAGAACAGAGAAATAAAACTGAAAAGAATACAATAAAACATTACCCACATCATGTGTTTTTGTTCAGAGCCGTATCCAAAGATGAGCATCCCAGGAATTCTGCAGATGTCTCCCTTAAATTCCTAACAGAAGATAAATATCTGCTGGGGCTGAAACAGAACCAAGAGGATAAATATTTCAGGCTGAATGTACCCAAAGGACTTTGAATATGTTCAATATCTTTTTGGAGTCTCTGACCATGGGAGACGGTGGTGAAATACAATGTGAAGCAAAGCCACATAGCACAGCCACAATGAAGATATAGCCTAGTCCCTAAAAATTCTGGCTTCCAAACACAGCAGGTACTCTGTTTGCTTTGCATGACTGAAGAAGAAAATCCAAACATGATACATTACTTTCCCTTTTGAACTTCCACTTTTAAACATTTCCAACAGCCTGTGCAGGGGGCAACCAAGGAACTAACGAGGTCGCTACATATGGCCTTTGGATGTCACAGCCATTGTGCACCCCACAAGCCACACTGTGTGATGCACAGCCCTCGTTAGGGACATCTGTCCCCTCGCAGGACAGCCCAGCAGCACCCATGTGCTGTGCAGCCAGTTAGGAACACCTGTCCCCTCTCAGGACAGCCCAGTCCGGCCCAGACCAGCCCAGCAGCACCCATGTGCCGTGCAGCCCATTAGGGACATCTGTCCCCTCACAGCCCAGTCCAGCCCAGCCCAGCAGCACCCATGTGTCGTGCAGCCAGTTGTCTCCGTTGTGGCTGGGGACAAAAGGCTGACATGGCACTATTGATGTGGCCCCGTGACAGATTGGGCGGCCCAGCACGGCTCCTGCCCTGTCCTCTGCTCAGGGCCTGATCAATGCAGGGTCGTCTCAAAGGCAAAGCCTTTTCTGATCAGCTGTTACCATTTCTACATTGTGGATGGACACACAGTTCAAAAGGCTTACAAACATTGTGTCAGTGTTCCTGCCCACAGGCCACCCAAACTTTTGCAGGTTGTTCTGCATAACCTGTGCAATGGACTGATACCTTGGCTGTCGGCAGGCTGGACATTTGAGGACCTAAGCATGGTTACAAC
>JAOXXN010000102.1:32287239-32310330 GCA_026770055.1 Myrmophylax atrothorax
CACACCCTTACACTGTGCTGCTACTTTTATGAATGTTATTGTGTTACTTTCATAAATGTTTCTAGGTCTGTTTTTTTGAAACTGGCCATGATTTCCAAAAGTGAACAGCTCTCTTAGGTGAACCAGAGCTAACAGAGGTATAGCCCTGGTTCTCTAAATCTCTGACAGTTTGCTCAGGAGATGGGTGTATTTAGGAAAGCTGGAAAGCATTGTTTCCAAGAAAGGTGACAGGAGACAGCTGCAAGTCATATCCCCTTCTTTTTTGGCCTGAAACACACAAATACAAGACTGAGGTTACCTCTGCCATGAAATAATATGCAAATGCTTGTTTTTCTGCC
Organism: Myrmophylax atrothorax; assembly: GCA_026770055.1. NCBI lineage: Eukaryota > Metazoa > Chordata > Aves > Passeriformes > Thamnophilidae > Myrmophylax > Myrmophylax atrothorax. The sequence goes on from JAOXXN010000102.1 coordinate 32,287,578, forward strand.
TTAAAAAAAAAAACTATTTATTTTTTCTGGGGAAAAATATACAAAGACATGCCCGAATATTGCCACAGGCACCTTTAATGAAGATTTAAAAGACATTTCAAATGGAAACCTTGGCAAACCTTCCCTCCTCCCCAAGACAATCAACTGCCAACAGCAAATATTTCTGCTGGCAAACACTTTTATGCTCTATAAAATTCTTCCCCATTAGAAACCTCCTTCCCCAAAGGCCTGGTAAAAAGGGTTTAGAGAGCTCCATGAATATTGTCAAGTGGAGGCTGCACTCTGCCTTAGGGCCAGAAGGGACCATTAGATCATCTCATCTAACACCTGCATTAAAAAAAGAAAAAGAAAGAAAAAAAAACACACACACCACAATAGAACAACAAAAATTCCCCAGAATTTCACCCACTCACTTATGTATACAGTCAGCAAAACATGCTTGGTTAGCAAATCTCTTCCAGAAAGTCATTCCTCCACCCTTGGTCATCAAAAAATGGAGAGTGCATTCAGCAATTTCCATATTTTTATCTATATGGAAAAACTACATTGTATATCTCAAGGATTATTTCCCAGTAAAGACCTACCCTGTTCTGGTACTGGTATCTGTGTTTGTAGCTCTCAAACGCTCCTCTGTGAATGCAGATTCTCCATCTCATGGGAATGTACCTAAACATAAGGTGAATGTTATTGTGCAATATTGAATGTATCAGTAATTCAGGAGCCAAGTTGCTATAGAGTTTGCAATATGCCCATCAGTAATTGCACTGTGCTGGATGTGTAAGGTGGGCATACGTTCTATGGGTATTGAGCCTAAGAGTGAACTTAGAGACAGACTTTGATTGATGCTGAACTACAGTGATTTACTCCTCTCTGTAAAGTCAAAGGACTCCACCTGTTAGAGCTTCTGGGTATGGTTTCTCTGTTACCACTGCTTATCCAAAACTCTTGCATTTTTAATTCCACAAAAATTAGTCTTAAACACAACACCAGAGATAAAATTTATTTCACTACATATATGCTTTAAAGCTATAAAATATTTTAAATTCCAAATCAATTCATATCTTGCTATGTCCATATTAAAAATCATGGCACTGGCATATAACTTTCAAATGAAATTTATGTTAATATGTATTTAACATTATAGCACATTACTGAACAGTTTGCTAGCACTTCACATTTATAATTCCTGACATGTTCTTTGCCTACCCTTGCTTGCTGGAACTTTTCCCATTTTGGGGGAAAAATCCAGATTGGAATTTTGTTCTCTATTTATCAGCATATGATTATTTTGGCTCTGGGTTTGTAGAGCTATGTCGGTTTCCCTCAGTATAAAGAAGAGAAGCCATTTCTGCCTTTTTGAGAGAAATTGTAATGATGATACAAAATGACATCTATTGTCCTCATAGAAATATAAAGGATAATGAGGAGATAAAAGGCAACACAGAAGTTTAACCAGGAATAAATCCAACAAAAATGGAAGAATGTGAGCTTTTGAAATTGTAGGTATTGTGCCAGAGACTGCAAAGTCAGCACAATTAAAGCTTGTGTTTGGATGTACATGTGACATGTACTGAGTCACTGTCCAGCCAGGGTTACTGGGAAGGGTTACTGGGGAGAGCCATGCTGGGCTGTCACCAGCTGTGGGACTGGCCTGCACAGGTCACATCTGACACCCCATGAACAGCTTTAACATACAAACTCTGCCCTGAATGGTTTTGTCAAGAGAAGAACTACAGGATGGTAACATCTGAAAAAATCTTCCCAAATTCCACTCTCACCTGAATGGTGGTCCCACTCTCCGTTTCATGCTGTTTGCCTACAAGAGCTGTCAGGATTTCAAAACAGTCATTGCAAATACCCTGAAATGTGCATCCTTGTCCATCCAAAGATAAGGAAGTGCTTTACAATCACTGGGTCTTAATCATTTGGAGAAATCCATTCATCCTCAAACACCACTCTACTGAAGCATGTAAGGGAAATTGCTTTCTCCAACCCTGATGCATGCAGACTTTCTTAAGGAGAAATATAGACAAATTTTTATACCTCACAGCCCTCTTATCTCTGCATAGCATCATCATAAGCTTTCTCCTGTGTCAAAACTATGCTAACCATCTGCAATACACAGATGTTTTTTCTCTGGGAGAAAAATAAAAGTAAAAAAAAATTTACTGGTTTACTATAATTTATGGAAGAAACTTTATCATTGTAGAAGAGCCTTCATCTTTCATAGCTAGGGAAAAAAAAGCATCATGCTCTGCTTTTAAATGCCTCCACTGGGAGGCATCCCTCAAACACTAGACAACACTGGCAGGCATAAGACGAACTCCAGTCCCCTCCAGGAGTGGAAGAGGAATTGAAGCTCAGACATTAGGGTTTATAAAGTTACTTGAGGAAAGCAACTGCTATTAGAAGACATATGTTTAAAACAAATCTTAGAATTTATGAAAATCTGCAGGGCTGAGGCACCCACCTAAGGCTAAATATATGCTCAAGTTGAGCATATATTTATTGATTTAGCACCACAGCTGGGAGGGAAGAGTTTCTCATGGGAGTGAGCTCAGGCTCCCAAATGTCTGTCAATGATAAAACTAGAAAGCAAATATGCATTTGCCACTATTCAGGTTCTATTCTAAATAACCTGCCCTGACTTGAGGTTTACAGCAAATCTTGCTCAAAATCATGTGCTAGGTGGGGAAAGAAAGAAGTCACTAGTACAAAACCAGAGGCTTAACATTTTGAACTCATCTGTGAAAAGCTACAGGAAGGCTCTGCTTCCTTATAGCACTAAACAGATCGGTTTTGTAGTTCCTACCTTAGAACTCTGTGTGGGCAGTTCAGCACTTTGCAAACAGCATAATAATTCCCCACAACAGCAACAAGATGAGCTAGATCATACTAAGCCATTTACATGCACAGTGGTTGAAATCTCAGTGGATATCAAAGCCTTTAATAAAATATAGCCTGTGACAAGCAGACAGAATAGATGCTGATGGTGAACTGTGTTGTAGGTTTGTGGACACCCCAGAAAATCTCCTGCAGCCTCTTCCAGGAAGATGAAATAGCAGGTAGGTGGTTGGAGTTAATTCCCTCTAGTACAGTATCAGCTACTTAACCAAATTAATGAATAACTTACTGTTAATTTCAGCCCTGTTGCAAACATACCCCCATAGATCATCAATATTAAATTGTTTCAAGTTGTAGAACAGCCATTTATTATCTGATGTTGTGTACAAGCAGAATAATCTCCTCTCCTTAGCTACATAACTTTCCCCTCTGGCTCGAAGTTTGTGGGTTACATGAGGTTATATTTCTTTTGAGTACAGCCACATAGAGATTTTGTTGAATTTGGGAACACAGGCAATGATCAGTTCTTAAGATCCTGACACAGGTAGGGAAGTGTCTGTTCTGAAGTTCAAGTAATTACAAAAAGCCCCTATTCATGAAGACCTATATTCAGCTAAAGAATTAAGATCACGTTGTCTTCATTCTGCCTTAACTTGTTAATTTTCTTATACTGCTCTCTTACAAATATTACAGTTCAAGTGAAGTGATCAAAACCCAGTGAGCACAGATCAGCTATGGATTAAAGATGAATTAAAGTTTTAATTTAATTAAAGGTTAATTAAAGACTGTGCATAAAGAAACCTCCACACTAAGTTCCTGTCATCTTATCTGAGCATGGCTATTAAAGTAATTTCTAGAGCTTTGGAAATCTTTATACCTAATATCAATGCTGCAGTTCCTCTTTGAGTCTTTTCAAGGTGCCAATGCACTGTCTTATTTTAACTGGGTTTTTTTCTAACTCCAGATTTGTAAGACACAATTCAATCCTTATGAATCAGAAAGAATAGGTTTTGTCAGCTGATATTGCTCCAGATGTTTTGTGATCTCACATCTTATTAATGTCTGCAGGATATTGCCTGCCAGTAAGATTAGGCACATAAACCTGTAACTGTTTGTCTTTGCCCTTCCAAATGGCTCCCATGCTGACCCAAAGGTCTCACCAGCAAGGTCAGCCAGAGAAGGCACATATGTAGCTGTTCACATGTCCCCTGCAGTGTACTTTTTCATTCACTCAGTGACCACAATATTTTCAATAATAAGTATTAAAAACATATATCTACTGGCACAAACCCTACTTATCCAATGGTCAAATGGGAATGGAACAGTTGTAAATAAAAAGAGAAGAAAGAAAGGAGATGTTTCCCACACCTATCATTTGAAATCTCATCATTGAAAGAAAATCTCTCTCTGACTTACAAATACTCTTTTGTATCTGCTATATTTCAAGTTGCTACTAGTCTGCAGGTTATGCCCTAAAAGGAGTCGAAACAGGAGAAAGAGCAAGATGTGACAAGAGAGCTGGCAGGAATCCAGGAGATTTGATTTTTCCCTGTGCAGATTTGAGACAGCCTTAATATTGGGGATAACTTACTCAGTTTGGGGGTTGAAATCTTAGGCATTCAAATTCTCTTTATGCTGAACTCTACTGTGTATTTCTGTAAGGGTGATGTCATTGCCATCTTTACAATTGCCTTAGACCAGGTAATGGTGGAACAACAACAGTAACTGCACAACATGTGTCAGTCCTTGTGTCCTTTGAACTAAAAGACCTCAAGTATATTTAGAGACAGCATGAATGTAGCAGAAAGTTAAGTATGAATGATCACCCTATAAAAACACTGCTGGCACTACACAGCTACACAAAATCTTTATCTGCTTCTGCTGCTATTCCAGATTCAATTTGCCTCAATATCATTAAATATTTTTCTCTCAAAATCCAAGACTTTATATAGTTTTAGAGTACAAAACTGCATGTCTGTACTTGTGTAGATGCTTCCCTTCTCTTTTCTGCTGAATGTTTGAAAACTCGAGGCATACATATCTCCTACCTATTGACTAAATATCCTTGCTACTGGCCACAGTTTCATCCCTTAATTCATTCAGTATGCTACAAGGGAGATCATTTATCTTATCCTAAAGGATGTCATCAACATTTTTGCAAACTATGTCACATGGAACTTCACATAGATTACCCTTGAGCTTCTTCACAAAACAGGTCCTTGTAGTTCTTTTGATACCAGCTCAACCAGGCCTTCTCCTTGCTTTGCATTTTCCTAATGTCCAACTCAGTGTGTCACTAAGAGACATTTGCTCCATTCCTCAATTCTTCCTCTTTGTCCCTGTGGATTTAAAGCTTCCAACTGTGTCAGTATTTTGAGTTGAAAGTAATTCCAGGCTGTCTCTGGATTGCTATCTTTGCGCTCCCTAGTCATGCAAACACCACTAACACCATAAATATCACAGTACTCAACCTCAGTTTTACACCCACAAATTACTGTCTTAAAACTGAACAAAACCCATTTGTGATGATTCAGTCCAGACTGATGTCATCAGCCAGCCAAAACAGGTACTTTTTGTTAGTTCATTACCTATTCAGTGTTAAGACCTAATTCCCATTAAGTCTAGGAGTATCCCAGCCCTACCTTCTATTTTTCTAATCTAGTCCTGGGAAAATAAATTTTTCCATTATTGCATGGCTAGTAAATTTACTTGTTTTCGTCACAACCTAATAGATCACTATACTACCTGACACCACATCCAAGTCCACCATCATCCCTGGTCCACTCTACAGAGACTTTCTTTGAGAAATTCCTTCATTCCTTCCTCTCATTTTCTCAGATGGGCTGACTGTTTCTTGATGACACTCCATCACCTTCTTCTGGTGGCCTTTAGCCCTTACATCCTGTTTGGTTGGTTTACTGCACTCGCTGATCTCTCCATCATCCTTCCTCACATTCACATTCTTCCACTTATTAACCTCCTCACAAAAGGGCCTGCTGTTTAGATCCTCTTGGGAATCAGCTATCTGCAACTTCCAGGCTTATGACCAGGCTCATCCCCCTCAGTAGTCTGAAAATTTAATTAGAAATCCCAGGACTTTCTTTTGATTGCATTTCTACTCCATAGATATTTCTGTCCACAAGGCTTATTAAGTGCTCTTTCCCAGCAGCTGCACCATTCCATAAATCCTGTGCCCTGTGCGTTTGTTTGCCTATGTCATGTTTTCAAATTTGATAGCTCCTGGTGCTGCCATTTCAATCTTCCTTATCCTTACCAGAAAAAATAGAGGAAGATGACCCCTTTTTATTTATATAAGCACTAAAAAGCTCACATAAACTCTCACATACCAAAATTTGCTGGCTTGTACTACTTGCTGGACTTCTGGTGAACACAGTCTGTTGTGCTTTTAAAGCCCTTTCCCTTGGACAGATCTCAAATAAATATAACCTGTGACCACAGGCAGGAAAGAGGTGCCAAGCCTGACAGCAAACAGCCTCCTGTAAGATACCCTACAGAAGGACTCCACAACCAGCTGCTGTGGGTTGATGGCACCGTGTGACATAAAAAATCTGTTCCACAGACAGCCTTTGTGCAAACCCTCCTTCCTAACGCTCTGCTCCTGCTTTCCACTGCTCAGCTGGGCTGAAGCATCTTTCTGCTCCTCCTATTAAAATGTGCTAGGGAAGGATCACGATTCCAGGTGAAATCTTGGCATCAGGAAAGCCAAGTGGCCATTAAGATCAAAAGGAGGCAGAACTTTGCCCAGAGGTTCCATTGCCCAAAGGAACTGGCACAGTCCTCTTGGCAAGTTTTTGCATGCAAAGCTGGATTAACTTTGTAGATTAAGGCACTCTATCATCTCCTGAGTATTTATACTTTATTTCATTTAATACCAAGCCTGAATTTTGTAACTAGCTATTGTATATTAGGCTGCTTCATTTTCATGATTTATGTTGCTCGTCTCTTGGCATCCACCTCATAACATAAATCAAACCACATATAAAAATCATTGCCAAAATGAAACAAGATTTATAAACAACTCACAGTGGTCATGCAGCACCTCTAACTGTAAAAGTTGCTCTCTAATCAATTTAAGATGCATCATCTTTCTCATCTCAGAGCTCTAAAAGTATATATATTGAAAACCTATTCACAGTGCTCAAAGGCTGAACTCTCAACCCTCAGTCAGTTTCTGCAGCCAAATAATGCAGAAACACCACTTTGGTCCTAATTTTTAGCAAAGAATTATTACTAATACAACTCAGTGTCCTTGAGGCAGGAACAAAAGGTAACACCCAATGATAAGTACTTGTATCATCCTTTGTGTGATTCACATTTTTTTGTTGTTATTGTTGTCTTTATGTGAATATGATTCCTTTTAGAATTACAGTTGTTTGCAAAGTCTGTAAAGACAAAGTTAGCTCTATCAACCATAAAGATAAATGCAAAAAAAGTCAGCGCTGTTGTTCTCTAACATTTTTCACTAAAGAATTGCACATCATAGAGAGTAAACTTACCTTGACTAAGAATTTTGACTTGAGAAAACATTATGTTTTATATTTCCAAAGTATGTAATTACATTTTTAAATTCTTGACAAGCTTTTTTCTGCATTTTTTGCTTTTAAAGCTTCTTTAGAAATTCTCTAAACCTAAATAAAATTACATGTAAAATCTGTAAAACAACCCCAACATTTTAAATTATAGTTATATTTGTGGAAATATGAAAAAAGCATATTTTTCATGCTTTAAAAATTAGAATGAAATCACAGATATACCAAAGCAAGTTTTTTCAGTAAAATCACCTCTCTTGTGAAAAAAAGCATCCTCCACAAAAGAAATACAGCTGCAAATATTTTTCTCAAACCTGTCACCTAAGACAGAGATGGACACTCACTGCATCCCTCCTCTAGGTACTTCAGTGGTGTTAAAAATGAAATCCAAAAAGCACAAAAGTCCAAGGAAAATTAGCAATACAGGCCTCTCATTTATCATAATCACTAATTAAAGTAAAATAATTGCATTTATATAAATCTCTAACTGCTGGATGAAAGACATGGATTCTTTTACACAATTTTCACCTAAATCATTAAGACTCCTTTTCCAGCGTGGGAGAATGGATGATAGCCATGATAGCCTTTCTCCCTACACAACACTTTCTCAATTTAGTTGAGTGTTACTACACATAATTATAGATATCTTGGGGGATTTTGTCTGGATCATTTTCAGATCAAATTGCCAGAGAGATCTCTCCCTCCTTGGTGGCAGGGCTGGACCCAGAGAGTGAGCAGCACTTTCTCTGTGGACAGAGACCAGGGCAAAGCTGCACCCCCAGAGCCCCAGAGCCCCCCTGGATCAGCTGCAGCTCCTGAGGGGTCCGGCACAGCCACAGCCCTGACAGCACCAGGCCCAGAGTGCCAGCCTGGAAAAGCCACCCTGAGGCAGAGCTCTGAGTTAACATGCCTTCACCTACATGAACTGGCCTCTCCTTCATAGAGGGACTTTAATACCATGTTTTCCCAAACACCTTAAAAACCCAGCTGGACAGTTCAGCCCAAATATCCTGCAGGTTTGTGCATGGTATTCCATGTATTCCTTTGGTGGCTCACTGAAGGCCTGCAGGGTTGAGGATTGAATGGAGATCTCTCTCCAGTTGATTTCCAGCTCTCATTTCTAATGAAATGTCTCGTGGTTTTAAAAATAAGACACTCATGTTTTACAGCCCTGACCAGGTATTTGATTTTCACAAGGGAAACAATACAGAAATAATGATAAATTTTCCAATAATTCCTCCAGAAAGAATCCAGAGAGAGAAGACTTTGAAGAATTTAAAACCGAAGGCAGGAGGTGCAATTTAACAGCAGCAGAATGGTTTTGTCTCGGAAGAGTGCATGTGAAATGTTACTGTTGACTGTTCTTTTTAACCAGGTTACTTCTGCTGAGAATATTTGTTCAAAGTGGCCATGACAAGTGAAACTCATTCTGTAAACAGTGCTGTGGTTTTCTGTAGCTCAGTGTGGCTGTCCCTGAAAATTACAGTTACAATCTTGGAGTTCAATTGCAGAAATAATTATTTAGCATGTCCTTCAATCACCAGGTGAACCTGAGCAGTCTGCTGAGGTAGAAGAATTAGCCCAGCTCTGGAAACCTCACTAACAATTTACACAGCTGGAAAAGCTGTCTGTGTGTGTGTGTACAGCAGCACATGCACAGCACTGCACACTCCTGGGTTTCCTCCTAAAGGAAAAGTATAGATAACCCTTAGAGATGGAACATCATTGTGCTTCTCAACTTAAAAATCCTCCTGCTGAACTCCAGTAGAACTGAACTTTCTTCATTGCCTATACCTCGTGTTATTTAAGTATTATGAGAGAAGGACAGGGGTTTCACCACGTGAAAATCTCGGATATATTGACATCAATGCCAAACCTCCCATTTAACTCCAGAAGGTTCAGAATTTTAGCTTGAATCTTGCTGAGACACTGATGCAAAACCAGGGTCAACTCCAAAAGAATCATAAATAACTAAAAGTAGTTGATTTACAGCCTTAAAAATTAATATGATCAATGCTCTCCAGATGAAAGCAGAGTGAGTCATACCAAAATATCCTATCCAGACAAGATACAGATGTCAGGAAAGCTTCAGAAAAGTTTCTCTTTGCAGCACTCCTTTCCATTCCTTTTACTTTGTAATTGTAAACCACATTTCAATTCAAACAGCCAGCTTGAAACACATTGCAGTAACAGCTCTTTGCCACAGTTCTTCATAATGCTAGGAAAAGAGAGCTAATTAAAAGAAATACTGTAAATGGCTTAACTTAGGCCATATGGGCATTCAATTCACCCCACAAAGCAAACCCAAATAAAATTCAAATAAAAACCTAAAGAGATCAGAGACAATACTTATTTCAGGATACAGAGAGTAAGGAACTGTGGCATTGGAAGAAATGCAGCTCATTCTTTTCAGTCACCCAAACATGTAATTCCTTCCATTCCCATTCACCTTAATAGAGGGCACAGCACAGATGCAGATGACACTTCACAAATTCTCTCAATTTTTGAACACTGAATGTTCTGAAAAACTATTTTGTTTTGCATCTTTTTTTTGCATCTTCATATAAAGCAGTGGGGCTGGGGCACTCTCACCCCATTGGAGCTGAGGAGAACTGTGAGCACCTTTTGTGAGCCTTTTGTCAAAAACTCCCTCTGATATTTTATATTTTTATTCCAATGCAAATTTTCTAGGAATACTCTAAATTGCTACTCATGCTTAATGTCTTCATGCAATCCAGCATCAAATATACCTCCATTACACATTCAGAGCCTGGAATTCATTACTAAAAGCTATTTACCTCAGAAATAAAGACACTAGAAAGACCTATTACCTGGTGTGAGCTTTTCTGCCAAGTCCTTATCTATGTGCATGTAAGCAAGCAGAAATTTCCAGTGTCCTTTCTCTGTACCCCTGGCACTGCACAGCCTGGTCAGCTTCTTCAGGGCCAGGGGCTGCCTCTGGGACAGGTTTCATGTGCATATTATAAGAGTAACCACTGCAATGGCGTCAGGATGACAGGGAGAAGGAGCTATTACTGACTTCCTAACTCTTGCTTTTGCTTGGGTTGCAGACACAGCACTCTTAGCAGCAATCCTGACATTTCATATTTACAGTTTCAAGAGATGAATCAGTTTTTCCATGTTTATTCCCTAAAGTACCATACTTTTTGATTATAAATTACATGTGTAAAAGACAGCAAAATGAAACCACTGCTAGAAATACCTATCAAATGATAGATGTTCCTGCTGCTTTTTCAAGTCCATTGTATGATGCTTTGGTGCATTTCTGACACAAAAGCTCTGTGCAGGGGATTTAGGAAGACAGGACAGACTAAATGGTCTAAAAATGCCTGAGAAATATGGGACAACTTCATTGTGGACAAACTTCTATTCGTGCACTGAGTGTAATACAGTGAGTGACAGCTTTTCCAGAACTTGGCAGGCCTCACAAACAGGGAAAGAAAAGAAAATTTCTAGCCTGTGATGAGCTTTATGACAGGGCAGTAAAATCCTAATTGAGATACACCGAACCATACAAAGAAGTTTGTATAACACAATACAAGTTTAAATGAATAGACATAGTCATAAGAAGATGAAAGAAACCTTTAATGGTAGATCCTTTGGGTTTCTGGAGTATTAATTTTTGTAATTTTTGCATTTGCTGATTTTCTTACCTATTCTTTTCATTTATGTTATGCATAAGCAGATAAATTTGCTGTCATTATTGTAATTATTTTGACAAGCTTTAATTGCATTAATCATTTTTAATTCCACTTTTTATAGCAATACATAGCATGGCCTCAAAACTTGTATCATCTTGCTTTAAAAACTGTGTTACTCTAAACACAATTCTAAACCTGCTGAAATCCAACAGATGTTTAGTTCCTTACTACCTATAGAGTGTGGGAATAGCTTTTACCAGAGTTCTATTTCAATGCATTTTCACTACAGGATTTGCTATGGCAGGATGATTTTTATAGAAATTATTCAGCTGCAACTATAGAACTGGAGATATTCAAGTTGAAATGAAGACTTCAGCACAGCTCAGATTCTTGTACACCACCTGAAATGGTCACATTGCAATTAAAAGTTTCATAAAGGAAATAGAAATAAATCCCTGTTGGGAAAGATTTATTTCATATCCTCTTTTGCAACATCCTGACTAGGCCTCTGTGAGGATATGAATGATCTGTTGAACTTTAGACTCTGAAGAATTGCCACAGGATTTCATCTGTGTGAAATAATGCCCACTAAAAGGACTGCAAGAGCTAAAGATATTTAACTCAGACTAGTACCCTTTCTGAACCTAGTAATACCCAAGCTCCAATCCCAAACCCAGATCGAGTTTTCTGCCCTCAATGCTATCCCAACACTAACTGGTAATTCTTGATGGCATGTACCCTGTGTCTATTCCTACTTCATCAGTCCTTTGGCCTTCAGCTCTGCCCCCTGCTCTTAATTCAGGTTTGTTCTAGACCATGATCTATACTCTCAGTCCATATTTGCATCAACCACACATTTTTAAAGATGTTATAAAATTATTTATGAAATAACAAGGACAATCAAATGAGCCATTTACAGTAACAAAAAAAATTGGAATGATCAAATTCCTCAGTAAATAACCTGAAAATACAGTACAAATCAACAAGATTCTTCCCTTAAGTTGTAGTTCTCCCTCCTGCCCCCATTGGCTTCCTCTGCCTCTGAAACCAGCTTTCTGAATGTACATTGATTAAGAATGAGATATCTGTAACATGAAATGTTTTCAGTGATCCTATAGATTGTTGCTAACAAGCAGTCCATCACAAATGTGGCTTCTATTATGTTTTATTGCTTTCAGAATATTACTTTTGGTACAGGCTCATTTTCCTAATTTTGTGCAAAATATCTACCCACCCTGTAAAACAAACAGAGGTGGGGAGGTAAAAAAAAATGAGTGAGCTAAAACAACACTGCTAGAACCATGCTGATATAGATATCTAAACATGCAGCATTAATCTGAAACAGGGGGTTTTTGACACTTAATTTTACAATGACGAATTGGATTAGGCACAAGCCCTCTCACAACTCTATGACATGTCATTCTATTCATACTATAAATGGCTACAGAAATAAAAATTACATTGTATATGATGAAGAAATTATAATCCTAAATCCAGTGTGGTATATGAGACATACATAGGAGTTCTTAATCAAAGAAAACACTTAGTTTAGAATAGAATTCAGGATCCACTCTCCAAGTAACTTCAGACTTCCCAGAAGATTGCAGCTTTCAAACCAGGTTATCAGTTTTCATGGTAATACCTGGAAGAAGGAAAGATTGTTCTTCACAATCTGATATGGAAAAGAAATATAGTTAATATTTAGATCTTTTCTTTCATAATGTATGAAGAAAATTATAGTACCATAGGAAACACAGAGCACTTCAAATGTTATGAACTTCAGTTAAAAATACATAAAAATCACATTAAAACATAATATGATTCTAAAAGATAAATATTTAGCTATTAGAAAATTTCAGAATTTAGGTTGCCATCAAACTTTGTCAGCATTTATGTACATATATATTGACATACATTCTGATATTAAGTATTGTGTAGTCATTTATGAATGAGCAGGGATCTTGGATTAGTGGCATGGAAATTCAAAGTCTTGAAGATGTTGCTATCAGCAAGATACAAGAGTGAAATTTTACAGGAGATAAGAACTGGAAGGTTTAGGGAGAAAAATAATTTTTTTAGTGCAAATACTTAAATGCTTCCATAGAGTAGTAGATTCTATCTTTGCCTCAATCACAGAACAACCCACAATCCTCACAACCTTGGAGTCCTTTATTTCATGGCTGTGTAATTTGAAACATCTGGAAAGTCTAATTTTCAAAAGAAGTGACCTCTAAATTAGAAGTGGAAGATAGTTAGCAGAAGCTATATACTAAATATTTAAATACTACATAAACAGCAACTATAAAACAGGTGATGAGGCCTCTCAATTTAGACACTCAAAAATTACTGACCTTTGTTACTCAGTTACCCATCCCAAAAATAAAAGTAATTCTTATTTCACCAGCATGCTGTTAAGATAAGTCTTCTTACTTACAGTGATGACAACTACAGACATGCACATTACACCAGCCTACATATCCTGTGCTACTACCAAAACTGCTGTAACACTCACCATCCTTATTGCCCTCCCTGCCTACATTCTTCCCTTCACTGTATCCTTTTTGGGATTCTTACTTTTTTCCCTAAGGTTATTTAATTATTAAATCAATTATGAACTCTGATCCTACCCTCCAATATCTCCATCTCCTCCTCTGTGCAGCATTGCAAGTAAATCAAATAAGCATTTTCTATTGCATCATCTGGATTTTTTTTAATGACAGACCATTATACACAGCAGAGCAGAAATCATTGCACAATTAAAGCTGATAAATCTGACAAATTTTAGAGAAATTACCAACACAGATCAGGTATAAGTTTTCCAGCCCCTTTTAGTCCCACTTTAGACTATCATCATCTAACCTACATGTTCGCAGACCCCGAGAATATTGGAGTAGCTTCTTATTTATTTAGGTGTTCTTATAGCTCTCCCATCACCAGCTCTATACATTAAGCTACATGTCATAGCAAGCCTTTCTTTTGTCCACAGTGCCGGACAATGTAACATCCTCTTCTTTGGAGCTAACTGGAACATATTCAGCTAAAGTAACTTGTAACGCAATATTATGGAGTATAATGGAATACTACAATAAATCAGACATTTTAAACAAGCCTCAGCTACAGCATGAGCAAGAGCTTTGATCCAATATCGCATTTCATCATGTGGTATTAAGTACAGTGTAATCAAAATGCAAATATTTATAAAAATAAAAGAATGGAAGGGCCACAAAGTTCCATTTTTCTAGGTCCTCTCATTTTAATTGGCAAATGTTTTGAAAGTCTCTACAAACACTATATCAAGGTTCTTGTACAAATTAGGTGGCTGCATAGAGCAATTTCCAATACAAGATTAAAAATATGTATGTCTCTGCTTCAAAGGCTCATTGTCTACAGTGTTAAGACAGAATGTTTATGTTTGGCCCACTAAAAACACAAATATCCACAGGTGAATTTATATGGAAATGCTCTGTGCTTTAGACTGAAGTATTATACAGCACTGTTTTTCTGCCCATTTTCATGAAAAACTGTGATTCTTGCTATCACATACCCCATATATAGCAAAAATGGGGTATTAAGAAGAAGTGGGAAAATCTTACAGATTTTTCAATTAAATCTAGAGGTGTCAGTGTTGATATATGGCAGAAATGTAAAAGTTAGTGAAGGGGGTTGAATGAAATGGCCTTAAGTGATTTCAAAGCAAGCATAATTTTAAGCATATGAAACTCTCTTCAGGCACTAAAGAGATTTTGTCTGGAGCTGAGTGTAGATTTCTATCACTCATATCCAATAAAGACTAATTAAAACAGAGATGAGACAGATTGACATCTATAGGAGAATCAAGAGAATCTCTTTATGGCAGCTTAAACTACCTTGGACTGTTTATCACAGCAAAACAGCCTGAAGAGATAGGACTGGGCTCTCCACAAATATCATAACACTAAATGACAAAAGTAGAATTTTTTACATTAAAGGATAACTTAGACCCCCAAGGAGAAATGAATACTAAATAGGAAGAAGTTATGTCAGAAACTGGAAGGTTGCCTACTACAACCAGAATGTTCTCAAAGATGCTTCCATTAGCAGCAAAAAACCCTGAAATAATTTCTCAAAAAGATGTGAATGGACTCTATTGACACACTTTGGTAGCAAATGACTAAAACTAATGATCTGATCAGTATTTCTGATCAAAACTTATTCACAGTTTAAATGGTTTCTTAAAACCCCTCTAGGACTGAGGCCAGATCTTTTTGTGAAAACGTATAAGCACATGCCTTTATTAATATCAAAGGTATGCTGAGTCCCTCCATGTCAGGGTCAAGTACATAATTTTCAATTATTTAAAACCATTTAAGTTGGGAGCATATACTGATGAAGTGTGTCAATGACAATTTTTTGATCCAGACAAATGACACGCTAAGTCTGTTAGACCTGCTTCCATTAACAAGCAAAAAGCAGTTGGGGTTGTGAAAGCTGAGGGAAACCTTAGCTGCAGTAACCATAACATTGTGGAGTTTAAAATCCTGAGTCAAGGGAGAAAGACAAATTTTAAAAATTACAATCCTGTCCTCCAAGAAAGGAGATCTTGCCTTATTCAGGGACCTGCTTGGCAGGACTTATGGGATACTGCCATGAAGGAAAACTAGGCCCAGAAGAGCTGGCTGATTTTCCAGAACAAACCTATCAAAGCACAATAAGGGTTCTTCCATGACACCCAGGAAAATAAGCAAGTATGGCAGAGGACTGCAGAAGATGAACAATGCAACAGACTACTCAGAGAGAGATATTGTCTGAGCAGGCAGGGGTGCAAACATGGGAGCCAAAGATCAGCAAAAGCCCAAACTAGCTAGAGATAAGGAAAGAAAAAAATATGTTTCAGTATCAATTGAAAAAAAAAAAAAGACTAAAGAAGAGGTGAGACCATTGCTTAACAGGGCAGTGGACCTACTGATAAATGAAATGGAAAAGCCTGAGGTAGTAAATGCCTTTGCACCTGTTTTTATTGGCAAGGGTTTTTTCTTAAGTGTCCCAGCTCCTTCATCTTAGTAGTAGAATCTGTGGGACAACAAGTTATGATCAAACCTGGAACCACTAAAGCAGATTGTGTACATGCAAGTCCATGGGCCCAGACAGGCTGCATCTTGGTTGGCTGACTTCATTGCAAGGCTGCTCTCTACTGTCTTCAAAAGATTATGGGAATTATGGGAGGTCCAACGACTGGGAAGAGGCCATCTGCAAGGAGAGCAATGAGGAACCAGACATGTCACTCAGCCTTGCCTCTGGTCCCAGGAGGGTTATGGAATAAGTCCTTTGAGATGTAATTTCTGTAATAAGGGCAAAAAGGTGACTGAAGACACCCAGTGTGGATTCATCAAGGATAAACTGGGTCTAACCAAGTTAAATGCATTTGGTGATAATGTGACAGGCTCAATGGACAATGGATGAGCAACATACAATGTTTATTTTTATTTTAGCAAAGCCTTCAACAGTGCCCTGTAATATCACTACAGCAACATTGATGGGACACAGGCTAAAAAGTGGATAAAGTGGACGGAAAATCAGTTTGATTCTCAGACACATGCGTTCAAATCAGTAATACTAAGTCCAGTTGGCAGCCTCATGTACTAAAGGTGGCTCTTTATCCACTCTTTAACATCATTTAATACTCTTTCACATCCTTATTAAAATGGAGCACCATGGGACAGAGTGCATACTCTGCAGCACCATGGCTAACATATGGGGAAGCATTCAATATGCTGGAGGGCAAGGCTGATCTTCAGAGGGACCTCAACTGATTGGAGAAAAGAGATGGTCAAATCCTTTTGAAATTGAACAAGAGCAAATGAAAAGTCCTACACACTGGATGGACAATATATTTGGCTCTTGAATGTCTCCAAGTATGGCGACTCTACAACTTCCTTGGGCAACCTGTGCCAGTGCTCCATCACCCTCACAGTGAAGAACTGGTCTTGTTCTGACAGAACCTCCTGTGTTTCAGTTTATGCCCACTGCCTCTGGTCCTGTCACTGGGCACCACTGAAAAGAGCCTGGCTGTCCTCTCCGCACCCTTCCCTCAAGTATTACCATATATCGACGAGATTTCCCTGAGCCTTCTCTTCTCTAGGTTAGGCTGCTCCAGCTCTCTTAGTCTTTCCTCATACAACATACTCCAGTCTTTTCATCATCTTAGTGACCCTGTGGTTTTTGGCTGCCCCAATACCAGAACAACAGCACAGATCTCCTGAAGAAAGTACAGTGGAGGGCCACAGATAATAATGAGACTGAAACTCCTCAATGTACAAGGAGTAACGGAAAGAAAAGGATTTGTTTAGCTGTAGGAGAGCTTCACCGTCTTCAGCTAGCTGATGGGGCACACTCTGATCCTCCATCCCTGGAGAGTTGTCAGAATCCTGAGCAACCAGATCTAGTTGGAAGGCTGGATTAACTGGCACTTAACAATCCCTTCTAACCTGATATGGGAAAATAGCATCAAAGAGTGAGTGTTTTCTGTTTTATTGTGTATCTACCAAAACACGTTTAATCAATTAGTAATAAAAGTTCTACTCCAAGAGGTATTTTGTTTAGTTTTTTCTGCTACAGTCTCTCCAAAATATGGGATGATAGGAACAGAATAGAGCATCGATCACTCTAAAAACATGACGAAAGAGCATTACCCATTATGAAAGAGATTGCCATAAATACACATATCCTTTTATGGAGAAAGAGAAGAAGAAAATGTTTGCGAGAACACTTGCCTGATTTGTTACACCATTATGGAAAAACTGGAGTAACAATACTGCAAAGATTGGCTATATAAACAGATAATAATGAGAAAGAATTGCAGACACTGCAAAAGCTAATTGGCCCTGCACATGCATTTGTTTTACATTAAGTTATACACTCTTACCTTGACACAAGTTGGGCTCTCTCCTTTCTTACTGTCACAGATGCTGAACCATGCAAAAAGTAGTACTTCCATTAATGAGTTTCTCCCTCAGGAAATAAATGTTGGATAAAGCCAAATATGTCAGCTAAATAATTGTTTAAACTTCTGCAAGTATGATCAGCCAATTTAACCTACAAAAGCTATTTTGTAAGTGATACATACTGGCAGAGATCACTGCACAGAAGGATGTAGACACCTAACTCTCCATGTATTGCTATGAAATACTGATACTAAAGCAACAACATCCGTTGCCTGATTTGCATTTAATTGTATAGACTGAGCTAGCTGATTTTCACTTGCAGAGAGAACGTGTGAATACACGTGAATATAGCTACAATTGCTTTCATGCAGTCTAGACAGGGAAACTAAAAAAAAACAACCCAGATTTGAAATTGCCTGGGTGGTAAACTAATATGCACAAAGGAACCAATTGCTGTAATCAACATGAAGTCCTGGAACTGCCTGCCCAGAGGAAGTCTAAGATGCACATCCTACACTGTACTAAATTCAGTGGGGCGTTGATTGCTTGACAAAGCACACACACAATGGTAAAATCACGTCTAGACTGCCATCATATGTCAAAAAACCACAAATACTTTACTCAGATGTTTAATTCTGAAAAGACAGAGATATTTGCAGCAGAGTATTGCAGGCCATAGACCTCTATGGATGATAGGAGCAGATATCTATTAAACATCTGGGAGATTTCATTCTGTGGAGCTGAACAGGCAGGTAATATTAACTGCTGGCCTGGGAGTTGTGCTTTATTCCTAAAGAACTGGATGTGGCAAGTGACACTGCATTATGCACAATGCATGGTATCAAAGTTTATTTAAAATTTTAATTATTACAGTAAGTGCAACCAGCATAAATTACACAATATAGGTGAACTGTTTGTGCAATTTCAAAGGAAAAAATCATACAGTGAGACTTTATCAGGTAGAAAACACAAATGGTTTAGTATCTTTCTGTTTCTGTTTGTGTTTCTATGACTCAAAGAGTAATGCTGTATATGACAACTTTCTATGACAGTGTAAGTCAAATAACTTCAAATTAGATCTTTATATTGTAACCAACCAAACACACTGATCTATCAACTTACAGAAGTTTTGTTTGTTTGTTTGCTTTAAATGGGACTTCTGGCACTAAGGTTGAATAAAGTTTCTATGAAGCCAGTTGGCTCAGTGAGAAATTTCAAAGCTAACCCTTCTTCTTACAAGTTCAGATGAAAATATTTGTGATGTGCAATGGGCACAAAAATTGTACAGACCAATCTCTTTTGAGATTAAGCTCCAGTTCCACATAACTAGTTACCATTCCTGGCAACTACATAAAGCTATGAGATACCAGCCCTTAAACTTACCAGTTCAGCTCCAGTTTTCTTAATCTGGAATGAAGAAAGATTAATTTTATTTAATGGAAGTTTCTCATCCGGACATTGCTGCAGTCACAGTATATGCTGGGATAGGCTACATGGAACATGCTGTTTCTTTCATTCAATTTTGCATTGTACCTAAAATATGTGTTCACTTTCAATCACCAGTCCTCTGACCAGTACCTAGATAACATCTCTTGGAAAAAAAAACAACGAACAAACAAAACCAGAAAATCAGAGGTACTTGGTATTAGGTATAACAAACATATGGATACCATTTAGCCATGGAACAATACCTTATTTAAGGTCAGTTTCCTCATAATTATCATAGGAATAGATATATATCAGTGGTATTTCTGATGGTATTTCTGATCTTGGTATTTTTTCTTGGCCCTTCAAAGTCCTCGTACTTTAAATCTTAACCATGAAAGTATGTTTTAAGAAAACCTTTAAAGATTTTAAGAATAGGCTACTTTTTAATTTCCCCTCTACCCAGTTTTTCATAGTGGATTTATGCTTTTTCAAGTTGGGGTAAAAAAAGACTACTATTTCTCAATCATGCATTAAAAATTTTATTGTGTGCTTGGATAAATAAGCAAGATACAGCAATGAGAAAATTCCACTTCCAAAGTAGGGAAACAAGTGTGGCATCTTTCATTTCAAAAGTTGTGCTTCTAATGTATTTTGAATAAAAACTTCCTAATTGAATTTAAAAAAAACCCCAACATTTTATCTGTTTATTTTGTTTCTGGTTTACAATATTTCCAGTGTGAGAATAACTGTGTGCTGAATTCTCTTCTTAAGAATCACTAGTTAATTTTTTAATACATTCCTGCTACTTATAATTCCCCAAATCCAGTGAAAACAATCATATTGGCTAGGTTTCAGAAAGCATAAATCAAAAGCAATACACAAGACAAAACTTGACTTAAACGTTTAGTATTTGCAATGACATATGGCTGGAAAAAGATCTCTGGTGCTTCTACAGGAAGGACAGTTCATAAATTGCCCTCATAAGCTTAACCATGTTTCAGAGAAAAACCCAAAGGAACAGAAAATAGGCTTACCATTATACAGAATGGTTTTCTAAAATTCCACTATTTAAAGTACAACACAGTGAAACAAATTTGTCACTAGCCAATTAGGCTTTGCTAAGAATTAAAGGAAACTTTCAGAGTCAAGATTTCTTTCTTTGAATCACAGTGGCTTTGAAAATGAGGAAAGAAACATGTAATCTTTGCAGGAGAAAAAATATCTATACTTTGTCCTGAGTATTAGACATGACGTGATAGATATTAGAAAGAAAAAGGTGGCAAGTGAAAAAATAGTCAGGAAGAAAGAGACTGAGCTAAAAGGTCTAGATTCTTAACCCACGGGCATTTGAACCATGAACAAATGCTGGATGGGTTTCTTCAGTAATCTGGAAAATGAATTAAAAAAAGGCTAGCAAAAAGTTCCTTCTGTGACACTTACTCAGACTTATTTCAGGGGAAAAAAATCTTACTAATCAAGCATGTACTGTTTGAAATACAGCAGTTACAAGCGTAAACAGAAGCTTTCCACTTCACTCAAGAAGCAGGCAGGCTTTTGTCCACACTCAGGAAACAATGCAGCAACAGTTTAGGACACAAATTTTAAACAAGTTAATCTAAAACAAATCTTGTTGGATGACAAGATAGTGCATGTCTGCAGAAGTCATCAGGTTCTGGAATCTGATAACTCTGACTTCCACCATTTTTCTTCAAAAATTTTAATTTTTAATGTAATATATTATTCCACTACAAGTTGATTTTTAAGCATAAATATCTAATCTTCCACTTACCCTTCCAGTCTATAAGGACTGCCCATGCAACAGTGATTTTTCCCCCCAAAAGATCTCACAACAGCAACACAAACCCCAAAACCAAACACCCAGCAGCTTTCCTTCCCATAACCGTATTTCAGCAGGTTATTGTTGACATTGGGTTTTCCCAATGAGGTTAAAATTCAAAGCTGCTCACTTGACTTTTGAAGATATTTGCAAAATTCATCCAGATTATCTAAAATGTCACTCTCCTGTCCCAAACATTACCTCCCACACAAGCACAATGCAGTTACCACTACAACAAGATTATTCTTTTTAAGGCTCAGATAACTACAGGAAATAGGAACTGAGATGCTCCTAGTGATGTTCTGTTGACAAACCAAGCCTTATCCCTTCTCTTCAAGGTTCCTTCAGGACCAAACAAGTTAGATCAAAGCAACATGAAAGCAGAAAACAGGAGCAGAACACAAAGACACCATGCTACGTGCTCCTGTTGGCATTGCCACTGAAATAAAGCTTTCACCAAAGCTGTCTAAATTCTGCTTTCTAAGAGTAAGAAACAAGTAAGAAAAAGAAGCATGGTTTGTACACATCTTTAGTCCAGAAGTGTATGCAAAGTGTGTGCAGTTGCACATGACATGTGATAACAGCTTCACAGGATAACAGTTTCCAACATATTTATTAAATTTGCAGCACAGTATTTTGGTCATCACCTTCTTTCCCTCATCATCCTTGACCGTCATATACCTACACAACTAGGAATTTCCTCCTGGTCTTAGACACTTGTTTTGCCAATTGGCGACAATGTAGGAAAACAAAAACGCCACAGGAAAGGCAAGTCACTGAACCGATGGGTACCTATTCTGCTTCATTTTCAGCATGCTTTCCTTTTCACTCTCAATTTTTATGTTGTTGAAAAAGAATAATCTTTTAAAATGGGAAGTATTCTTGAAAAGCATCTGGATCAAGCTGACGATCCTCTCATGGAGCTGGAGCCGTGTTCAACTGCATCCTCACTGGGAGCTTTGTCGAGAACCTAGTGGGCAGGACGGTGAGGAGAAAGTGAAAATTCATTCTCTGATACACTATAGGTGGCTTAGTCCTGTGATTACCGTTTGGTCGACACAATAGAAAGTCCTCAACTCGTGGTAAACCGTAACTATTGCTTTTGGAAGGTTTCTAAATACAAGGGGGAAAGAAAAGGGGGAGGGGGGCAGATGACGATTAGTTTACTTCTGTTCCCTTCCCCCTTCCCCGATGCGCAGCTCTATCTGCAACCCATGTGGTTGGGAGGCAGCCACAGCCGGTTCCAATTCCTTCTTTCCCACTTTGCGCCCCTGCTCGCTGCCGGGGCTGAGCCGAGCCAGGACGGGCTCCCTCCCCCCGCCTCCCCGCCGCGCCATCCTCCCTCTCCATCCCATTTCCCCCTCCCCATTCCCACATTCCCAGCCCCACCAGCCCTTCCCGGACTCGGGGCTGGTTTTCCCTGCTCATCCCTCTCCCTCCCAACTCCCCTCCATCTCCTCCCTGCCCCTGCCCGGTTCTTGCCAGGGCACCCCCACCCGGGGCACCCCCATC
>JAOXXN010000102.1:32310430-32340112 GCA_026770055.1 Myrmophylax atrothorax
AAACACGAGACACAGAGGTTGGTCTTCCTGACACCAGGAACAGACTGAGCCATGGTAGTCATTTTCTGGTTGGGTACAATGGCTATCTGACTTTCTGTCAAATAGTCCTTAAAGCCAGGAGTTCTCTTTGCAAACACATAATCTGAACCTTTGCTGGGGGTATTGCCAAGTCTCTTTTGTCAGAAGGTGATAAAAGTTCCCCTCCATGATAAGGATGACAGGAATACAGGCTTTCTTGGTTCTTTCATGTTAGCTCCAATTTCCCTGTTGAAATCTGAGCTTTAAGGATGAGACAAGCCACATCCCCTTCGATGTGTTTTCCTCTGTAGCATTGCTTTGATGTCTACATATTATAAACCCACATTTCTGACACATTTTTTAATTTAGTGAGTGACCTTCCTACCTGGTTGCCATGTGGAGTTCATACACATATGCCAATACTTGAGTTCCAAGGGGAACACCTTCCTTTTGAAGACTTCATTGAAAATTCCTCAAAATTTAAAATCATTAGCACTTTCTGTAAATTATATTTGCATAAAGCATTGTCATTATCCAGGAACAGCAACAGGATGAAGATGTACATGGTTGAAAAGAGTCCATTCTTTGCTTGAAAAATTTCTACCTCAAAAATACTGGGCTTGGACCTCAAAGCAGTTTTGAATTTGGTTTTGGAGAAAAAGAGGAGAGAAAGGGTTACTAATCCAGGGACAGATCCTCACCTTTTCTTTTGGCACTGTTTCACTAATTTAAACAAATTTAATCACTCAATATCAGCTGGTGAGGTAACACTTGGTATTTAATTATTAAGGTTTTACTTCCATTTTAGCATGGCCAGAGTTTTAAAAAGACAGATTCTGTCTGGGAGAGACAGACTGAAAGGAAAGGAGAGGGTAGAACTGTTTCCATGGTAACTCTTGAGATAACACTAACAGCCTACCTAGCCTAGAGGGAAAGGTAAGTGAGACTAAAATATGTATGGAAGAGAAACACTTTCAAGGTCCTTTTTCGGTTTAAATACATAAATTTGAATTTAGGTACTTCCTGAAAACTCTAGATATTATAAATCCTATATATGCAATCTAACAGTAAAAAAGCATCTGTTTTACACTGTACCAACTAATTTAGGTGAAAAAAGACTCTCTGAGAAAAGCCTGGGATCTTCCCATGGAAAAAAATCAACACTGTATCTTCCCTGAGTAACTTGCACAGGCTTTGTGTCATTTAAAATCCCACCAAAACAGCAATGAAATTATCCATACTGCATTCCATTTTGTTTCAGCATGTAAGTAGTTGAATTAGAAGGTCTAAGCAATTATTTTGTCATCATTAGTGACTTCTGGTTTCCTGCACCAACACCCTTTGCACCAACACCAGGAGAAAGTCGTGTGGCTGCAACAATCTGAACAGCAAAGAAAGGCCAGTGGCATGGCTGGCAAAACCAGAGCAAGGAAAAAAGCTTGAAAAATACGGAGGAAAAAGGTATTAGTAGAGAGAGTCACATGGTATTAGAAGGGTATTAAAAAAATAGAGTACTCTTGGGGAAATAAAGCTCAGACTAGATCATGGATAACAGCAAGATAATCCCATTTCCAATGGGAATGTGCTGAATGTCTCACAGCCAAAGCCAGGAAGTGCAGTGGTGAGGCCAGTCCCAGCCAGTGCAGGATGGCTTAGGAAGCAGCCTCTGGACTGCAGAAACTTTACCCCAGTGTATTTGTACAAACTAACAGCAATCACAGTTTCCTCAAGAGCACGTTCAAAGTTACCCTGTGAGGGGCTGCAGGGAGGTTTCACTACCTCAACTCTGACTAAAAACCCGTGTCTTCTCAGACAGCTATTAGAAATCCAATTAGAAACCTCAAATCCGGTGCAAATATTTGCTGCAACTTAAGTGATTCCTTTTTTTCTGTGAGGGGAAGAAATAATCATCACTTATCTCCAATCTCATGTCTTCTAAACCACCTGCTGTTCCCATTACTCTACTCCCAGCTCTTTCCAACTCTTTCTGGAAGTGTGGTGCCCAGAGCTGAAGGCAGGATTCCAGCAGAGGCTTCACCAGCACTGAGGTGAGAAGAGTAATTACATTTGACACTCCTCCTACAACATTCTGGAATGATATTTGCCTTTTAACAACTGCATCATGTAGTTGGCACACAGCTGAGTACTCAAAGCCTTGTGGTACATGTGTATTTGATTTCCAAAAATAGAACTGCACTTCATTTTCAGTTCAATCTCTGTTCTGATGCCATCCCTCAGAGTGTTTCATTCCCTTCCTGTTCTTCATTTGGAGTCATAACAAATTTTGTAACTCAATGGGCTGTTTCATTATCTAAGTTGTTAAAGTAAAATGCTGACCAGAACCAAGTACTCAACAGATCTATCTGCTCTGCCTCAGCTTCCCAAGCCTTCCCAGTTCCATACTAAGCCAAAGCTTAGGACTCAGGGAGGTGAACAACTGGCTTTAAAAGAAGCTATTGGGTTATGGCAGTGACCTCTAGAGCAGCTTACCTAGCTGGCTTGGGAGAATGACCTCTGCAACTTTCAAAAAAAAAATCTTTACCTAAAAAGTACTCAAAACCTCTTGGATATATCAGTGATACTGTTCTACCCTGTCAGTAGTTCAGTTGTTCTGTCACAATTGCATTATTTGTCAAGATAAAGCCTTGGTTGTGTCAGAATCCATAAGGAATTGACCTCTGACTGGCTGCTCTAGTATCAACTAGGTCTTCCACACTTTTTCACTGCAAAGGTAATTGTCCTAATTTTTCTCTTCTCCCTCAGAATATAATTGATGTAATCTTACAGATGGACACTAACAGTTGAGAAATCTCTCCAACATAGTCCTTTAGGTACTCTAGACCAAGCATAAAGTTCTCTTTAACTACAAAATGCAAAACCTACTCTTTCCTTGTACTAGCCTTCATGTCTATCCCTTTATTAAGATTAACTTCATCTAATTACAATTAACAGTTTGTGAAAACCAAAACAAAGAAAGTATTGACAACTCCTGTCCTGTTTGTTTCACCCTTTAATTCCTCTCTTCCTTTGTTATTTTCCCTTTTTCCCTTATTCCTAATATATTCATAGAAGCTACTGATTATCTTTTATACTCTTTGCAAGCAAAATGTTAAGAACTAACTAAATAAAATGTTCAAACTAAATAAGACTAACATGACTGAGGCTCAGATAACTGGATGATTCTCATTTAAATCCATGAAACCTTTTTCAGACACATTGCAATGCTCACTCTTGTGCTACTGATAAGTATCAGCTGTGGGTCAAGCAGGTTGAAGTAGATTCCAGAGGAAGAGCAGTTCATCATCTACAAAATGTAATTCCCCTCACCCAGAACCCCCTGCAAAAAGCTCAAAGGAGACATTTGCACTGTGCATCACGTCACTCTAACCTGCACCTTGTTGTTAAAATGTCAAAGCTCAAACTTAACAATTCCCTTCCTTGCACTTTGAAATGCACCATGTTCTCTAGAATCAGTGTGATGAGTGATTTCTACAACAGAACTGTAGGGAGAATAAAAGTATTTCAACTTCTGTTTCAGAGTTGGACTTTTTCAAGTTCTTGCCATTTAGGATCCTTACGAACTTCCCTCAATTTTTTCCAATACTCAACTAGTACCACTCCACTTCTCACTTGTACCCAGCTCCCTCTTCATAAATTGACAAGTAACTGCCTACAGAGGTTTGAAAAGTCATGAATTCCCAGCAAAGTTTTAAATTTTTTATCATTGGCAGGTATCTGGAAATTATCCTACATATGTCTGTCCAAAAGATAAAGAGACATAACATTTTACTGACTGCTAGTGAAAGGCTGGCAGAACTGACGAGGGAGCTGTCAGAGGAAAACAGAAAAAAGGAAAAGAAAAAAAATTTGATCTTTCCTTCCCTCCTTCCTCTTCTGCTCTGGTGACTTCAGTATGATTTGTTAGCAGCCCATCTTCTCCAACCCAGTTGCAGATTCATCGCCCTTTTGAACCCAGCCAACAATCTTATCTGAGGCACCTACAGCACCAAGCGAGACAAACACAAATTAGCAGAAGGCCAATGGCATTTATCAAGTACTTACAACTCCCTCTGTAAACCTCTACAATCGATATTCTACATTCTGTGTCTGTGCAAATGTAGACTCTGAAACAGTCATGCTATTCCTCATAGAAAATGCTCCTACCAGCAGATCCTGCAGGCAAGGTTAAGAAGCTGTGAATTGGGTCTCATTTGAAATACGAATGTATTCAATGATTACTCCTCCATTCCTCACTCTTGAGGTAGGTTTTAAAACTGAAAAGGAAAAAAACCCCACACTATGTAAGAATACATAAATTTATACAATTTTCATACATATTATCATACTAACATATAGTTAGAAATTCTTTTGCAATTAAGTATTGTGCAGGCAAGAATACAAGCACTGCAGTTTCTTCAGGAGGCCTCATTTTGCCTCAATTTGTGCCTCACTTTCTCCTGACTCTGCTGTGCTTAACAAGTAATAACTACTATGCTACAGAAGAAATACATTTGAAAGCTTTATTCTAGTACCATGATGTCTGATTTAGTATTCTAGAACCAGAAGCCAACCTCAAAATGAACAAAAATGGGGAGGACATTGAATTTTTTCTCCTGTAAGTAGTAATTGAATACAAAGTGTTACGAGAAGTCTTAAGGGTATTAAAAGTCCTGTGCAATAAAATGTAGTGCTATACTGGTTAAAGTTCTGTCAGTGTGTATCCCTGCAGTACCTCTGAACCAGCTCACACAAGCCTCAGGTGGCAGCAGAGCCACATCAGCACGATGCCCTGTCTAGGCTATTTGTCCCACCCTAAACCATCATACCCAACTGCAGTTAATGCCACTCTGTTCCTTCAGAGACCAATCTAGCTCGAAACCCACATTGCAACAGGTCAGCATACACAGGGCAGTGGCAAAAGTGCAGTTTGAATGGGTAAACTGTGCCATTTTTCAATTAAGTGACTTAATGGATGCAGCGCTTCAAATCTGTTCCCATGGCAATGCAGAAACAGCAATGGCTATACAGGCAGTTTCCTCTTATATTCTCAGTACAAGGAGGAGAACAAAAACCTTCTCTCCATTTGAATGAACAAAAGGAGGACCATTTTCCAGTGCAAACATGTAAAGCCAAAATCTTTCCCATGTCCTGACCACAGTAAAATTCATGAATAAACAGAAAAGACTTGCCAACAAGGTCAGAAAACTTGGGTTTTGCTTTGTCAGACCAACAGAGGTTAGGGCTGATTCACAGAGGACATCCTGCTCCCAGTCCTCCTGAGCTAAAAATCAAAGCACTGTCAGAATGAAAGTCCCAGATGTTCTTTCAAGAGGCTGAATAAAGGGAGAGACAACCTGTAAGGTAGCCTCGGTTCTGATGATTAGTCATCATTTTCCATTATGTTTGGAAACACCATCCAGCAGCAAGAATTCCATTCTGCCAGAATTGTTGTACTTACAGGTATCTAAAGCTGTCTCAAGCACACAGAGTGCACTCATCACACTGAAGTAAAGCACAACAGGGTTTCCTGTGCACTGAAGGACTGAACATGAAGGTAATCCTTTTGCTAACTTTCTAAACTCAAACACTTGAAAAACTCATGCAAAGACTTGCCAAATTAATTGTAGCAGTAGTGGCAAGTTTATAGGAAGATTCCTGAACTGCTCATATGAAACTGTAGATCCTGAAATTAATCAGAAGGCTGACCAAAGAACACAGACATTTTATAGCATTTTCCTTAAGGAAATACAGAGACTCAAAAGGAAGCACATGAAGTCTCAGAACTAGCATCCTGAATACTAATGCTGTGTAAACCATTGCCATCATGCCATAAGTCATCCATCACCTATTTTCTGTCTTCAGAGGCCAGGGTCAGTTTTCCTGCTTCTCTTGTAGAGTCCAGGTAACAAAACATGTTCTAATGGTTTTGTTATTAACAGCTTAATTTAGGCCTTGGTGCAGGCGTCATTTCAGATCTAGAGCTGGCAGCAAATCTGGACCAAGGCATAGCCCAAGCCTAGAAAAGGAAAGGGATAGCAAAGATTTTTGAAACCAGCAGTACAAAAACCATTTCTGACTACACTGACTGCCCATCTTATTGAAAAGTCCTTTCTCTGCCTTCCTTATTTTCTTCTCCTGGATGCTAAGTCATGAACAGACAAGATACAACAATATCCACCCTTTCAATGAATGCACAGTGTGCCCTGAAATCCAGGACACTGACTGGGCAGCTGCTTTCCATCCCACGACACAAAGCTGAGCACTGAAAAATGAAGGGCTCCTACAGAGGAGATGGAAGTCTCCCACTACCCTGCCTTTTAATTAAATAATAAACAGGATTAAATGGAACTTAATTTAATTCCATGGGAAACTCCCACCCACTCCATGGGTGTGCATCACTTGCTAGCAGTCAGCACTGTATGGATGTCTCTTTTTATTAATAAATGCTCCTCCATCCCAGACGCTCTGTTTGTGTGTCTGTCTCCTTGTCACTCTCAACATGTGGCTTTTCTAATCTCTTGCTTATAAACCCTCAAAAATCCATCATTGGGGCATTCTGAAAGAATTAGTACTGGATGTCTTTGCACATGTAAGCTGCAATATATTCAAACATTCACAATATGTTCTTGAATCTAACCCGATGAATGTGGCTGGGGGTTTTTATTAATATCAATGAGACAATTATTTTCTTTATAAAGGACAGAGAGGCAGCTTCTCTTTGCTGCCTGCACTGTGACAGCCCACACTTCTCAGCTGCAAGGAATAGTCTTTACAGCCACCGTGACCCCTGAGTGGTAAGAATTTGGGATGTTCACTTTTGCAGTGGTTTTCTGACTGTGTGAGCTGAACGTGGCTTGGAGCCTCACTGTGTTTGGTTTCTCACAGAAAGCAATGATACTCTAAGTCACTTCATCCCTTGTCTAACATTAGCTGAATCAGGGGAACTTAGCTGGCCCAGATATGATTTATATATATGCTGTACAGACTATGGCAGTAATTTCAGAATATCACAGTGACCTTGACATGCCTCCTGTTCTCTGTTGTTTTTAGCAGTTTTAATGAATACATCTTTCTTGAGCAAAGGCTCAGGATGTGGTCCCTTAGATTACCCACACAGCTGATGTCTTCTAAATTCATTTTAAAATCTCAGTGAACTGATTTGAGAGTTATTATGAACAATTCAGAGATGGCTGAGCCAAAAGCCTGATTATGATCCCAGTCATCATTTTTCAGACATCGGGAAATCTGTTAAAGTAAAGCTCCAATTAGGATGCTTGTGTTCTTTTAAATTAATGTTTCATTTCAACTTTGTTTCCTAGTTCCTCCTGTCATTTTCTGAGAAATACATCTGTAGAAATCTTTCCTTTGATGAGGCACAGACAAGAAGCTTAGTGTGCTTTGATGTGGAAAAGGAAAATGAGCCCTTTTTGTTTCTATGGAACCAGCTTGAAAATCAAGGAGTGATCACAATCGCTGTAGTTAATGCAGGGCAAGCCCAAATATTCTTCTGACCAATAAAGAAGACTGAAAGAAGCAGTTTATTCAAAGAATTATGAACAACCAAGTAAGGACGAGACCTTCCATAATTACCTAGGCTTCTGTTTTCAGTTTTCTTCAAAGCATCATGAAGCAGTGGGCTGGAAAAACAAACTGTGTTTGGACAGAGAACTCTGCAGGGCAAAGCCATGACAGCCAGACACCAAAGAGATTCAAACTTCTAGCATATCACTCAGCACATGTGCAACATTTGCATCTCTTAACTAGTAAATAGCAGGACTGGACCACAGTGGCAAGTCCATCTTTGGCTGCAATTGTTATTCTCACTTCCCCATACCCTGCATAGACAGTAGAACATGACTAAGGACACCCAGAGCACTTGTATGTGACATATCCCAACCATGCAGAGGGAGCAGACTGTGACTATGGATGAAATACAGTTCCATAAGCTGTAAATGTACTTTGATATGTAAATAAAGAAATCCAACTGTACAATCACAATGTGCCCCTATTAATATGTGCCCCTTAGTTTCATCTTTTAGAAGAATCAGAGGCAAGGATTAAAATGGCCTCAGAAAAGTCAGGAAAAAAAGTATCTTTGATAGCAGCGTAAGAAGGGTCAAGCCTACCTTCTGCTAATGGAGAAGACACCCTGCTATTGCAAACTCAAAATAGGAATATTTCAAATGACATTAAGGTGCTAAAAACTGTGAAACAACTTTGTCTGTCTTGCTAACTTTGGTAGCTGTCAATCTAGAGCAAAGGAGGTGCATGCTGTAAGATTTTGTACCTTCTGACCTCGCTGCATCCAGAAACATTAGCAATTACATCACATTGCTGTACCTGGTTTTCATATACAGCATGATGCTTCAAAGTGAAAGTCACATTAAAAATGGATTAGATTAGATGTGCTAAGTGCCTACTGCAAAGTGCAGCATGCCTTCCACTCCCATGGACTTCTGTGAGAAGGGAGAGTACAAGCACTTTGGAAGAGGTGGCCTGTGATGAGGGCTGATCCCTTCTTACCATTTCAGCACTTTCCCATATGCATTCTGTATGAGTAAAAAGCACAATTTCTCCTGTAGGTAATATGAGCTAGAGCATATATTACACATAAACCATTTATTCATCACATACTCTGTTCAATAAAAACTCTGCTGTTAATTTTAGAATTAGAAGTTCCCAGTTCTGCTGTTTTATGGTTCCTATGCACTGATTGCACACCTGCAGCTCATCATGAATCTGTAAACTCTTCAAAGAGAGACCAACAATCTTCAGATCCAAAAGCACAGAAAGAATGAAAGGAAAAAACACCTTCTTCCATTGTGAGTCAGTTCCCCTGAAAAATGAGAAACCTGGAGAAGCTACATTTAGAGAGCTCTCATGTTCCTGCTTCTGCATCCTTTTTCATCTCTTTGATCTAAAAAATCTCAGCCACTGGAGGCTAAACCAATCTAGGAGACTTACATGGCTTCTCTGTTCACTCCTGGGTACTTACCACATTCTCTACCACAGCACCTTTTAACAATTCAATTTAATTTGACTCTGTGAAGTACAGATACTATTATGGAACAGACATTAGCAGGGAGACTGCCTCTCAAACCTCCATTGCACTTTGAATTAGGAAACAGGAATTCCATTCCTGGCTGTTCCATGGATCCATGTAAACCGCTTCAGTGCTGGATTCCTCACTGTGACACAAGTGCATACCAATTTTTTATGCTGTGTATCATTGCTAAGGGAACAAATTAGCAATACTGCACTTTGATCAGCCAAACTTTTTTCCTGAAGACAAATTCTTTTTCTGAGAGGAAGCGTCACTATCTCTGGCCAAAGATGGTACACAGCCTTTGTAATGCCTGTAAGGCCTCTGCAGCAGGACCTGCATAAAGAAAGAGCTTACATCATTAACAGAGGGCTACACTCTGAGCCCTTTGCCTCCCCTTAAATTACGCTTTCTGGTAAAACGCTCCTAGGCAAAGTTATAGAGGGTAGTAGCTGTTGTGGGCATCTCACAGACTCAGCTACCCACCCATCCCCTGACCTCTCTTACCAGGTAGCCCACGAAGGAGTGCCTTAAATCCCAGAGAAGCCAAGGAATGACATGCCCACAGCAATCATCTCTGTGCTGGTAGATGTATAATGCAGCACCACACACAGAAACAGTGTTATAAGGAGTGCACCTAACTGTGTGCACCACAGAAACAGAAAGTTTGCATTTTACCTATCAGAGTCAGAAAATCCTTCCAGTACACTGTAAGACAAACTTCTGAGAGTGACAAATGAGCTCTGATGCACATTTTTGCCTGCCATTTTGCTGCCTCCTACAAGTACACAGAGACCCCTAGCTGCAGGTTTGCTTAGGACAAGCCTTTTCCTGAGGATATCATTTGATTTAATTGAATAGTCAGACTTCACTTTTAGCAAGCACCACATGAAGCCACAAGACTGTCTAACGCCATTGCCCTGTACAGGGGACCAGGCAAGGCCTCAGAAATTTCCATTGGCATAACTTTGTCAATCATCTATGCAGTTTTCCACTGAAACTTTTTGGTGGAAAGGTAGCTCAGATGTATATTATTCCCTACAGAATTAATCAGAACAGTCTGTCCCTGAGCAGTATGATTATCTACCTAAAAACCCTGTGAAAACTGATGTATCATCAGGCATTATTTGAGTCTTGTGAGAGACACACTGAGAAGCCCTTTAAAAGTCAGTTATAAAACCCTTTATTCTCAGACAATGCTGACTCCCCATTGCTCTCAGGTTACTCAGCTCCCAGGCAGTCCCGAAGATGGGATGCTCGCAGCTCTGGAAGCACAAGGGGGACAGACCTCAGGCTGACTGCACAGGGCACACTGAAGCACAGCTGTGGGCATGCCTGTCCTCTGAGCCAGCCTCCCCTGTACAGAGCTGCCAGGGAAGCCAAACTGCTGCAGCCTGTCTCCTGCCAGGTGTCTGCTGCATGCCAGATGTGCCTGGTCATACAGGTCCCTGCGTGTTCTGGCCACCCTCCCCTGAGGGCTGCCCCTGGCCAGACACAACAAAAGGCAGATGTAGTCAGAGCCAGGGACAAGATGGTCTGGGTTTGTTTTGGAGACAGGTTATTTGTCCCCTTGCTGTTCCCACCCCACAATAACACCACTAAGGTTTCCCTACTTTCTGTGCTCTTAGAACAGTACTTGTTGTTCCTCTCCTCCTCTCTGGACACAAACACGTAGTGCTACTGATTCAGCAAGGAGGTGAAGGTCATCCTTGCCCTCACACTTCCATTTGCAAACTGATTTGTGTGAACTCCAAAAAACATAATCCTGCAGAAGTGATAGATGTGTTCTTATTTTTCTGGCTAAAACAACAGCAAAGACAAAATGATTTAAAATAATTTATAACTTCATAGGATCAGCACATTCAGAAGGAGAACTGCTTGTGCAGCTGACTCAACACAGTAATGAGCTTTTGGCCAGGTGATAGGTTATGTTGAACTTTACTGGATCAATGTGAAGAGGGAAAAGCTCAGCTTCTTTGAGTACTCCATCCTCTAAATGTACACAGCAAGATGTCAAGATTCCACATACATTATGTGAAGGAAATTAAAACTAATTCTACTACATTACATTGCCTTTTCCAATCCATCTTTCTTTCTCTCGCTTATGCTCAAGATATTAGGATTTTAGCAAATAAAGACTAAAAGAAAAAAGGCTGAGACCTCATTACCTCTTGTTTCTAAATCTTCTGCCATTTTGATTAAATTCAATACATTTTCACTAGTAAAGTGTCTTTTTGGAGATCAATAGAATGACCAGCTGATATACTCTCTGGTTTAATTCAAATATTAATGAGCAAATCTTTTACTCAAAAAATACTGGAAAATACATCCAAAATGCAAATGATTGTGCTTGGCTGATCTACTGAAGTAGAAGAGATATGGAGGCTGGACAGGGGAATTCGAGACTACAGTGCCATTCCTGTTGCTCACATAAAGATGATCATATCTAATTTTTGCCCTAACTTAAGACAAAATCTCCATATCAAAGCAACCTCTGACATGTTTCTCATGACAAACAAGCTCCACAGGGAGAGCAGGAGCACCTGGACAAGAACAGCACATCAACTGCTCTACATTTTCCCCAGGGGTGTGTTTCGACCTGCAGTAATCACAGAGGAGCTCTCTGAACCACTTCCCAGGTACAGACACATAGCGTGTATCACACTGCAACACAGGACTTGTGTCTGGAGACACCTGTGCAAGCAGGAAAAGAAGGGTAATACACCCAACAATTTCCCCTGTGCTCTAGGTAGGGTAAGGGAAAAATTGAAAAGAAATTAATTTACTGTACATTAACACATCCAAAGGAGAAATGTCCCAGTAAGCACAATGGTAAGATGCCCTTTCATTTCAAAGGAGATAAATAGATCTTCCTAAATTCTAAAGTATCATGAAGGGATTTCCTACTAGCTCTGCCAGTCATTAACAGGAAGTGACTCATCTTACAGAAGTGTCTATAAAAGAGAAGGATCATGAAAGTGTTTGAGTCGCAGAAAAGAAAATGTTCTGAGATCTGTAAATGGAAAGTTCTATAGCACAAAAGTAGATATGAAAGTCAGTGATTATTCATTGTCCTTGCCTTCTAATAAGACAGTTCTCCAGACACCCAAGCAACTTCTGAAAATAGTTTCAACAGTTCTAATTCTACATACTGGCATTATTGCCTTCCATGTTAAAAAGAATAGTATACTTCAAAACCACCTATAAACGTGTGATCAAGGTGTATGTTAGAACATCTCTTAAAACAAAGCATTTCTGAGTTTCAAAATTTTTCTCATCAGATTGGAGAAAGCAAAGAGGCACATTTAGGCTAATACATAACTAACACAACTTTTGAAAAGCATGGACTGACACATAAGGATTAAAGGGCTGTGAGACAGCACATCTTCATCCATGGTTAACAGAGAGAGACTAAGAACTGTCATAAATTCTTTAATGCAGAAGTATAAAAATCATGTACGAGCAGAGTGATGAGGTTTTGGGAAGCAGCTGACAGCTGCTGGTAACTTACTGTAAAGCATATGAATTTTGACCTTCCCTTTACAACCAACAGAGTTATCAGCAAAGGCCAGGTAGTTGCCATTCTACTTTTTCCTGCTTTAGGTTACAAATCTATGTTATCTTAATACACATTATGAATTCATGCACTTCATTAGGAATAAGTATGTAGGGAAGCATGAAATAGGGATTTTAAAGGCTCTGCAGCTTTTTTCACACTGTGAGGAAGAAGGTCAGAGGATACACTTACAGTGGGGATACACCAGCTCTGATGTAAGAATCGCTCCAGAAACGCAGCTCACTGACACCTGGTTTGTTGACTACCAAAACGTGTTTGAAGAAATGGTTTTTAGTAAAATAAAGATCGCTGTTACTTACGCCACTACCATTATTCAGTGTGGCGTCGGTTCTGTGTTCCTTTTATCTCCTGCAGCACCAGAGCGAGCTGCCCTGACACACGAACCGTGTTGGTGCCCCGGCGGCCGCTCGGTGCCCGCGGCTCCGGCGCGGCGTTCGTGGGGCTCTGCTGACCCCTGGCGGGGGCCGAGCCCGGCATTGCCGCGGTCCCTGTGCCACACCGGGGCTCTGCTGACCCCTGGCGGGGGCCGAGCTCGGCATTACCGCGGTCCCTGTGCCACACCGAGGCTCTGCTGATCTCTGGAGGGGGCCGAGCTCGGCATTGCCGCGGTCCCTCTGCCGCACCGGGGCTCTGCTGACTCCCCCTGGAGGGGGCCGAGCTTGGCCTTGCCGCGGTCCCTGTGCCACACCGCGGCTCTGCTGACCCTGATGTGGGCAGAGCTCGGCATTGTGAGGTCCCTGTGCCACACCGCGGCTCTCCCGCCCGTCCCCAGCGGCTCTGGAACTGGCGCAGCCGGGATGCCGCGGGGCCGGCCCCGCCTGGGAGAGCGGCACCGGAGCCACTCGGGTACACACACCCCGACGGTCTTGGTGGTTTCACAGCCCACTGAGAGGCACGACAGGTTATTTTTTATCCAGCCAACCCGTCCTCTCTTGCAGGCAAATCAGCACACAGGGGGCTTTATGCCCTTTTTCATTTGAAAGGCAGCTAGAAGTGTATAAATTCTTGTCTCGCGCTTCCCCCGTTCAAAACCGGTCATCATTTTCTTTTACTGTTTGTGACATCCTTTAAAACTAATCCCGCTTTGCTTTTCTAGATTTCCAATGTGCTGTCTTCCTTTTTTGCGGAAGAAATGGCTGCACTTTCCCAAGAAGCGACTCAGGAAGGGACTCAGAGGAGCGACGTGGTGAGTGCCCCAGGCTGGCCCAGCACCAGCACCCCGAGCAAACAGCAGCTCCCGCAGGGTCAGGGCAAGGGCAAGGAGCTTTGCCTTCCTTTTCTAGCATCTTTAGGTGTATATACCAAACCAAAAAAAGTAAAGAGTTTTCCTAAACACCAAAAGAACTAGAAAGAAATGTAATAATCTGCTGATGTGGGTTTGGTATCGAAATTATTTGAATAACTGAAATCAATGAAAGGTGGCAAATTTATTCAGAGCTCCAGCAAAACACTGAGAATTTTCTGCTGGACAGGTTTTCTGGTTTCTAACAGAAGATTTGTATTTTATTAGAATAAAACTGCTCCAAATGACTTCATTTTTCTTTTCTTCAGATCATCCCTATCTTTATTGTTTCTGATCAGCCCCACATCATTGAAAGTTGCCACAGAGCTGCCAACATGCCACTCTCCAGGATTGATGCTTTCAGCCTCCTCTTGCCTCTCTGGGCCAGATTCCTGCAAACCTGCAGCTCCCAAAGTTAGTTTGAGAATAAAAAAATCTCATGGATGCAGTGTCTGGGAGTTTGGTGGGAAAAGAAATCCACCTTCTCTTTCTGGGAAGTTCAGATTAGGTGGGTAGGCAGAGCAGAGTGTCAGACCAGGGCTCTGGTGGGTCTGTCCTTGAACTCCTGTCACTTGGCTCATGCACTCCAGCTGTCCCACAGCCTGAGGGGCCCCACAGCTGACCCCTCACCTGAGGCATCTCTCATGGTTTGTATACCTGCTAAGCACCTGACCCACTATGATAAAAAGTAGCAGTAGGCTTTTAAAGGCAAATTTGCTAAGGCAAGGCACAGGCCAGAGCTGAAATAAGGCATTTTGCAATATTAAAAGCAGAGGGGAAAAAACCCTTAAGCATTTTACTTTGAAGAAAAATCCAATGCTGTTCAGGTGCACCAGAGAAAAGGGACAAACAAGGACTTTAAGCTTTTAAAAATTCATTTTAAAGAAAAAAAGGATGTATTAAAATAAGAGGTTCTTTCTCAGGCATCTCACTGGAGGGGAAGGGATTTAGGGCAAAGTGAATACTCTCTGGAAAGATTTTTGAAAGGCATTTTCTGTCAAGAGAGTTTTGATGTGTTCCACCTTCTGTTGCTGTTAATGCTCACATACAGGAAGTGCTTGGATAAAATTGTGTCAAAACAGCAATGCCAGAACAAAGAAGGGCTCTCTGCAGAAGACATAAATAGCACCTGCAGTGTTAGATAAGTCTCTTATCTAAACCTACTCTTTACTAGTGCTTTTACTGTGCAGCACGTGGCCAGTCAACCTGGGATGTGGCATCATATGGTTATCCAAGGCAGCGGTGATTGACCTCAATTAAATGACTCATCTGAGGTCCCCAGTTAGAGGCGAAAACAGCCATCTTGGTTTGAGTGTGGGTGGATTCATCATGAAGAAACAAATAGGTGATGAAAGTCCCCTTGTAGCAAAGGCTCTGTTCATTTTTTGGCATTTCATCAGAGACACCTTCAAAATCAGTCAAAACAAGCCTGTGGAGAATCACCAGACTCATATGGCTGGGCCAGCTGGTCATGTTTGACTCTGAAGTGTAATTGCTCACTTTAGGACTATAGTTACCACTGCTGCCACATAGTTTTGTACCCTTCTTACTGTTGTACAGACCCTTTAACATTAAAAAAAATGGATACAGAAGTGCTGAAACAGAAGTACAAGGACAGCTGCTAAGAGCAAAGAGACATATTCAACAGGGTGTGAGCTCCTGTGTGTCAGTATTCTGTGAATCTTGTCTGAGATATTCAGAAAAGCCAACTACAAAGGCAGTGCTGATTTCCTTGCCAGAGGAAGAGGCATTTACTGTGAAGGCAGTAAGATAAAAATTGATTGTTTCAAACACCAGCTTAGGTAAATGAAGTAATTTCTGAAACCTTATCTGAAAAGAGTAAATAGAGACGAGCCAGATCATGCACAGAGGACCACAATAATTCTCTGAAAGGAACTGCACACGTCACCACCTTCTCCAGAAGTCAGCAGAAGTCAACTCTTGGAGACACAGGACTAAGGGAATTCCAAAACTGCACTATCCATTATAGTGCAGCAACTCTCTTACAGCCTTTACAAGCTGCACACACTCTCAAAGAAGCACAAAGAAACAATATTTGTCACAGGCCTCAGACAGCTCTTCAGTTATTTGATATGTCTTGCAAAAAGAGGCACCTGGCTCTATAATGTGTACCTGGGGGCTGACCATAGTTCCCTTTTACTTTACAGCTTCTTAGTAAAGAAGATACTAAATAAAAGTTGCAGTCTGCACAGTTTATCCATAAACTTTGCTATGGATGTTAGCTGGCCAAAAATGTCTCCCTTTTTGCAACACTTCTGTACTGGACTAGTCCCTCCTGCTGAGCCAACAAGCTTACTAGTGAGTGAACAGGCTTGTGGGCCTAAGGAAGGAAGGGAACCATGTAATTAAAGGGTTTGTAGTTGGGACGGGGAACCTCAAACTGATTTGGAACAAAATGCATATTTTTTTTAAAGCAAACCCACCTGCATAGTGTCATCTACCAAGGGGTTTTTGCTGCAGAGTGATTGCACAGAGACCTATCTTAGAAGCTAATCACTAGATAAGAAACCCAGGCCAGCTAACTGTTCTCTGGAATATCACCACTCCATACATTTCATTTAGCTAGAAGAAAATAAGATGTGTTGAGAAAGGGTTTCAGAATAACTGAAGAAACCCTAAAATCATCATTCAGAGGCTAAATGTTGTCTCACATTATTTTAACAATGAATTACTGAGGTTGATGCTGATAAGAATTGAACATTTAAATCTAAGAAGTATAGTTTTAATTAGGCCTAACTCAGTCCATGAGAGAAGAGGAGCTGCTGCTCTCACACAAGCCTCTTGCAAACTAGACAGCAAATGGCCCCAAGCTTCTCCTAAAACTCCTTAACCTTGAATAAAGTCTCCTGAGAGCAAGGAAACACATTTCAAAAGCATCAAAGCATTTTGTGGAGAGAAAGCTCTTTAGACACTGATGTGTCTTCATAACATTTATATTGAATGACTGCAGTGACTGAGACATGGAGGAGTTGGATTGACACCTTGTTGGGAAAGGCACCCACAAACTGCCTGTCGAGTGCTCTCACAGCTGAACGAGACAGACAATCATATGATGAGAGGCACAAGGTGACTGCAAGAAGATCATGACTAAAGCAACAGACAGCACATGCGGCAGCTCCAGCACCCACAGAGGCTCCAGCTTTCCAGACAATGTAGTGAAAAGCTCTTTGGGAAGCACAGAGGTACTGAGCAGTGGGATGGGAATGCTTGTTGTAATGGTGAAATGGCTCTACAACACCTGGCTCCAACCAAAAGCTGTACAGTTTAATAGGCACAAGCAATAGTCTCCTCATATTAATTGTGTTCTCTTCTATTTTAGTACAAAATACAAATGGTTAAAGGCAACCACCTTGTCTTTTAACTGGATGAGAACAGAGTGGCTCATAGATGCAGAAGAAAATGAAAGAAATTTAGCGTTTTTAAAGAAATTACAGACTTTGATCTGAGCCCACTTCCTGACTAATACTGCAGACAGACGAGTACACATTATCACCAAACACATAGGTATGCTGATAACTATGTGTGAGGGAGCTCCCACCACACTACACTACATCTTTTGAGTAATTGTGCCAATGTACCCTAGCGCTATTCCACAGACAAATTTGATATGTAGGGAACACAGACTAATGAATTATGTTTGCCAGAAAGAGAAGCCAGATCAGAGGGGAAGCTTTTCATGACTGGGGTGAGAAAAGGTCAGGACAGCCTGACCAA
The DNA here is from genome assembly GCA_026770055.1 of Myrmophylax atrothorax. Taxonomy (NCBI): domain Eukaryota; kingdom Metazoa; phylum Chordata; class Aves; order Passeriformes; family Thamnophilidae; genus Myrmophylax; species Myrmophylax atrothorax. Next base: position 32,328,086 of record JAOXXN010000102.1, read on the forward strand.
TGCAGAATTTTGAGTTATGTACATCCTTCTACTCTGAAGCCAGATAGGCAATAGGCCCTTTTGGTGAAAGGATGTAAAATGGAGCTTCTGACCCCAAAACAAACTTAACATTCAAAACCTTTCAAATTAGTGTTTCGCCAGGCTCTGAGAAGAGTGTCAACACAGCAGCATTACAGACAATCAAGGCCCACGGAGACCATGCAGACCTTGTACATGGATGGGAAAAGCCTGATATTCCTCATGCTCATTTTCTTATTAGGGTGTTGACAGAGTGATGTTGTCTAGACTTACAGGAAAGCACTAAGTGCAGAACATAACGTCTGTGGAGAAAAATTGACACTTTAGAATATAATTTCATTGCACACAAGTTAAGCAAAAATTTCTGAATTCTGTGTCTTTTTATTTTTGTTTTGAGAGAAATATTTTTAGCATTCCTAATATTGCAGTATATGTATTCAAATAGCTGAGTAACTTTATTTTTGCACACTTTCAATCTTACCAAAATGAGTACCCTCAAAAGAATTTCACAGACAAGTTTACAAGCAGAGATATACCTTGCTAGAGAAATCAATATTTTTCAGTGGTAAAACATTACAACGGAGTAAGTGTTCAACCAACTCTATATCACAGCAATTAAAAAAACATCACAGATGAGGAATTCTCCAAGCTGCCATAAATGTTGTAGGAAAGATTTCCCACACTGCTCATTCATTGCCTTTCCGGGCAATCCAGGAAACGTGCCCAAATCATGCATATGGACACTTTGTAGCATTCATTTACTCTGAAGCACCAACACGCTTTACCTGTTCCCACATCACAACTCATTCTTCCAACACAAAGCAATGCCAGCACAGCAGGATGCCGAATAGCTCGCTGTGACAGCTGTGTCATTGTAGCTAATCTTTTGATTCACAGCACTTCTCAACCCTTTATTACCAGAAAAAAAAAGACAAATGGGAAAACCTTTGGGCATTCTGTTGTGTCTATACATTGCTGCAGGTAAGAGCTGCAGGAGTCCAGAAAACAGTGCAAATCCTTCAGTGCACTGCTGGCAACTCACACTCTGCAAGGGCTGCTTGATTTGAGGAAATAAGTTCTCAGATTTGAATCAGCACCGGTTACAGAGGTGCTAATCTGGGTGTGCCTCCCCTGAAAGATATTGAGGGTGATACCTACAGGATGTTTTCCATCCATCAAGGTTGCACAGGACACTGCATAGAGGACCTGCCTAACCCAAGAAATAAAGGCTCAACCGTGTGTTTAATCACAGGTTCTTGTATGATCTCGTACAATTCCCTCAGTTTCTCAGCACTTTAATTCCTTTACTGAAAAATGTCACTTCTGTGGGAGAAGAGGTGTTTAGGTACCCAGAACATACGGATGCTGGAAGAAAAGGGGATGAGAGAGACATGCAGTGTAAGGAGTGATAACCCTCTGACATGCATTTCTGCATACTACAATCTGTTTATTTTTCTCTCTGATTTTACCAGCAATAAAACCTTTTACCACACACAGCACTGGCCAATACTGCATGCAGAGTAGGTCACCTGGCAGTGAAATGAGCATCCCTTGCCTGGCAACTCACTCCTCATGCACACTGAGCGGCCTCCAGCCCCATCTGCACACACATTTTCCCCAGTGAACAGCTGCAGGCTGGTAGAGCTTAGCAAAGAAATGATTCTCCTCCATTAGATTTCCCTCCCATCCACTGCTGTGTTCTGATGCTACTGTAGGTGAGAAGTAAACAGGGCTCTTTTCACCCAGGCATGTCTGTGCAATGTGTTATCAACAGACCTAGTCAAATGAGCTTCAGTTTCTGAATCATGTTTGCTACTCAGCTCTCCATACTATAAGAAGAAGGTGAACTCTGCATCAGGACAACACTCCAGACACTTCAGCTCTGCATACACTCCATCACAGACCAGTCAGGCCTCATGGGATTCATCCCAGAATCTTCAAGAGCTGGCTGATGTCAGTGCAAACCTCTTTTGATGATTTTTGAGCTGTCTTGGGAATCCAGAGAGGTCCCAGCTGACTGGAAGCTGGCAAACATTGTCCCAGTTTTCAAGAAGCTGGACCCCAGAAGCTACAGGCCTGTCAGTCTCACTTCAGTGCCTGGTAAAGTTATGGAGGAGATCATTCTGGGAGGTACTGAAAAACAACTGAAAGACAGTACTGTCATTGGTCACAGCCAAAATGGATGGCTTCAAGACTGAGGGGAGACCTCACTGCAGTTACAACTTCCTTGGGAGGGGAAAAGCCTATATACATATTAAAGTGTTAGAAGTTCTCTTCAACAATGAGCACATTCCATTCGCTTTTATCATAAGTAGCATTTTTCTTTTAATCTTCTTTAATTAATATTCTTCATCTAATTTTTTATTTTCCTGCATATTATGACCAATGGGGAGATGATTCATAAACTGATAGTGCATTTCAAAAACTTTTAATCAGCAGTTTGCATTCTTAATTATTTTGAAATTTCTATATTTGTCAAAACCCACAGTACATTATCTTCATTTGTATTATGCCTGAAAGTTTCAGAGACCATCCATAGCAAGTAATGAAGTTTTGATGGAGCTTGAGAAGTTGTGAATACATCCTTTTCATTTGCTTGCTTTTGTGTTTCACAAAGAGCTGCTTAAAGAAATGTGCGTTTGACATAATGCCTATGGACTGAACTGCAGTGGACAGCTCTAGGTTGTTAAAAATGTCATTGAATACAATCTATATATATGTTATATATACATTAAATAAAGCCAGCGATGAGATTTTAGTCTATAAAAGAGAGATTTTACCTGTGCAACTGGAAAACTCAAATACAGAACTGCCTACTCGACAATCAGAAACAAAAAATGCGTTTTTTCAAGAAATAATTTGTTGACTGTCTGAGGTTCTGTACAAAGGAGAGGCTCAGGACTGACCTGCCCTACACATCTCAGCACTGAGCTTGTGGTACTGAGCAAAGAGCAAGACAGAAGGAAATAACTTCCACTTGATTTTCAGCTCAGCTCTCAGTATTACACACACCATTTACATTAAACAATCATCAGATCAAAAACAAGTAAGCCTCTGAGCCAGGAGTCCAGACACAGGAGCTTCCCATTCCAGCCAAGCACCTTGAAGACTAGATGCTTTTCAAGCAGACTTGAAGACACAATGATTTTCATTTGTTTGATCTCCTCTTGGCCCCAGAAATACTGCACAGTAATCCACTTTTTAAACATGGAAAATCAGACTGGGCATGAGATTTCTACCTTTGCTTATAGCCTGAGGCTGAGAGGTGCTGGAGGAAAAGCCATGGGGAATGCTCACTGGCAGCTGGATTTGGCACCAGGCTGGGAACTCGAGAGCATCAGCTCTATGCAGGTGCCATAATCTTCCTAAACAAGGAGAAAGATACGGATGGCACTCAGCATTCCTCTGGCCTCCTTCAAGCCTCTGCACACAGCACCTATCTCAGATACCACACTGAATGATACTTTTATTTTGGTATGGCCACTGTCTCTAACTCCCTTTTTCTTTTGTAACATGTCTCTCTCCTAAACATGCGTGTGGCTCATGATCACTACACTGCTTCCAATGCCTTGGAAGTTTGTAAGCAGTCCCTGTGAGTTATATTATCCACAGACCAGGAAATTCTAGGGGGAAAAGGCCTGAGTAGACCTGTATGTTGCCCCAGACCTAAAAATCCAAGCATCTCAGTACAAACAAAAAGTAAGCAGGAATGTTATTACAAGTGTCCAGGGATTTTCCTCTGCTCCTAGAGAGGTACTGCTCCCTAGAGGGTGACAGCAGAATGCAGAGGCTTTGGTAAAAGACTATGAAAACCTTAAGCAGCTCTAGTCCAGTTGGCTACATCCATTCTGGAACAGCGAGAGGAGCAAGGAGGCATAGAGAGTCCAAAAATGGAGAAACTACAGTGCCTTTGCAAAGTCCTTGTCTTCAGATTACGGACTTTTTACCACACTGAAGGTCAAGGAAAGCTGACAAAACCGAGCCCTGGGGTGCGTACCTGCATTGAACCAAAGCGGGCACCAGATGTCACTGTCAAACGCGGCGAACGCGACAGAGGCAGCGCCATCCCCGACAGTGACCGCCGGTAACCACACCCAGCACCTCCCAGCCACGGCTGCACTTACGGAGAACCAGGAAACCTCAGAGCCTGGCTTGAAATGGTAAAAAACTTGCAGAAGCACATATCCATGAAAGAGTTTGGACATGGGATGTCGCGGTGTTCAACGCGGATCTCAGAGGAACTGGAATTTCACCTTTCTCTATGCCAACATCAATGGCTGCGAGAATGTGGCTTGTGCACATTGTACTCAGTGTTTGAGCTTCACTCCACACCTATAAAACTCGGACCTTTAACCGAGATTATACCATTGTAAGCACCATAAACCCCTCTATTGAAAGTGGATCTTTACAAATGTAAATGAAACTGTATCCTGACAGAAATGCTGGGTAGCAGCTACAACACAATCATTTGGGCCATATGCACTTCATGGGAAGTTATGGCAATTAAGTTTCCTCTCTGAGAGAGAATTATGGACAACCCTCTTGAAAAAGTGAATTTTTAACACCATCATGTTCACTGTTCTTGTTACAGCTTTTTACTCTGCATTTCTAGCTGAAAATTAAAGTTTCTTGATTATGAATGTGAATCCTATGGTATTCCCTTTCTAGCAACAAATTTCTGGTGGGCCTATTCCATCTGGAATAAATAGAAATTTGGGGGGTTTATTACTTAATAAACTAACCAGGAAGCTTCTCATTGTTTTATCTTCATTTTTCCTTTCCCCTAACAAAAGAAAGATCAAATCTCAGTACCTTATTTTATGTAGACTAGTCATTGATGGTTTCCCGATATAAATACATAACAGAACATTTAACCACTCTCTATGTAACACTGGAGCTGCTTTTCTGTCCCTCTTTTTTTTTACTTCTAGTGAACTTATAATATTCTATGCTTTCCTCTACTTCTCTCTCCACAGTTCCCCTCCCCTTTTTATAGAGGCTGTGAATTACTGTTTCTTCTTTCTCGCAAATCTGTTCTCCCTCTTTTCCCACCTACAGGGGAAGAGGCTCCATTTTTGTGAAAATGCATTTTTTTTCTCCATCCCATCTCAGATATATCATCTACTTAATGTGGCAGCTGCTGCTTTCTATACCTGTCTTTCCTCCTTGTTGAGTGCTTATCAAACCACTCTGTTTCCTGTAATTCTCTTTCATTGCTGCCTAAGCAGTTGTAGCATCTGAACTCACTCATCCTGATATTCCTTTTACAGCAGCAAGAATCAGGGGTAAAGCTGTAAACTTGCTGCAATCAATAGTAAAATCCCCACTGGTTTCAAGATTAGGATTTTAACAGACAAAAACTACCAGAGAAGAAAGGGAGTAGGGTTTCCATTTCTGGATTCGGCTGTCTAAATTATTAAACAAAATAATCTGCAATAATTTTGGCTTAGTAATGATTTAGCAGCTCATTCATAGCAGATTTGATGAATGAATGATTTTGTGATTCGTGCTCAGTGGATGTAATTTTGACAGGTCTCATGATGTTTATTTGTTTCCATGATTAGAGAGTATAATTGGCTAGATAAACTTGAATATAAATTTTAATGATTTGTACTTCAAGTATTTTCATATTATTTTAAATTTTAATGTACATTTTAGTTTTTATTTTCCTTGCTTTTTCCTATGTCACTTCAAAATACCACTGAAAGTCACTTGCAGCAGCTGTACCAAGCAGAACAGTGCAAAAGGTGGCATTATTTCCCTCAAAAACTGAATTAAATGTATATTGTATAACCATTTTACCTTTAGTTAACTTGAATTCCCACTTACCAACAAAAAACCTGAGAAGTCTGGCTACATGAGGGCTTCAATACTGAACTTGAAACAATAAATAACAACTCACAGAGTACTTCTTAGTTATCTCTGTATCCCATGTGCAAAAAATGTTTTAAACCCAGATTTTAGAAGACTTCACAAATAATCTGAGCTGCAGACCTTTCTCCTGAGTTCAGCAGATTGTGCCTTTGCAGTTCTTACACATTAAGGGTTACAGTCTCCAAAACACAAATCTGCAGGCAGTGCATTTGTGTCCAGAACTGGGGAGCTGTGATCCAAGATTGCTGGAGTGCCTAATTTAAGCAACAGGGCTGGCTGGCTTTGTTTTGGTGTCAGGACCATTTCTCACTACAGATTGGAAAGGAAGTCTGACTCTTGACAGCTGAGGAAAACTGGCAGACTAAATCCCTTGTTGATCTTTTGCAGTGTGAATCATAACACCCAGTGCACCTTGTAGTAAGCAATCAGAATTTCATTCTTCAGCATTGGACCTCCCCAGAAGCCTGAGAACAGTCAGCTTGTTCTCAGCAACCTCTGTTAGACACTCAGGGCTAGTGCACAACCTGCTCTCCATTTTGGGGTGCTTATTTCAGCAGGATCACTGATGATGCTGAGTCAGGGGCAAGAAAACAGGCTGACAGTTTTGGATCCCAGGGTGAATATGCAATGCATATGGTCAGGCAGCAGGGTACAGAAGAAAAACAATTTTCCACAGAGAAGGCTACAGAGTTTGAAACAAAGGGATCATAAAGTGACCACTGTCATGAGGTCAATGATCAGCATTTAGCCCTCTGGTAGTATATTAAATAGATTGCTTAAATGTAAGCATTCCAAACTTGAGACACTGGGGGGGAAAAATCACTAAGCATTTAATGAAGACTCCAAATAAAGAAATGTTTGTCTAGCTTGGATGATGCAACTGATCCAGTGACAGGAAATAATACAAAACAACTTTCAGATATGAAATAAGCTACTTTACCTGAGTAGCATTATGTTACTGGCTACCTAGAACTGGGTTCTTAAACTTCCCAGTGCAAACTGAAGATCTCTGGAAAAACTGCCTGCTTGAATTCTTAGGGTTGCCAAGACAAGCAGTTTAGCTGCTGAAGTCTGCCTTAGAGCTGCTGATCCTGAAAAATTTTCATTTCACTGACAGTGTTCCAGTGGACTTTGTTTTGATTTGGTGGAATGAAAAATCCTCCCATATATTGCCTCAGCAGCAGAAAAGACAAACAACAATCCTTAAGTATGTGTTACATGCACAGGGAATGCATAGGAAAATTAATACTGTGAGATTACTTTGTAAAACAATTGAGAGTGTTGTGCATATAGAAGTTAAAGGCATTATTCAAATGCTGTCTTAATGCCTTGGTAAACATAATCTTGAAGGAATACAGATTAGTCTTATTTAAATCATCAGATAAAATTTTCCCTTTGGAAATATGAGAGATAGATGACTATCTTTGAATCCCAGAACAATGTGACCTGGTCACATGTATCTTTGTTATGTAAAACAGATATATATAGCATACAAAGTGATCCAAAATAGGTTTTTGACATAGAAACAAAAGGACTGATTTCATTTCAGTCATTGGTATATAAACAATCTTGGGGGAAATTAGGAGCAGCTTCCAGTATTGCTCTATGTGGCAGCTGGTCACAAGTAAAAGACCATTTTTTGTTATGGAATGACCAGTACAGATAAACTTTTAGGAAATATACCCAAAGGCAATTTAAAGAGATATTACTATTTGTAGAAGGCACTGTTACTGTTTAATTTATAAAGTTAATAAAGTGGTTTCTAAATTATCTAATAAGGTAGGGAGTAATCACAAAGTTCATACTTGTCTGCTGTTAGTGATGTGAATCATACACCAGATTAAAACATTCTGGTCATGAAATAAACAAGTATAACAATTTAAGTTTAAACAAAAAATAATTACAAAGGAAAATGACTTCGCTTTACTGCTTCTTAAATAAGAAATCAGGTTTTGTGCTAGAGCAATGCTTTTAATTAGACCTAAGAATTTTTTACAGTTTTTTACTGTTTTACACATGTATTTTTACATCCCTTATTGTTGATCATCACGTATCACTAATTCATAGCACTACTGAATGCAAGCATTTTATCTCAGGCTTTAGTGAGTTGCCACAGTATTTCTGGGACAGGGAGATCTGAGGGCAGAATGAAACCACTTATGGTTCCAATCTGAATATAAATCCTTGGAAAGAGGCAGGCAGAAGAGAGGGGAAAAAAGCAAGAAGAAACAAAAGATAATTTTAATTCCTTCCTTTCTCAGTCTAAAGATCAAGCCTTTTAAATCCGTTATAATGCAGCATAGAAAAGATTGAAGTTGCTACAAGTAACTGAGTGGGTCAGCCCTGCTCTGGTGCCAGGTGATAGATGCAAAATCACACAATCTGTTTACATTTATTGTGTCTCTGTGCACACACACTGAAGGATTAGGTCTGACCATGTAAATAAATCTGTCTAAAATAGATGGAGAGCTCTGTATTCTTCTTGTGACTAGTGCCTTATGTTGTTGTTCATAAGGTACAGAGCTGTTATGGAAATTTACCCACAATCAAACCCTTTGTTCAAAGGTTTAGAAATATTTTGGGAATATTAAGGTAAAAATTCCCAATAATTGTGTCAAATAGCCAGGAGTCTTGTTGTTAAATAGGAAACAATATCTTCTCCTTTTTAGCATTTTTAGTTTCCCAATCAAGCCTGCGAATGGAAGAGGAGAAGTTTTCATTTGTGTATTAGATTCATATTTTTAATGAACAACAACTGTTGTTATCTACCTCCATCTATAGCTTCAAGATGTGCACAGCTTCCACAAGAACTTCTCAGTAAATCCACAGTGAATCACTCAAATTCCTGTCCCAGTGTGGCAGCCTCCCATTACAATAACAGTCCAGCATTTAACAAGTACAAGCAGAGCAAAGCAGAATAAAAAAAGACTCTTGGAAACCAGAAGAATCATCTCTAAGTCATGTAGATTCTTCCTACCAGAAACTATTCTGGCAGCAGAGTCTCCTAGCCTGGCCACATTGTAGTAAAGTAATAAGCATGGAAAATCAACTGTGTAGAGCCAAATCCTTGATTCCCAGTGTTTTCATACAGGTTGTGCACAGAGGGACAGCATCCATTGGCTTTACTTAACCAGTGGTCCTACAAAGTCAAAGTTCATTCAGGACTTACCTCCTGGAGCTTCTTTTTACTTGAGAAGACTGTTGGTCTGGCAGGCCCATGTGATGAAAGCAGAAGAGGAAAACGACTCTGTCTCCTCAGGCACATTTGGCAGGATCCTGCAAAGAGCAGTGCAGCCTTCAGCTCTTCTGTGGCCAGGTTAAGGCTCTTGGAATGAAGGTTTGCTCTTCCCACTTAACTAACTGCAGACATGTCTCTGAGCTCCACCAAACCCACTCCCTGCCCAGCTCTCCCAGCAGTGATCACCAGATGCACCGTCCTGCTCCTGCCCCAGCCTCACCCAGAGCCCCCGGGTCAAACGTGGCAGTGCCCCACCTCTAGCAATGACAGCAGCCCCCTCTGCCTGGCTGGCTGTGGCAGGCACCAGAGCCCTGATCCAGCCCTGTGGGCCATCTTCCCCCCATGAACAGCTGCTCCCTGCTTCCTCCTGGGAAACAGTGGGAAGCCAGGTGAAACCAGTGCACAGGTCAAGAGCTGAGCCACGCTCACCTGGGAGCATTCCAAGGGCCTTAGCTCTGATCCCAGGGGCAAAACTTCTCAGGGGGCTTATATCCCACAGCCCAACAGCTGGCTTTGCTACCTGCACACACTGGGGCCAATCTCCCCTTGTCCTTCCTCCCCTGCCCCACTGGCACACACCAGAGGATGTTAACAGCTTGCAAATATAAAAGTCTAAGTCACATATTCTTTATTCTCAGTGTGTTTGTCTCGCTTCAGTCAATCCATTTGTCAGTCACTACAGCAAACTGCATATACCAACTCTTCCTGTAGCAAAGGCTTCTGCCTACCCCTGACAAGGCTGTTACTAGGATTGTTATTAATGTGTTAGTGCTGAACAAAATATAATTTTAAACCAATATTTGTTTTTATAAAAGAACTGCAATATAAAGATATCATTTAAACAAGGAATATGGGAAGCATTGGAAGATAACTTCTGAGTCATGCAGCACTTGCTTTTCTTGATGGAAATGGGATATCACTAAATTCCTCTGATCCTTGTCTCCCACAACACATACATGCACATGCATACATGCTCTTACCTCGTTCCTCCTACTATTAAAAACTTTCCTTTAAAGGTATTGCACTTGGCTGACTTATAATAGAGATTTCAGAGATCACGGTGACATACGTGAGAGCTAAGGATAGACCATGGATAGTCAGAAGGATCTAACTATGAATATTGCAGAGGAGATTAGATGATTTCAGAGTCCAGGCATCTTTAGAGAAGATAGCAAGACAAGCTTTCCTTTAAATAAGTCCACTCATGACAAGAACAACTCCCACAATACTGACCAATCCCTGCTTCCCAGACAAAACCACATCTATAACAAGGGGCAATGAAAGGGGGGGTAGGGGGAAGTATAAATATGTATTTAATGGAAACCTTAAAACATTGCAGTAAAGCATATACACAAAAACAAATTATTAAAATTATATAAAAAGTAAAATCATATCCAACATTAATTTGCCGAGCAAAGTGGTGGCCCTGAAAATGGGACAAATAGAAAAATATGGTCCTCTTAGGGACTTTTTGTGCTTGGTAAATTACAAGATATTATTCAGAGTCTACAGTGTTCAGGAGAAACCTGGAATTACAGGGTATGCAGCCAGATATTATTTACCCTGGCTCGTTCTGAAGATACAGCAATGTAAGTGCACTGCTTTCCACCAACTTCAGCCATAGATGTCATTCATACTCGGTTGTGTGTATTAATTTTATGCCAATGTTTGTTGTATGTTCCCCCAGGACCTCTGACAGGTGATTCAGCAGCAGAGAATGTCATGAAGGCAGGCTGCTCACCTCTGAATCAGTCCTTGTATCACAGTCTTGATAAGATAAATGATAAATGTGTTTTGTACTATCTCTTTGTAGTAATTGGTTCTCAAAGCTTGCTTTTTTCAGACGGCTCCTTTGATATTCTGTAATGCCATAGACTGTCTTTGAAGAGTGAATAATAATGGAGTGCTTTAAAGAGACTTGTAAAAGTTATGAAGTCATGAAACTCTATTTGATTCCTCCCTCAGACTGTTTTCTGAAAGTGTGCTGAATATGAATAGTGATCTTACGGGCTTTGAATGAAAGACTCTTTCTCCTCTCAAGCCACAGTTTCTATTCCACTATCCTCATTGATATTTCATTGCTTTCAAGATGATGGGATGTATATAGGATGTTTTTCCAAGTCCCTTATCAACAGTACTTTGGGACATTTGGTCAAAAGAAGAGGATGCCTGTCTCTGGGGTTTTCTTTTCAGAGGCATGGTGTAAATCAATTCTACATAGAGCCACAGTCATTGTGATACAGAAGTTGCATCAAAACACACTTTTGCACATAGTGTTGTACTTGTTTTCCTTTCCCTTCTTGTTCCTGGCAACTGCACTTAAGAGCTTCCCATAAACTGAGTCCATTTCTCCCCCTCTTTTCCTGAAGTGTGGCTACATTGTGAATAATTGATACTTCTGCATAGAAAAATAGTTTTCTTTATCTTGTTGCACAGTTTTGGCTTCCACCAGCCCATTAACTCAAAATAAACTCCTAAGCATTCTACTGTCTGATCAGTGTCTGCACTGTGACATTTACCAGGAGAGAGAGACAAGAAATAGTCACTGACTGGAGATTTTTACAGACCAGAATAGCGACACTGTAATCTTGCTCTTTCCCTCCCTATACCTATCACCCCCTTTTCCAATCTCTATGTTCTTTTCTAGACACAGCTAGAATGACCATTAGAAGTGTCCCTTGATATGTGTTCAAGTCCAAAAGACAAGTATTAGAATTCACTTGTGGGGGAAGGAAGGGGAGGGGGGGGAGTGTGCAAATTAAGTAATCTGTTTCCAGGACATATAACAGAAAAGACATCACCATTACTAAGATCATTTCTGAAGTCAACAGATGGTCTTGCTACATTTAGAGTACTTGGAAGTTGTTTGCTCTGTTCTTTGTTACAGAAAAAAACCT
>JAOXXN010000102.1:32361589-32379556 GCA_026770055.1 Myrmophylax atrothorax
CCATCTCCCCACGTTTGCTGCTGGAATTGTCTGCTTTCCCAAAATCCTGCCTGTTTTCCCCAAATCCCGCCTGTTTCGTGCCCGCCTGCCGCCCCCCCCCCGGACCGGCCGCGGGGACTGCGGAGGACGGGGCGGCCCCCGGAGCCCCGCGGGGACGGAGCGGCGGTGGGAGGTTTTGGCGAGCGCGGGTGGCTGTGCGGTGGGTGGGAGGATGGATCTTGGGCGAGAGTCTGTTGAAATCTCTCCCACTGACGATGCCATTTACGAGCTCTCGATTGCACCCGGTTGCTGGTTTTGTTCCCTCTTCGATGCTTTGTGAACCTCTAGGAAGTGAATTTGAGAAAAAGGTTCCTGAAAGCTGTCAGAGCTCTGCCAAATGTGCCTTGGGCTGCCATATCTGCTACTTTTTTGCTTTTTCTTTTTAATTGCCAGAGATGCACTGAGCTTTAGACTGGATGTAACACTGCTTTTCATTTGCCAGGTTCGGTATTTCTTACACATCAACATCGCCTTGTGGTTTGGTCGCAGGGATTTATCTTGTCTGTGAGAAGCAGGGGCTGACCTGATGTGATCGCATAGGTGTGCAGACTTACATTAAACAAGTATTTGTGGGGCCTGTTTTATTGTCTCCCCTGAGTTTTAGCAGCTGTTTAAGGTATGCTTAGTTTTTAATATATTTAGGGGGCAAATACATTTGTCACTTAGTTTTGAGGAACTGAGTCTTGGTAGAGGCTTTCCTCACTGTTACCGTAAGGACTGTAGGTTCCATCTTTTCCAGATATGGTACAGTATCAGTCTCATCTTTTGAGAGTATATTTTTCGTTCTGGTATTGTGGTCAGCAAATCTGAGAAAATGAATGCTCGACTCTTGCATTAGGTCTTGCTACATCAATCTCTCTTGATAACTGCAGCAAGAATAGAATACTCTTTACACAAAGGCTCACTCTTGAGATTCATGTTATTATACAGTCTTATTTGTCTAAAAAGCTCTGTCACCTTGTCCCCATGAAATAGTATGAGAGCTTTTTCAACATCATGACTCATAATCCTAAATACAGGAATGAATTTTGACTTAGTGCTGTGCAAATGCTTTATCTGAGCAAACAGCTTTGTGTGTAGAAAATGCAAGAAGGGTGGAGGTACTCAATCTGCTAATCTTTGTCCTCAGGAGGACAGCATTTGAAGTTGTTTGCAGACTATGGGTATGTCTTTGCTTCAAATCAATGAGGTGATCTCACTTCTTTCAAAATACTTTTGCTTTTTCATAAAAACTTTCGAAAAAGGAGGAACTGGTTCCTTCTTGTTTTTTACTATTGAAACCATTTTGCCTGGGGACACGAAGTTCAATTTAGTCTGAATGGGTGATTTACCTTTTTCCTTCTTCATCTCTGTGTAATGACTCTGACTGTACTTCATGAGAAACTCTCCTTAGTGCAGCACCCACAGTTCACGTAATTAGTGCTGGTTGTACCAAGCCTAATGGGAGAGGGAAAAATCCTTCACCTGTTTTCTTTTTTCCTGGTGGTTTTGTTACATACAAGGTAACTTTCACTGCTGCTTTCTGATCTTCACCTGTAAGAGATGGTGTAGGGAGCAGTTTACTCTTAAAATAGCCGGTGGAACGGTATGTTTAGTGAAAGGAATGTCTATTCTTCATGATTTGACGTGTGCACACTGTTTTCTGTTGCTCTTCTGTGGAATATGGATTTATTTTGTACGAACAGAATAAGGATTGAATAAGAACATATGCTGCCTCTTTTCTGGGTGATAAATCCATCTTGCTGTCCCGGAGGAAGGCAGCTTATACTGCCTGGACTGAAAAGATGCTGAAAGACAAAGTGACTGAATGCTGAATGTAAGAAGATCAGGTTGTTTAAGCTCCCCAAACTAAACTGCCTAAAACTTGGGAAGCAGCCAGCAACACTGGGTGCAAATCATGCAAAAGCCTTAATCTGCTTCATGAAATAGAATCTGGCAAAATAATGAAGTGTTCTGAATTCTTACAATGACTTAGAATAAAGACAATTGCTCTCCAGTTTCAAGTCATCTCCCTCCAACCAGATTCCCTTCTGTTCCCTTGTACAAAAAAAGAAAGCTTTATATGGTTAACTTCTATGCTTGAGATAATATGTGTAATTTTATTAGCACTCATTTCCCTTCAAGTTTTTTAAAAATTTCATTTACAGGGTTCCATTTTTGACATTGTATGCTGCTGTCATCTAACAAGTTCACTCTGGTTTTGCTTCTGTTGAATAAGATAGCTTAACATGCAGTTTTCTTTCTCATCTTGACTCTAAAATTTTATTAGAATTTCAGAAGACGTTGGTGTTGCCCTTTGCTGGTACTATAACTTGATTATTAGCTATATGGTAGGTGTTTTGAAGGCTTATGTGAATGGAGTGTTCATGTTTTGAGCAGATTGAGATCTGAAGTAGGCTGTTACAGTGTTTCATGAGAGGATGGGAGAATTAGTTCAGGGGTTTTTTGATAGGAAGAGCAGTCATAAGGGAGATCTGGTGGCAAACATGGTTATTTGCCAACAGATTGTCTGACTTAGTGTTTGCTTAGTCTCCTAAATAGATATTGGAAAGAAATACACTGATGAATATCAGAGTGCCAGGCTCTGATAGTATTTGCACTTATATCACTTATATTATTCCCAAAGTGTCTGCTGAACTCTCCTGCTCAGCCTCTTTTGGAACCAGAGCAGTTCTCCAGCAGCAATTCTTGGTAACGAACATCGGAAGCATCTGCTGAAGGAAATGAACATGCTGCACAGTGCTAATCATCTGGGAATCTGATGAGTGGAAACTTCTTCAGGAATTAAGCAGTTCTGCTATTACTGCATCTTCAATTTCAACAAATTCTTAACTGGAGTGGAATAAGGTCATTCTTTATTCCTCTCTACTTTTGCAATGTTAATATTTGTGCATATCTGTGTTTCATACACCATATATGCATATGGACTTAGATAAAAAGAACCCCACCAAAACTTAACAAACCTTTTGTCTTCCATCCTTCAGAAGAAAAAGTGGAATTTTTATTTGCCTCTGTGAGTATGTGTGCACACTCCAAACCCTGTTGTTTTCCTCTTTAAGCCTCCTGTTATTTGCATAGAATATACAGTAAATCTCATATATATATATATATATAGTAAATCTCATTCGGATTGTGTTTCGGTTGTGGCTCAATTTCCATCTCTTTTGACCCTGTTTTTTTTTTGACTATTTCTGGTTTGTTCATGTGAATTGATAATTGGCATACTGCACTTCATGACCACAGAAAGCTTTGTACAAACTTAGACTAATTCAGTGGAGAGGTTTGGATACTGACACAGGCTCTGTTAGTTGGATGGTATTTGGGGAGCCACCATAATCATGAAAAATTGGTGACACAAGTGCTGACACAGCCTCCCAGGTAAGAGGCAGTGCCTTTTGTGACAAAGTAAACTTTTATCAGAGCGGATAGCCTTATTCTTTTATTTAATCTGGAATAGTTCAGCTGTCTTGAGGTGAATTTGTGGGGTTTTGTTCTTACCTTCCCACAAGGAGGAGTCTAGTCTGCTTTAATCAGGTCAAGCCTTCAAGCCCAAGGTCTGTCTATGCACTCAGCCCAGGATCCATCTGTGGCAGGTTGTGTAGCAGGGAAACACTGCAGTGAACAGAGAAGAGGAAATTATTGTGGGACGGGGACTTCCTCGTACAGTACTCGAAGTAGCAAAGTCGTTTTCATGAGAAAAGCTTAAGTCAATGCTGTGAGTCATTTGATTTATTATTTATGGTTTGTATGAGTTAGGAATCCTGTGATCCTGGCCCTTTGAATCTCACAAGGACCTCTTATTCCTGTTAGCTAACTGTAGTTTTTCATGCATCCCACAGGCATTCTGAGCTGTTTAACCTTGGTTATTAATCTAACCTACTGACATTTGTCTTACAGATTTTTATATCCTAATAAAAGCCTGTAATCTTTCAAAGCTATCAACAACCTCTTTTGACCTTGTCCTTGAGACAAAGGGATTTTCCCAGATTACAAGTAGCAGGCTGAACCTGATTTTACTTTTATTCATTGTTGCTTATGGGTTATGTAGTTTGTTACATTTATTTATATGTATAATCTTTGACATGTAATGTGTTTCTTTGTTTTCCTAGAATAGTTTTGCAACTAAAACCTTTTTTTCACTCTTGGTAGAGGTAGGTAATGGAGTTTAGTGCTGCTTGTTTACCATTGCCTGTTAAGATTGTGTTCCTCCCTTCATAAATGCACCTTGACTGGCTCAGCTTTTTCTGTAGCCTGTATTGAGGTCCCAGCACAGCATTCTCAGAAAGCTACTAGTCAAGTGGTAGATTGCATGCCAGGAAAGATCTCTTCACCTGAAGGGTTGGCAGGCACTGGAACAGGCTGCCCAGGAGCTGCTTGAGTCAACATTACTGGAACTATTCAGAAGACATATAAATGTTTGGACTTGGTGATCTCAAATACCTTTCTCACTGTAAATGATTTTATGATCCTAAGTTGTCATAAAAGGTACAAGATGCAGTGAATTATCCTGCATGCCTGAGATTATATTTTGAGAACTGGGTGCTCTTTGGCCATTTGCCCTTTCAGGGTATTGAACCTTTGGACTCTACCACATTATGTGACAGTCCTCTTGGCTGCAATGTGTGTCTAGAGTGGATTAACACATTCTTACAGGAGATCTTGTTAGTCCAAAGGTGTCTGCTTGTATTCACTGTTCACTTAGGCACCACTTCTCCTGAGTTTGAAATCATCTGTCTCATCCCTCCCTTTTTTCCTGTCCCTTTTCTTTGTTTGTTCCTTTTCTGCAGACAACTAATATAGTTCAGTGCAGCTTCAATGCAGTTTTTAGAAGTTTTCAGAGTTTGAACTCTTCAGAATGCATGTAATCTGCCTGGAAGATAATTTCAAGTATTAAGGACCCACATAACTAAACTTGTATTTTCTCTGCTCTTATAACCTTTTTTTTTTTTTTTTTTGGTAAAATGAAGTGCAAAATGTGTTTTGATTGAAGATGGTCTATCAGAAGTATTTCATTAGTCACATAAAACTTGCTGCATAGGATACATGAGTTAAAAATATACATAACTCCTTCGTTCAGTGAATTTGAACATTGATATGGTGTTCATAACAAACATCTTTGAACAGAAAATCTATCTCCTAACAAACTTTTTAAGTAACTTCTATGAGTCTTTTTTGATAGGCACTGTTCAAGTACAGTTGGTGCAATGACTTCATTTTCTATATTATAGATTAAGAAGAGTGAAAGTTCAAGTTCTAAGTTGCTCAAGAAAGTTTCATGCTGTACGACTACAACTCTGTACCCAGTTCAGGCATACCAATTCATTCCTTTTTTCTGGAGTTTAAAAAAAAAAAAAAACACACAAAAAACCACCACAACAACAACAACAACAAAACAACAAAAACTAACCAAAATCTGGAATAAATGTGAGGAATTTGTAACCTGGTGGTTATCCAGGTTTGCCGTGGTTTATTCATTCTACACTGAGGCACTGTAATAAGATTGCACTGAATGCTGAGTGACAATGTTTGCATGGCCTAATTGTAGGATGGAAGTCCCACCCTGTTCCAGTGCACTGTAATGTGGAGGCTGTTCCTGTCCAGAAGAAATCTTTCTCGTTCTAAGGCCCCAAAATCTCACTCCAAGTAACATGAACATGAAATAGTTTGCGTCTCATGATGTAGGTTTGATTTGCTCATTTCTGTCTTGCTGTAATTAAAGCTTACTGGTTTTAATAATTAAAATAGTAATAACTGTGGAAAACATAGAATATGTCTAAAAACATTCATCAGACAGCAGCAAGGAGATATTCATCACCTTCAGATTCTGGGGATGAGTTTTCTTCCTGACTTGTGTTTAGGATGAGTTACACATAAAAATGGGCCCATTTCATAGAAGGAATGCAGAGTCTTGCTGTGTGTTTGTTCATTTCTTTGTTTACATGATCTTGGAATTTCTGAGCCACTGGGCTAAGGAGCTTTCTCCCTGAAAAAATAAAAACCATAGAAATTAAGCAGAGATGTATTTCCTACCTGGAAAATGCATGAAATATTCTTGGCATAGGAACTTTCACACCTATTTGGCAAACTCCTGTGGTAAAGGTAAAAGAGCTCGACAGCAGCATTCTCTTTAGGTTCTAATACATCCTGTGTGGATACAAACCTTCTTACCTACTTCACACCTCCTAAACCCTCCAGCCTCTTGGCTTTTAAAGCACTCTCACAACCCTGACAAAAATGCATTTTGTCAATGGTAGACATACAGTACATTCCGAGTGGCTTTTGGCAGAAAGAGGGGCTGCAAAATGAATGGCTATTCCTTGGCTAGCAATAAGATGCTTAAAAAACAAGTGGGCAAGCAGTGAGTAGGAGCAGGGAAATGCATATTTCTTGGTTTCTGTGTGTTGATGGAAAATAAGGTAGGAAATATTAAAGTAGCTACCTCTGTTGCAAGGATTGTGGAAAAAAGTTTCAGAGAGATCAGGAAAAATCCGGAAAAAATGTTTGGAGTACTGAATGTATTGAGTTGTTTGAGAAAGGCTTTTGAAGCACTCAAACTGTTTGTCTGTAAGTCAAACTAAATGTAGGTCTTGGGTATTAAATTTGAATAGATGTGTAGACAAATCAGACTATTTAATGGTTTAATTCTTCTTAGATTTAATTAAAAATTGTTGCTCCTGTATTTTGCCAAGATTTTGTTAGCGAACTTAGTATGTGTTTTCCTGATCAGACAGAATAGGCAAAGGAACACACTGTAGAGTGGTAAAAAAGGATTTCTCAGTCTTTGCCACTCAGACTTCAATCTAGGCTTTACAGGATATTTGACCACGTTATTAAAGTTACATTATTCCAATCAGTCCCTTAGCACATTGAGTTGGATGTCTAAGTTCTTGTAAAAATGAGCAGTTTACTTGCCTGTATTTCTTTTCATGAAATGCAGTTTCTCAATCAGTATTATTGATTCCCCAAGAACAATGTGAAATGCAGTATCATTCTGTTTACACTTCACAGCTATTAGTGTTATGCAGCTGCTTTTCTTTTACTAGACTGCAAAAAAACCATTCAGGGGGTGAATGCTTCCAGTGGTTTTTCTGCTCAAGCTAACAGCTATTTCACTTAACAATCAAATCAACCAGTTTTGAATACTTAGTCTAATTTTAAAAACCTGTAATCAAGTTACCATGTTATGGTTATACTTTAAATATGGTTATGGTAATACTTGAAAATAGAATGTTAGATTCTGGTTTCTAATAGACATTTTGTCAGACACCAATAGAGTTCATTTATTGGAGAAAAAAATCTTTGTTTTCTTACCATAACTTCTCTTGAAAGAGAAAGATGAGCTCTACTCCTTATAGGTAACTTAGTAATCTGTAGTTCTTGTTGGAATACTTTCCTTGTTTTTGTTTCAGTAACTTGGCATTCATGTGTTCAAGACATTGGATACTCAGTAAAATAAAAAATTATGACTTTTTTAATGATGTGAGAAATCAAACCAGGTTGCATCAGCGTGATTGAGCAATTTGATGTATGACTGAATCTGGAGCTCAGAGGTGTGAGGCCTCCTGGGCAGGTTACCAATCTCATTTTTTGGCCCCAGTTGTTAACCTTTGTGAAGTCTTTAAGTCTCTGAAGTAATTCTCCTTGAGTTCTGGGTTGATAACCTAATAGGACCACCCATGATTCCTTTGAGGAAAAGGTTAGAGTAACTTTCACCTGACCTGTCACACCAAAATTCTCACCAAGGTAAGTTAAAGAGTATCTGAAGAAGCAAGAAGGACCTTCAGGCTGGAAGATGCTTGAGGACTTGGTGTCTCTGCTGGAGCCCATTACAAATTGTACTTGCACCTGAGATGGAGTTCTGCAAAAACAGGACCTGCCCCCTGGAAGTTTGGAGTTTCAGCTCAGGAGCTGATCCAGGCTGGCTCCTGAATGCCCTCTGAGGGAGCAGTTGTTGCAGCACTGTTGGTGAGTTACCAGCAGGGATTCAGTTTGCCACCAGCCCATGATGAAAGGATTGGATTTTTACTGTGGTGTAACGGGAGTTTAACAGCAGTGGGTGAACTTCTGTGCTGGTGTAAAAAGCATATTGCAGTTTACTTAAGCTCTTTTTGAGTTGATGCTATTTAAACCTCTGGCTCTGTATATTGAAACTAGTACAATGAGGCCCAAGTGTGCATTTAAACTTTCCTTTGAGGGCTGTGCTGGCTGATACACAGCAAAAGCTTGTAACAGGTTTAGCTTCTGTTCAGCTTCTCTTAAAGTCCTTGTACCTTGATTAGTTTCCTGGCATCAGAGTTTCCATATGTATCAGTTGCACAGATTGTGCACTGGGTAATGTTATAGAAGAATGCCACTATTAAGTTACTTGAAACGTGTCTAAGAACACTTCCTTACACCCTGAGATATTGGTGTGTAAGTGGCCACATCTGGAGCCAAGAAAACAGTGTCTTATAAATGGTAAAACAGATCAGTTTTGAAAAAGCTGTAGTTGAAAAAATAGTATTATAATTTGTAGATAACTGTTCTACGTAATTTTTGTGATATTTGACTTAAAAAGGGCCTTTAGATGAAGATCTGAAGAATGTATTTGCTCACTGTTTGGGGTTTAAAAAAAATGTAAGTTAGCAGGGCGATTTTTTCCCCTACATTTGAAGTGCAAGTTTTCTGCATCCCATGTACTTGAAGGAGGGATTTTTTTTTTCCCATCCACTGTTAGTACTCTGTTTTATCAGAATTGTCTCAGTCTATCTTCAGACTGTTGTTTGCACCTCAAACCTGTTCTACTCCTGAGTATTGTTGCTGGTGGATACAGCAAACTGGAATTCTGTTGCCCAGCTCTTAACTTGGTGCTTCAGGATATGGTGTTCAGAACACTCCGTGTAACTCAGTGCTATTATAACCCTGTTTTATAATTTTTTGTACCTTTTGCTAGTTAAATATTCAGTTCTCTGATACAGGAGAATTAACATGAGCATTTGTAGTGCTTTTATATGGGAATGTCATTGGCCTTCCTGGTCTTCACCAGACTGCAGGTAGATGAAGTTTGTGCCCTCCTATCAATCCCTCCCCATTTCCTCTCAGTGCATTTCTGTGCCAGGGCAGTGAACAGCCTGACAGGCTCTTGTGGCTGCAGTGACTTCCTGGCATTTGGCTGTTCCTGTGTCAGAAGGACAATATTCCCCTGCTGGCCTCACCCTTCAGCCCTCCAGGCTGGCCGGGGAGGCTGCAGAAGGACAATGATGCAGCTTTAGGTGATAGTGTGGCTTGGGGTGTTTGAACATCAGCCTAATACAGAAGATTGTGTTCTTATTATTTCTTATAATGTTACCTTAGCAGAGGGCTAATACTGGTTAATGCTCAATTCAGTAGGTCAAATGGTCCCTGCTTTATGTAGCAAATTAATGTGGGGTTTGTTGTTTTGTTTTTTTCCAAAAAGACTTCCTCTCTGTAAATACTATCAATATACATTTTTATGTTTGTTTCTCCAAATTAAAAAACAAACAAACACCTTCTCACAGTATAAATTCCTAATATGCAACTCAGAATTCACACTATTGATTTTGGGTGTGTATTATGAGAAGAGTTTTTTAATGAAGGTTTTCTCTTGCCCTTTGACAAGCAACAGAGTATTTTTAAATATGCCACCCACTTTATTCTTTAAATAACTAAAATTTGACATTTCATTAAAACCACTGCTGATGCAGCATTGTAGTTTGGCAGAAATTACTCCAGGAACCTTACAATGTCTACCTTACCTGTACTATGGGGATCAAGACTATTGCTCAGGATAAAGATGTTTGTCCAGGCCACAAAAATGCAGAATTAAAACCTTTTCACTATTTGTGTTTTACTGACCAGTTCTGCCATTCTTGCATTTGACAAATGGAGGAAGAAATCTGTCAAATGTTGTTATTAGACTTTTTTATTTTTCTAATATATTCTTACTGTCTTGTGTGTGTGGCTGAGTGCACTGCTAATGGTTGTTCAGTTTATTAGGATGGTAAGGTCTTTATTTCCTTAATAAAATTTATTTAGAATGTCATGAAAAGTACACCAGTGTTTGAGCTGTAAAACTGGTTTAAAAAAACCCAAACAAACAAAAAAAATAAACAAACCCAACAATTGAAAAATGAGGAGGAGTGTTAGAAATGCCCCAGAATACTGTGTAACAGATTTCAGGGGTTTGGTCATACCCTTCTTTCCATCTTGGCTTGGTCCCACTTCTTCCTTCCCTGTGGTGCCATTGCAAGCTTGTTTTCTTTGTCACTGCTACTTGATTCTTGTTTTCTCCCCCTGCCCCTGCTGTTCCACACCCTGGAGACTGAAGGGCCAATCATGTTGTGCTCCCTTTTCCTTTGGCTTCAGGAGCTCTGCAGGCAGCAGAGGTGCTTTCTGTCCTGTTCAGGCTGGGACAATTTCAGTGTATATAATCTCTTATTCAGAGGGTGTGTTATAATTCAGCTGTCCCTCAATTAATTTGCTTGATTTGGGTTTGGTGTTCTGTTGTTTTAGCTGTTGGTCAAGCTGGTCAAGTTCTGTGTGGGGAAGGTTTTCTGCATCTTATGCTGTAAAAAAAGCATGATTTCCACCCAGACTCCTGAGTGACTTTTGCCTTTTCACTCCAAACATCTCATCTTCAAGGGTGAGATTTCACTGCATGACTTAAATTATTTTAACACACATTACATATAAGTTTTACCTCATGCATTCCTTCCCACCCTGCAAAGTGTACTTCTGAAATTCTTTTTCAGTTTGTGTAACCTGATTTGTTATTAAATGAGTTAGGAAATGTCCTTGTTTGCTGAACTCCTTGACTTCAAGAGTTGGACTAAAATAGAACCCCTCATCCTGCCCCACCCACCCTAAAAGCCTGGATGGATTTTTTTTTCTGTACAATTAAGTCAAAGTTGATGAAGTCTCTGAATGGTGTATGTGCAGTTGTGCTGGATCTTTGTTATAATCAGCTAATAATAGATACAAGATGAACTCAAACCTTTCTATTGGGTTGCTCATTACCTGGTTATGACAACAGATGATTTCCAGCACTGATTGCATTCCTTCAAAAGGCCAGTTGATCTGGCATCTTTTTCTTTGTCACACAATAACTTTCACACAGATCCTCTTTGGTTTTATTTCTGATGAAGCTCTTTCAGCTGAGCTGACCTCGAAAAGCTGTTTCTAATGATTGAGGCCATTTTTATTGAAGGTCAGACTTGCTGCCCATGTTCCCCAGGCTTTGAACCTACAGAAAATGAAAGCAACACATTGAAGAAGTGGGTAATCCACAGCTGTCCTGTAGCTTGTCCAGATCTACAGATTTTTTACCTTAGGGGTTATTTGCACCAGAATTAAATTCCATATTTTTTGCCAATATATTCAATGTGTTGTTACAATAACTTATAGAGAGAGATTATCCTAAACATTTGTGTAGGATTCTCATCTAAGGCTATCACTATACCTCCCAAAACAGCCAGTCAGGATAAACAAATGAAAATATTATGGGGAACTTGTAAGTTTGATACTTTATGTTGTCTCAGGGGTCTGTTAGAATATAGGAAAGCTGAGCAGAACAAGGCATCAAATAAATCAGAATTTAGACAACCTTTAAAATACTGTCTTCTGAAGTCTCTGCTAACTTGTAATTTCATAATTAAGCTGTTTCTTCTATAAGCTGGCTATTTTGAGTCCCTCCTTGAACTTTCATTGTAAACAGATTTTAGTTTCTAATGTGGAATTTTCTGAATGTCATAGCAGCTAGATACTTACAGCTATGAAGCAGTAATTGGTTTGGCTTTTTATTTTTAAAACTAAATGAAGGAAAAATCCTCCCAATTCTAGAGAATTTTACAGGGTGATAGGCAGAGAAAAATCTGGTGGTAGTGGTGGTGAAGTTGTTGGTAAGGAGTCATTAAATAAATTGGTCAGGTACTGCTCTCTTTAAGGTAAAGCAAGCTTGAGTATGAAGAGCAGGAAAAATGCAGTTAATTGGAGAGAGTTTAGGAGTTAAATGAAGCCTTTAACTGTGGGAAAACAACCTATTTGCTCAACTGTCTTGAAGGTCAGATATTTTCCAAGATTTGGAAAATAAAATAATTAAAAATTTATAAACTGAAATTACTTTATGCAATAATAATTTTTGATTGAAATATTTATTATAAGAACATAGAGATGATTCCCAAAGCACTCATCAGACCTAAACCTCAAGTCATGTGTTGAGTCCAAACTGTAGGATATGACTTTTCTCAGCGTTAAAACAGCAGCCTAAATTTGAGTAAAATCTGGAAGCTATTAAGTGATAAAAGCTGTAGAAAGAAATATCATATTCCCCTGAAATACAGAGGAAAATGTTATTGAAAAAATATTTATTCCTTATTTTATCAGGCTGATAGCTTGAACAGTTCTCCCTAAGGCCAGACCTCAGAATCAGTCACAGGATGGTTTGCTTTGGAAGGGACATTAAAGATCATCTTGTTCCAACCCCCTGCCATGAACAGGGACACCTTCCACTAGACCAGGTTGCTCCAAGCCCTGTCCAACCTGGCCTTGAACCTTTCCAGGCCCTGATGAACTTGAGTGAACCCTGGGTTTGGGGGGTGCCCCACAATCAGAGACACTGTTGTCCCCTGTAGTCTGTGTTGGATCCTCCTGGTTGTACCTTACAAAGCAAATGAACTGCTCTGGGTGTTGAAATGTGCTGATAACGCCTCAAACAGTTATTTGGAGGTTATCTGTCAAATTCTGGCTGTTACAAAGATGTATCAATGTAGCCCAGTGACTGAGAGCTGAAAACGGAAATGCTCTTGGTATCAACTTTTCAAGATACATTTGCCAGCGTTTCCCCAGCCAGTGGAAAGGAATGAATCTTTTCGTAATATTAGAAAATCTATTCCTGTGTCTCTGCCTGTCTTTTTCTCTTCATTAGGTTTGACTAAACAATAAAGAAATCCATTCATCTGTGGTAGTGCCAGTGTAGTGGTCTCTGTTTTACTCTCTGCTAGTACTATAGTACTGTTTCAAGACCATTTAAATTCTGCTTAGAGCTGTAGGTGATCTTTTTGGCAGCCTTGTGCATTTACATTAGCTACTGGATTGTAATAATTTCCAAATGGATTGTTTGAAAGTAGAAATTTTTTCTCTTTTTTTGGTACGTATTTATAGATGAGTATTCATGTCTTAGGATTGTGGGTTTATTTCCCACCTTATGCCTTTACCTGGCTAGTTTGAGCTCGATTCTAGGAAGAACATTTTGATCTTGTTAGATAAAAATACACAGTTCCTCACTGTCACCATTCTAGAGATGGACAATATTGCCTATTTAATTTCCTTTCCGATTCTGGAAACCATTTGACTTTAGGATGCTATTTAGGAAATATTTCTTAAAGTTTTTTATTTAATGTTGTGGGGAAGGAGGAGGAAAATGTTGATGCTCACATTTATATTGCTTATAATGCATTTGTGTTGTTGAAACATGAGAGAACTAACCTAAATACTGGTGTCATGTGTTTGCATGGACCTGGGAATTCTGCCTTGTAAATCTTGTCCCTGTTATTCACACAATGTCTGGCAACTCCATGGATTTTTTGTTGTACATGTGGGGTGTTTTGAAATTATATTAATGTCTGTCTAGTGTGTGAAGGAGCTTTTAGTTGGTACACAACAAGATTTCCTGCTAGATGGAACTTTTTTCTTCTCTTTCATCCATGCAACTATAAACAACATCTAGACCAATTTCTGTTGCAGTGGCAGAGATTTGTGAATGCTAAGTTTTATGCGCCCTTTTTAGAGAATCCATACCAAATTGGAGCCAGTTCTGCTGGGTTTTGGAAAACCATTTAATGTAATGACAGTGCTTCGGTTTACTCCAAGAGTTCTAAGAACTGACTTGTGTTCCCAGCACTGGAGGAGAAAAGCTCAATGTTTGTGCTTGAGAACACACTGAAGAGCACACGTGGGGGAATTCCAGGCCTGGGGAAAACTTAAGACAAGGGTAACAGGTATTTAACATAATTACATAGCTTTGGATTATATAATCCTTGTACAGTTCAGGCAAGTGCAAAATTACCTCACCATGTTTGTCTTGTTTTATTGAATTGATTTGAAAAGCTGGAGAGGGACCAGATTTCTTAAGCTGAGAAAGTTCAGAAAACTGTGGTAGGCAGGAGAGGTAAATAACCTTCTGATATGGTTCAGACTTAAAAACATAAGATTAAATCCATGACAAGGCAAATATAATCTCATTTTATAGTTACATAAGACTGTTTCAAGTGGGTCATTAGTATTGGGCAAAAACATGTTTTAATTTTCTAGGCTTTTTTTTTTTTCCTCTCCCCTTCCCACACTAGAAGGAACACTTTCCTCTTGGGACAAAGATAGAATGAAGCTAAATATATCACTTGTCTACTTTATTCTCCATCATGTTGCTTCAGTGGTAATCACTTGTTTGAGATTTACCTTCAGAGATTCTGCCTGACATATGGTGATGTGCATAATGAATATATGCAAACATATAGCAATTTAAAATTCATTCTTTATTGCACTCAGGTTTTAGTTCACAAATTGCTGTAATAATTAAAAGGATTTGGTAAGCATTAATCTATGCACTTAGGGGAAATTATTTATTATCTGTGTGAGGTGGAAAAAACCGGCTTAAGACCTGGCTTGAGAGTTGGACTTCTTTTGTTTCCTAATTTCAAATGATATGCAGGCAGATTAAATTTCTCTTCTGAAAAAGGCCAGACAGAGGAAAGAGAAGTGATTGCTTCTGTAGGAGGAGGAGGCCAGAGGGGTAACAACTACAGAGACCTTGAGTAGAAAGGGAATAGTTTCTTCTGCAGCCCTTTAGAACTGAGATATACAAGGGGTAGTACACCTAGGTGTCCTCTAGACATCCAAAAATGTAGCCATCAAAAACTTGGTTCTCTCTCAAATTGTTTTTTATACTGTGTTTTGGGTAACTGGGGAAAGGACTGAAATGTTCACTTTCCCATTCCTAACAGGCACCACGTGATGATGAGAAAAAAGTATGTACTGCTGCAAATAATGTTGAAGCTGTAACTCTTCCTTTGATACCCCTGCCTCAGAATTGGCATCACTGGTTGCCAGCAGTGGGAGTTGCTTGCAGCTCCTGATGATGGAGTTGATTTACTTTGAATTTCCGTTCAGCAGCCAAGTTATTAAACCAGCTTCAAGTTCATCCTGTGTTTAGATTCTTTATAGGAGTTTATGCTGAAAACTGCTTGTTGGCAACTAAACAGGTACCATTATAACACATCAAATGAGCATTTAGTCAAGCTTTATGTGGAGCCTTTGATCAAGTGATTGACAGGAAGTGGTGATGCCGGTCAGCATGCTGAACCAGAAGAGGACAACAGCATGATTGTAGGTAAGATTCCTGCAGTATTGATGGAAGGGCCAGTCTGTACAGCCTGACCTATGCTAATGAAAAAACCAGATCAGCTTTGGAAATAGCAAAATAATTATTGCCCAACTTATCTTGACTGAAACGTCTAGGGAACACTCAGGTTAATTCCATGGGCAGATGTGAGGGGGAGAGAAGTTGGAGAAGTCTGCTGGCACAGATGGATCCAGAATAGCTTGTGCCTTCCTCTCCTCAGCCTGTCACACTGAGAGATTTAAGCCATGCATACTGAATCATGTGTCCTGTGTGATTTACATTGTCAAATCACAAAATTTCCTGTCACTCTTTCCACTATTTTGACTTCACAGCAATGTTTTCTGTTACCAGAAATGGCTACTGGTAAGCCTGAGTGCTTTCGTGTTTTCTAAGTTATTATTCTTCATGATCAGAAAGAGACTAAAAATTCGCTCATGCTATGCTGGAAAGCACTATTGGGAAGTAAGAACAAAAAAGAGAAAGCTTTGGACAAGTTAAAATCAATAATTGTTCCCTGATATTAGTTGTGCTGTAGATTATTGGGGTGCATGGAGAAAGGGAAAAGAAGGGATGAAACATGCACATCCTAAATTGAGCTTAGGAAGCCCAGATCCTTCCAAAGTCAATGGAGAGAGAGGATGAGGCTTTTGGGGCTGCTGCTTTGAGTCTCTCTCTAAAAGTGGGAGAAGGCCTAAAGTAAACAACTCTTTGCCACCAAAAGAGACAATTTCTCCTTTTCATTTTCACAAGCTGCGATACACACCTGACCCATCTGTTAGACAGCTTGGTTTGCAAAACAAGCAGAAAGTTAATGTAAGAAAAAGGCTTCTTTTGTTCTCCTGATCAGAATCAGCGCATGGAGGGTCTGTTGATTTGGCACATCTAGCACAAAGCAGGGTGTGAGAGCTGAGCTCTTGGAGCAGCAGAGGTGGAGAGGGATTAGCCTGTTCCTCAGCTGGGAGCTCCTGGCTCTGCTCAGACCTCTGCTGTGGCCAGACCTCTCCTGTGGCTCCTGGGGCCTCCAAGGGCCTCAGATGTCTTCACTGGCTACAGAGGAACAAAATGACCTGCAGCTTCCCCTTCTGCTCTGGTGGCAGCAGTGGCTGCTGTTGTCATCTTTGAATGGTAACTCTGCCTTCCTCTTCTTTTGCTTCTTCCACGGTGTGTAATCTTGACTTTTTTCTTTTTTTTTTTTTTTTAAACAGGAGATACGGTAGTCTTAGTAAATCTTTATACCTCTTGAAGTGTAAAGTCAGTAACTAAATGGTGGCAGGGTTTCTGTGACAAAAAAAACCTAACTTTAACTTATGGATTGTTTTAGTCGTGTCGCTGCAATCTGCACTACTGATGCCACAGAATTCTTTCATAAGCAACTCCCCAGCAGTAAGTGCATCCAGAATCTTTGCTTACAGCTGCTCACGAACAACCCACTCAAAATACACTGCTCAGTGAGAGTGTCCTGCCACACCTGTAGCCGTGTCAGAGTTCAGTGCCAAGCCTGCTGGAGCTTCCTTTCACTGGGACCACATCTGGGTTCGTTGCAGTTTGGTGAGCAGTCAAAAACTGATTTAGTCCTTTGCAGGAATTAAGCACTGCACTCAGGCACCGTAACTCTGAAGACTGTGTCCAGTGTATGGTGTGAAATTAATCAAAAGGAAAGAAAATTAATGACCTGCTGTGGTGCCATCCATCACGATATCGCTCAGCAGGTGTGAAATTAACTCGCCTTGACTGTGGATTAAATTTAACGGCATGACGTAAAACTACAGCAATTCTGTCTGGTATTACTAAGGAGCAAGCAAGTGTTTTTAAAGATTCCAGCTTAATGAACTGCTTACGCCATACAGTGGATGGTCTTATGATTATTTAACAGCGTGAGTTTAGATTATGTTCCCTAAGAAGATCAAGTATTACTGTATCAGTAAAAATTGTTAAAGGCAGGCCACAGAAATGTGGGTTTAATTTCTGTAATTACTGCGCACCAGATGGTGGATGTATACTTTTTTCCAACGTAAGTACTTCAGCTCAAATATAAGCAGTTGTGATCTTTATTTACAATTCATCAGATTTTAACCAAGGTGATCACAATTCCTTTGTTATGGCCCTTTATGATGACCTTCAAAGAAGTATGTAGACAATAGAGCTGACTATGGTTTAACATAGATCCAAAATAGGCTTCTTTCTTTTCTTTATTTTTTTTTTCCCAGATCCTAATTTTGATGATAGCATAACTACCCACTAATGTTAACTACCCCCTAACTTTGTTCTGGAATAAGTATCTAATATTAGAATATGTACTTAAAGCATTTGGTAAATCCTAGTTAATTTAAACATTGGTTCTGAAAGAGCAGTACTACAAAGATGCAAAATGCATTACAGGTTATTAACAGCTCAAGAGAAATGAAGAGGATGAAGGAAATATATTGCCCAATTTGAATCTAAAGATCTTGATATTCTGCCAACTATTTTCTTCTTCTGGCCTGTTTCCTTACGTGTATGCAGTTTTCCCTCTATAGTTGCACTGAGTGTTTTTT
>JAOXXN010000102.1:32380873-32417577 GCA_026770055.1 Myrmophylax atrothorax
AGAGCAATACCACAGAGATGCAAAATACATTACAGGTTACTAACAACTTGAGAGAAATGAGGAAAATGAAGGAAATGTATTTCCCAATTTGAATCTAAAAATCTTGATAGTCTGCCAACTATTTTCTTCTGTCCTGTCCTGTTTCTTTGTGTATGCACTTTTTCCTCTGTAATTGCCCTACTTTTTTTTAAGAAGCTATTATTATTATTATTGTGGAAACTCTCTTTGAATTCTGAGTTCTTACTGGATTTTTGCTCGATGTGCTCAGGACATCCTCCTCTAAAATGTTCAGAGTCATCTCAGTCCTTTTGAAAATGCCTCATGTTTTTTACCCCTGGCAGAAAATAAGTCATTTATAGGGCTTTTTTTTTTTTTGTCTCCCTGCCTTTCCTCTTAAACTCTGCATATGCATTTCCAGGAGTTAAGGAAGTTGTGTGTTTGTGATTAGGAAGACTTAGTTATGACTTGCACAGTAGCTTTCTTTGAAGTAGGGCTGGCATGCAGCTATTCATATGTTTTCAGGACAAGGTGTGCACAGTGTATTGGCACATGCTTGATTAGCTGATCTATTTAAGTTAACTCATTTGGCCACTTACTAAAGTGTCTCTGTGCTTTGTAAAAGTAATACCATTTTGTTTAAGTATCATCATAAAGAAAGGTGTTAGGCTGGTGAAGGTCTAATTAGTCCTTTACAGTTATAACAAAGTTCTGTGGGTTTTGTGTCAGAAGATAATTCTGACATTAGAATTAGTAAAATCGGTTTGATTCATAAAAGGCATGGTATAACTACTGAGAAACCTTGGGGTTGTTTTAGAGTTGTCCCACTCGGGTGCTGTGTTACTGCCACTTCAAGGGATAAACCCATGAGTAGTAGCTCTAGATCATGGGATCTGTACTGCTCTGGAACTGAAGAGCTCTGTAGCCCTGCTGAAGAACATTCTTTTGGCTAGAGCTGACAAGATACTTTGGAAGTTTCTTCTTTCCTTGAAAGGAAACATCAGTCTTTGTACCCATTTCAAAATGATGAAGTTAGCAATTCATGGAGGCCTAATGCATGGTAACATTATAAACATTAACAGAGTCCATCAGGCTTTTAGCAGTGAACAAAGGTTAGGTGATTACTGGGACAGGCATATTTCAGCTGCAGCTTTCTTTCCTGCATTAAAAGCCTAATATTTTGAAATGAGTGTCTAAAGAAACTTGCTCTTAAGGCTTAGATTGTAACATGATGCTCTTGCATCCTTGCTTATATTGAAATCAACCCTGGATACTGTATTCAATTATCTGCCTGCAATTTGGGGTTTACATTTCTGGGTTTATTTACTTGTACTCATTCCTGTCTCTTGTTGATGGCTTGTATAGATGCCTCTGCTTTTTTTATTCATTTGTAGCTCCAGGAGAGGTGAGAAGAAAAGAGGAAAAGAGATAAGTTTAACTTTTTTTGTGGAACTTCTCCAGTTTTTGAAGACAAGTGACAAACCAAGCAGGAGTGCTCCCTGACAGCTGTGGCAGCAAGAAAATTTAACTGTCCTGGCAAACCTTTTTGTCAGCCCACTTTGCCAGAAAGAAGGCCTCACAGGTCTGTTTTCCCTGACAGGCTGTGTAAGTTGGGTCACACAGCTCTCCTTGGGCCTTGCATCCAAGCTGAATTTATGTGGCTGATTTTCTTTTTGCTTTATCCTCCCATATCTATAATGCCATATCACAAGGGAGCATGAAGTTAATGTTTCTTCACTGCAGGCTTTGATTGTGTTTTATGCATCACTGCTGGATTGTGGTATGAAGAGAACTCAGATTTCTCTACGTTGCCTGTAGCAAGAATATGCAAACTTGGTTTGTCAGCATGCTCAGAGTTAAGCAGTGTGATGTTTTATTCCTGTGAGTGTGGGTTCCTGAGAAAGTGTTTGGATTTCTCTTGATCCAAAATGACTGAGGGCTGCAGCTAAAATTAGCAGAGATGGTCCATTGCAAGCAAACTGATCCAAGGCAGAGAAAACCAGAACAAAGTCAAACCAAACCACTGCTTGTTCAATGCAGTTTGCACAACAACAACTGTGTTCTTGTTGCACCCCATGTCTGCAGAGCACTGCTCATATGCCAGGTTATGCTCATGATAACGTGAGTTTCTGATGGGGAGGAGGGGGAGCTTGAGCTGGCTAGCAAAGGTGAAGCAGTGGCCACTGGTTAAATCATTGGGCAGGGTTTGATTTTTTTAGGGGGTTGGGTTTTTTTTTTGTTTGGGGTTTTCTGGTTTTTTGGTGGTTCTGTGTGAGGAGTGAATATTTGCTTGACATTTTCTGTATTTTCTCAAACTGCAGTTGATAAATTTCCCTTCCCAAAAGAGTTGCCAGTCTGTAGACTTGTGATTGGCATTGTAACCCAGCCAGGGATAGATGAAACTTGTTATATAAGAATGATATAAGGGGTCTATTTTCCATGGCAGAAATTTAAACTGTTGTTTAATTAGCAGTCACCTCTAGTTTCTTATGTGTTATGTAGCTTTATGCCACTGATTCATGTAGCTTATTACAGCTCATAAATGTCACCATGAAACTGGTCAAAATAAGAGTGTTGAAGTGACTTGCTGCCATTAGTTACCCAGTTAGTTCGGTTTTGTTGACAAGTTTGTAGATAAAGTGTGAATGTTAGAGTTGAAGATGTCATAGGCCTTGGACAGCAAACAGCTTCCCCTTATGGAAAGAGACAGCCCATAGCTAAGAGCTGTAGCTGAAACTTGTTTTCTGGCCTGAGCTGCTCCTTGTCAGCTGTGTCAGTCAGGGCACTGCACCAGCTCTAAAAGCCATTAAAAATTGTGATAGTTGTCAGTCAGTCAGTGATG
The DNA here is from genome assembly GCA_026770055.1 of Myrmophylax atrothorax. NCBI lineage: Eukaryota > Metazoa > Chordata > Aves > Passeriformes > Thamnophilidae > Myrmophylax > Myrmophylax atrothorax. Next base: position 32,383,713 of record JAOXXN010000102.1, read on the forward strand.
CCACTTCTGGGAACACAGAACTGGTGAGATGCTTTCATTGAATCTTTGTGTTCCTTGCCTAAATGGCAGTCAGTCAAGATGTGGAGTTTACTGTGAGCTGAAGTGGCCACTTCTTCAATAGTACAGCTAATGATTTCCAGATGCAAATTATTGTAATATGCTCAAATAGCCTACCTTAGGTAGGGTCCTGAGTCTGCATCTTAGAAGACATTGGCATTGTGAAAAAGAAACCAGAGTAATAGAGAAAGTGATTTTTTTGGTATGGATTTACATCAACAGATTTCAAACATTTGCAGATGTTATATGCTGTTTATTATATTTTATATATAGAAAATAAGGTATGGGAAGGTACAGGTATAGTAGGCCATTGCAGTGTCAGAAGTGCTGCCTCCTGATCCCAGTCATTTTAAGGAAACTAAAGCAGTCTCTCAGACATCCTTTGTTTGCTTGACAGGGTGCATTTAACAATGTATGTCTTAAGTGACTGAAAATAAACTTTTTAATATGTCTTTTTTTTTTAATTGTAACATTAAACTAGATTGTCACTTTTGGTTAGTCTTTTTTCAGAGGCAGATCTCTGGTGTTAATAATTTATGTGGAAACTGTATGAAAGATTTAAAATGTGACAGCTCTGAAATAAGGAGATTGATGCTACTCTAGTGTGATCTGATTTGGATTCTGACCTAATTTCTTTTAGTTAGTGATTGGTGTAGGACTTTGTGGGGTACATGAGCTTATGACTTTTGGAGATTACTGACTGATATTTTTAGGTTACCAGCTAATCCTGTTTAGGAATAGGATTTTCATCTGAAAACTGACAGGCCCTTAAATTCTTCCTGTTTTACTTTAGAAAGACAACTGAAAAGTGTACAGAAAAAGCAATGGATTGTTTGCTTATTTCACACAGTCTTGTGCTGTGACTTTCTGCTACATAAGGATTTTCTGTGTGCATGGGTTTAAAAAATGCTATTTTTCTTTAATGCTTAAACAAAAGCAAACTCTTCCATTGCAGTTGTTAATTTTGCACATTCTCTAAAACAGGTATGGGAAAGCATTGTGTTCACATTGTCCCAAAAATGTTTTGAGTCTTTCATTCTGGATTTTTCTTACTTTGCCTTATAGCTGTTTGCAAAGCAGCCAGACTATAGCTAAGCTAACAAATGCAAATCCACACTTCCATTTCCTTCCTCAACAACTGTGTTCCATATACAAGCACTGTCTTCCAGAGGTTTTTGCCTTGCTAGCAGCAGCTTTCATGTGCTCGTAAGGTGTGGCAGGAGAGCCTTGTTCTTCAGTTCCACACTTGGTGAGGGGTTGCCATCTGCTTTGTGTGTTAATTTGGAAGGTAAGCATTTTGTCACCTGCTCCTGCAGATTGAGACCATACTGCTTGCCAGTCCTATTTATGAGGTCACCCTTGTGATTTTTGTATTAAACTTTGTGAAAAGTGTAAGGAAGCAGAAAAATAAAAGGCCATTGTAGCTTTAATGTTGAAATGTTGTATTGTAGCTCCTGTAGCTGTTTCGCTTCCTTTTTCTGTGCCCTCTGTGATGGGAAATTGAGGTGGAGAAATGAGAACTTGCACTGAAAGTGTAAAGTGTGTGAGTAATACCATGTTGTATTGACGATATTGCTTAAACTGTGGGGGTTTTGTTGCTGTTTTGGCCAGCTGTTATTAATAGGGTCTGCCCTTTTTCAGTGAAAGGGCGTGTATTGGAGGGAGTTAGATGTGAATTTGTGTGGGTCCCCCTGCCCCAAGTTTTTCTGCCTCAAAAGAGCCCTTGCAACACCCACTCTGGAAACTGGAACCTCTTCTATTGCCATTACACAGAGAATTCTCATGGCTTGGTGAGATCTTCATCTCATTGGTGACGGGGGCTGAAGTGAAAGGGATGGCAGTAGGAGGGTGTCACGTTCACACGGGCGATGTCGTGCCTTGCGTGACATCCCTGTCCTGGAACCCAGAGTTACAGTCATGCTCTTGTCTGCTGAAAGCAGGGAAGGCTGCACTTCTGTGGGCACTGTTAGCAGTGAAAGGCAGCAACCAAGTCCCAGGAGTTCTCCCACACAAGAGAGACTTTGCAGGTCTGCAGAGAAGGGTGGTTCTTATCCTTTTTTTTTTTTCCTTCCCCATGTTGCCTTCCACACCAACTCTTGAGACTTACAGAGTTCATGGAAGAAACCAATTCAGCTCCTGAAATCAAACAGCTGTTGGGGTAGACAGAGCATTATCTCTCACTGAGGCTTTCTGTGCCTCGTTGGCCATTCAGAACTGCCTTAACAACTGTCCACATCTACTTCCTTATGTTCCTTTTCCCTCCTCTCTCCTCTGCAGTTTCTCTATATCACTTGTGGATTGTGGCTCTAATTTGCTCCCACAATACAAATGTAAATAATATCAAATATTTGCAGAACTTGATTAATTTGTGAGTTTTAAATTTGAAAAAGTTGAAGTTGTGGAGCTTTAGTGTACTTATTTAATCATCTGTATGCAGCTGATCTGAATATTTCTCCTCTTTACTTACCTGGTTTAGATATACTGGCAGTAGTCACACGGAAGAGACAATGTTGCCTAGGTACTCAAGTTGTTTGGATAATTTTTATTTTACTTTTAATCACACAACTCAGATTGTGATGTATCAAAAGGAGGCTGTTTGTGGAAGAGTTTTTATTTTATTTGTATGTGTTTGCATGTGTTGAAGCACATCCATTGCACTAGGGGAGGCTTGTGTATGTTTTAGGAGGTGCTACTCAAGTTCTTACTCACTTTCAGCATATTCCTGAAGAGTGCATATGTGTATGAGTGCTTGGGAACAGGTATTTTAAAGCAGAATTTTGAAGTCATCTTTCAAAGGCAGCTCAGAAAATCAGAATCCTTTTGGGAGGATGAAGTAAGGTACTCTTGAAAAGAGTCAGTGGGAAGATTGCTGTTTAGAAAGGGACCTGAAATAAGGCAATGCCAGAATACAGTACACCTAAACTTAAATATGAGAATTGACCAAACTAGTCTTTAATTGCTAAGGATGAAAGTAGATCCTTTTCACATCCTTGCCTAAAGGTACTGTGTAATGTATTCTGGGACTGTCTGGGAAACAGAATGGACTTTGTAGTAACCTGCTTAAAATTTCATTGATAAAATGCTGTAATTATGGAAAGCTGTTGAGTGGAGTAATGTCTATAACTGTGCTTTCTTTCATACTGGAGATACAGTTCTTTCAAAGGAATTACAAAAGACTTGTGTCATTTACTTGGCTAAAGGCACTCAAGGTTTGTGGCTAAAATACATTTACTTGTATGTGATGCTTGTTAGAAATTGTGTTGATGAAGGGATGCTTATTGCTTAGGGGAAAAAAAAAGGTAGAATTTTCCAAGAATTTTCATATTGGCACCAAGATTCTTTATCTGTATGGGTTGTTAGCAAAAGCCAACTGTGTGTAAATCAAGTAACATTCTTGGAATAGATGTTTGAAGCGTGAAACTTATTAATTTATTCTTTGAAGCTTTAGTAAGCCTTTAAAAGCCTGTATAATATGCCAGCTTGGTACCTTGTTCTGTGTCTCCAATGTGTATGTTCTCACTTGGTTGACATTGATTCCTGCTGGTGTTACTACCTCTGAGTTTAGTTACACATAGACTAATGTTGATGCTGTTCTTTGATATTTACAATTGTGTTGAAAATGTTTCACTTACACCAAATCAAGGCTTCTGAGATGAGCAAATACAGGCTTATGGTTGTAACAATATAATTCAAGTAAGTGTGAGAAGCATTAAGATTCCTACTATTTTTTAAAACACCTTCACATTTAACAACACAGTTGAAACTGTAAATGGTCTTTAAACCCTGAGTCATTTTATGCTTAGCAATTCATGTTATGATGTATTTAAGTACCATTTCTAAGTAAAGAATAGTATTTGGTTTTTCACAGATGCTGCCATGCTAGCAGGAATAGTAACTAAATTGCTTCCACAATGTTTATGGATGCTTCTAGAATTCTCATGTTAATATGCACCATTTTGGGAGGTGTGTCTGGTTTGAAATGTTCAGGTTTGAGTGGTTTTCAAGTATGTCAAAATGAGTCTCTTTACCTACTTCACTTTTGACCAGAGTTGTGTCTGTTAAGGGACTGGAGCATCTGGCACAGGAGGAGAGACCGAAAGGGCTGGGACTGTCCAGCCTGGGGAAGAGAAGCTTTGGAGGACTCTTATTAATTTTTATATATTGAAGATGAGTTGCATGGGGTTTGTGTAATGGTGGCTCAGTGTATCAGTAGACTAAGGCAATTAAATACTTAGAAGGGGCAAGGGAGGCCAACTGCCATTTTAAAAACTACATATGAAATCCTACACTGTCAAAGTGGTCTTGCTTTTCTCTAAATTACCACTTAACAGGTGTTTGAGAACAAGCACACTTTTTATAGTGAGAGGCACAATGTTCATGTTTAACCAAATGAATGAGTTTTAAAGAAGGTGAAAAAAGTTATTTTTTTTTCTTATCATATTTTTCAAAATAAGAAACTCAAAGACCTGCTCAGTCACTTTGCAAGGCTGTAACAATGGGTCATTGCCAGGCACTGCAATATGAGTTAATGATGGTGGAGGCATCAGGCATAGTGCTGAAAACCTGAATATAAAGAGAGGAGTGCTAATTTGGGATCAAAATTTTTCTTTTACTTTTGCAAAGGAGTACACTGTTAATGATCTTTTATAAAAAGAGGCTGAAGTGCATTCAGTGGTCGGTTCTTCTCAAGTGTTATCATTGTAACCACTCAGTGTATAATTTTCCTAAATTAAACTATCTGGTATTTTCATTATTTAACCAAAAAAAAAGAAAAAAAAGAAACAAAAGGGCATGAGTGGAGATGATTTTATAGTACTCTTCATTTTCTCAGTACTGTAAACAATTGCACTTTCACTCAGAGTAACATCATCAAAGTGGATTTCTGAATGATGGAAATTATGCCTCATTAAATTGCTGCAAGCCATGATTTAGTAATTTTTTAAAAATGTAAATGGTATAAACCTTTTCCTTAGAGCAGCTTCTAACTAACATCACACTGCCGAGTTCTCCTCTAAAGCATGTCCCTAAGAGCCATATTTACGTGTTTTCCATCCCTACAGGGATGGTGACTCCCCCACTTCCCTGGGCAGCTGTGCCAGTGCTTGATAACCCTGTCAGTGATAACCCATTCACCTGCTTCCACTGTTAACTAAATCTACTTCAGTTTGCAAAGGATGAAAGGATTCCCAAGGTTTGTCTTCTCATGTTTTTGTCCTTACCTTGAGTGCAACCTGTGCCTGGTCCCTAGGGGCTGTCACTGTCACTGTGTGCCATCAGCTGTGCCATCAGCTGTGCAATGCCCAGGGCTTTCAGGAAGGCACAGCAGCAGCTCTGCCTGGGACAGCCTCTGCAGGGGCATTGCCAGTCATGTCCTGTTTTCAGGAAGGCCACATTTCTTTGTAAAGTTAAGTGGAGGAACAGCAACAAATTCTCGTGCAGGGGCAGCTGATTAACATTTTGGTGCAGAAGTGCTGGCTGTAATACCTGTGTTTTATTGAATTTATTAGGTCTGCGGGACTCAAGAAAGTTCTAGCACTGTTAGGCCTTCAGGTTTGAGTGACTGGCCCAGACAAACTTTCCCTGAACTGGCTGGTGACAGAAATGTGCAATGTTCCTGAAGTGTCCCATCTGCCTGTGGGTTAAATGAGTCCTGTGCTGGAAGGTCAGTCTGTCCTGCCTATGAGCTACATTTTTATTCCATCTGTTAATATGAGTATTCTGAAGATGATGCCAAGAAAAGTTTACTAAATATATACACTTTTTATGGGAATAGATAGTCCTTGAACTGATCGAATTTTCCTGAGTACCAAAATTAAACAGGTTTTGGCCACCCTCTCTAAAGTTGAGTGGTGGAAAAGGACTTTCATCACACATACATATATACATATACATATATACACACACAGAGATATATATGTTTCCTTCAGATTCTTCTTCCTTCATTATGTTAGTCTATGTGAGAAATATTTTGCATTCATTTTTATTCGTGTATATATTCTATTTGTGTTTATAATAATAACATAAAAATATAAAATACATTACTATAAAAATATCTTAAATTCAGGTGATAAACTGATACAATATAAAAATCAGAGCAGTAAGCTATTATTTCTTTTTATGAGGATAATTGGGAATATGTAAAGCGAAATGTGGGTCTTCATTTTTTTGATGTTTAAGCAAATCCCAAGAAACAGTTGAAAAGTTAACTTTCACTAACAGTTTTCAAATATCAATAAAAGCTTTCTTATTCTCATGAATTCTTGTTAGAACTGTAATTTAAATTGACTTTCCAAATGTAGCAAGTATTATATGCCAATCCTAAAGAAATTTTCTTTTTTTTCTTTCTTTTTTTTTCTTTTTTTTTTCTTTTTTATTTCCCTCTCCCTCAGCACGTTAAGAAAGATGGGGGGAGGAAAGGAATAAGCTGATGCTGAAAAATTCAGACCTCACTCCTACTCCTTTATAAATTGCTGTTAGTATTCCTGTCCCCATGTGTGAGCCCGAGGTCCAGGCTTGAGGTTTAAACTCTAAACAGAGATGAGATACTTTTATACCAGAATAAATGTGCACAGATGGAGGTAATCAGGACTGACTTCAGTGTGTAGGCTTTTTTAGAGGTGCCAAAGCCCACGATACCAGGCTGACATTGATGGGGACTGCAGGTGTGAAGGATGCTCAGACAGCTCCTTGAGGCTGCTCTGGAGAAGGTGCTCAGACACCCACAGGAGTGCTCAGGAGTGTCTCATTAAGTGCTGGGGGAGTTGTGTATTTGGGCGTGTTCATATATCTCTTAGACGCCTCTTTGCATATTTATTGAGATTTCTTGAAAATTCTTGCTGTGCTGTTGACAGTTGCTATAATTAAAGGGACTTTTTTGAGAGCTTGCCTTAGAGTTCTGTTAATTAAAAGAAATCCTAATGTTTTGGGCTCAAGGGTAGAAGCAACAAAAACTTTCAAGGACAGTACTTTGCATAACATGAAGGATTTCTGTAGGATTCTTTAACCTATTGGATACATTAAAATTCAGGAAAAGGACCTTTTGTGCTTTAAGTTCTCAATGATAAACACAAAAAGAAGCCTTTTCAAAATAAAAACACTTCTGTAGTTACACCTCTGAGACATCTATTCTTTGAAATTTAGAAGGAAAAATGTTTTAGAAACTGCTAACGAATTCTGAGCATTTTTTTATTGACAGTCATCTGGCATGACTGACAAAACCCCCCTTATTTTTCTTTGTGTGTTGCTTCCATTTAAGGCACACTTCTGTAGTAAAGGAAAATGTTGGTATTGGCAGAGATTCAGAATTTGTTCTTGTTCCTTAATAGACATAGTGATTAAATGTGGCTAGTAACAGAGCTTTTTTATTTAATAATAAAAATTGCAAATGAGTATTATTTTTGCAGTGACATACCCTTACATGTAATTCCTATACTGCTCAGTAAGCCTCCATTAAGCAAATAAATCAAACTTCATGTTCTTGAAACCATTTTCATCTCCATTCCCAGTCCTTCCTGCCCACAGTATTGGTCTCTCCTTCCAAATTCTGAATGTGAGAATATAAAAAATAAAAAAAAAAAAAGGAGCCTGAGTTGTGCAGCTTGGACATACTTTCAGTGATGTATGGCCATTTTCATCCTGCTGTGTCACAGAAATGTTTTAACAGGCAAACACACCTCCCCCCTTTCTAATCTCAGTCGAGTGTAGTGGGATTTTTCTCTGGCCCTGCTGTGCTGCCAGCTCTCTCAAGTTCTGGATGTTCCTGTCCACACTGCTCTGACTGTGTTCCCTTACCCATCCTTGCACTCCTGTCCCCCTCACTGAAACATCCCCTGGTCCTTCCCTTCGGTGTCCCCACCCTGCTCAGCCGGGAGAGGTTGGTGCCTCCCACCTCCCCCTGGGCCATGTGCTGCCCACAGGAGGCTTTCCTATAGACAGAGACTGTGAAAAGCAGCTTTTTGGCTTCTCCCTCCTTCCTCCCTAACACAGTTCAGAATTCTCTTAATTCTCTTAATCTCCACAAAACTGCTTCACCATCCTCACACCTCTTCTGCAAACTCTGCTGTGACTCTCAGTCTGGTCAGCAGTACCTCGTGAGGTTGTTTTCTTTGCCTTTCCAGTCCATCCACTTGTTCTTATCCTCTCTTTTTGCATGGTTTGGCTGCTGGGCACAAGACAGATCTTTGTCCTTGGTACCAGAGACACCAAGGTCTCCTAATCTCTGCACAGGATTTACTGTAGTGCAAATACTTGTCTGGAGAGGTAGGATTAACTTTAAAAATTCTGTGTGTACAATATAACATACTCATTGTGTACTGCAGTGACATTCCAACCACTTGGCTAGGAGGTAGGAACTGTGGGAATTTCTATTTCTTTCTTTTTTTTTTATTAATTGTTTTGCTGTTCTTCAGCCTATACTGTATTGTCCAGTTTGATATATTTAGGTACCTGGAATTTTCCAGACAGAAAAATGCACAGAGGGATTGCAACTTGACTTGGGAAAAATACAGTCAGGTTTGTGGGGGTTTTGTGATTCACAGGAATTGCATTTATATGTTTATATGTTACCTTATTTTGTGAATATGTTACCTGAGCTGTGGTGTGTCCTTTTGTCCTTTCACTTTATATATTGACTCAAACCCTCTCAAGTATTTAGGCTTTAACAATTCTGCTGGATGAGCTCATTTCTCCCTGCTGCTTTATTTGGGAGGTCAGGTGGAGATGAATGGATGATCTGTCAATGAAATTTGTAACCAGTCCTATTTTTTTTGAGTTTCTTTTAATTCTGCTTTTGTTGTAAATGGTACCTAAGATAATGCAATCTATTGAAAACTAAGGATTGCTACTTTTCAATTTACTCTTTTTTGGTTTGAGTTTTGATTTACTCCCTTAATTGCCTTTCCTGAAAAATTGCACAACAGGTATTTAATTTAGTATTCATTCCAAACCTGATCTTCTAAAACTTTCTTGCCATATTGCAATAAAAGAACTTGAGCAGAGGAGGAAGAATACAAAATGTTAGGGAATATATTTTTATTTTAGTTAAATTGAATTCAGTGGATGACTGTTTTTTTGTAGTTTAGAAATGAATTCTTGTCAAGGTTCTTGCATAAAATTGTGGGATGTCTTGGTGCCTTTCTCTCTTTGAAAGGGAAAAACTATCTGCTCTTATTCTTTGCAAAGGGGTTTCTTGGGGTTGGCTGTATTGTGGGGAAGGGTTTTTGGTGGTTTTGCTGACACTTCTCTAAGGCTGCTAGCTTGCATTTTTAATCTGCCTTATGTTTATTTGCTTGCAGTGTTTGCAATGTCACTTCAGTTTTGCTCATAAAACTTCTTGGACATTTATCTTTCACCCGTTGCTAATGTTAGATCTTTGTTATTTTTAGTTCCTGCGAAGTCCTTCAAACTCCTTCCTTCTCCCTATCCCCTAAAAAGACTGAGATGTTGACTGAAGTGGGGAAAAATGCCAATCTACCAGGTTATCTTTTCATTCCTATGCAGTGTAAAGGGTGATATTCTTCTATATTTTTCTAAAGCACATTTTACAAAAGTCCTATTTGGGCTGGTGTTTCTTTTTTCCTTCCCATATGCTATAGTTCTGTGTGTTTGTCAAAAATACATTTATTGATTTGTTTTTTCATTAATTTTTTTCCCCACTAAGCTTATTTTTCTAAAGTGATGAAAGTGTTCCTGTTTGATTATTGGGAGTTGCCTCAGAGATGGTTGGCCTTCAGTGAAGAATGAGATTTTCTTTTTAATGAAGTTTTGCCTCTAGTACATTATTATACTCAAAAACTAAATAATGAGAATTCCTGCTTCTATAAAACTATGCCAAGTACCAAGTATTTGGTGAGTTATTCTTTGGCTGAATTTGGAGTTTAGAGTTTAGATGGCATATAAGCAAAGGGGAGGAGGGAACAGATGAGATGTTTCAGTCATCATTGATAAAGAAATCTGAAAAATCTGATATGCACCAAAATCGTTCTGTTCTGTAGCAGTTTGTGCTTATATAAAAATGCAAAAAGGGTGTTATGCAAGTGAAGTGTTTCTTTGCTTGACACTCACTCCGCAGCCACCTGTTCCAGCAGCGCGGTGGGGATGGTTCCCGGAGCGAGATGGGAAAGCTGCTGCCTGTGCTGGGGTGTGTTTCCCAACCTCCACAAAGCACATGGGGTTGTGAGCAAAGGAGGATTGGAAAGCCTGACAAAGTGAATGCACACAAACTTTGAAAGTAGTACCCAGGCTGGAAGGTAGTGCTGTACTATAACAGGCAGAGCAGCCAGCTGAGTCCTGTAGCCAACTGAGCATAACTCTGTACTTGTTAAACTATGGCTGTGGACAAGGATGGCTTTAAAAAGGTCTTTTTTTGACATCTTCAGATTTAATAGTATCAAAAAAAAAAAAGCCCCATGACACTCTTGTGCAATATTTAACATGACAACACTTGACTGATGTTCTAACCTCAGTGTCAATAAATGTAATTAATTATGCATTGTTAGACCATCAAGGGGAATGAAGTCTCAAAATAAATGTGGAGGAACTAATGGAAATTGCCAAAGTCTCTAAAAGATGGTTAGTTCTTTCTCATCTGTCACCTGTGGTTAGCTCTGTGGCTTTACAGTGTTTCTTAGTACCCCTGCTTCCCTGACTCTGTGTGTAAAGTGTTAAAGAGGTGACTGTTTTGGAACATTTGAAATTATTTTGAATTTTCACTGACCACATGGAGACATGTTCATCAGGATTTTTAAGTAATTCATGTGACCCTCGACCTTGAAGTTCTTGAGCTGTAAATGCTTAATGTGTAATTTATACCAAATATTTTCATAATCATGCATTGTAGATCTTGAATATGTTCTTGCAGCATCTGTGGTTTTATTTCCTGTCTGTCTCCAGCATCCTCTTACTGTCTGTGCAGCAACCTTCACATAAACCCACACTGTCTCATGCAGAGATAAGGTCACATTTTGTCCCTGATGACTCCTGAGAGCTGCAGAAATTCTCACACTCGTGAATGCTGGTATGTGTAGTGGAACATAGCCTATTTATTAAGGGCCAGATCCTTATGGTGTGAATCAATGCAAGTGTTTTGGAAGATCAATTGCATAGGGACCTAAGTCTATGAGAAGTTAATTTTTTGGTGAAGTTAATCTATTTGTAAGACTAATGAGAAATCGTAGTTCTGAAGGAAGTTCCCGTTATCTTGAGTATGATATTTAAGGAAGGTCTTGAAATAGGAAGTTCTATTCACTGTTTGTGGTTTTCTCATAAACTAAAAACTCCATTTATTTCTTGCACAAGGTGAAAGTTTTAGCAGCTTAAGGATATAAGGAAATAGCCATAGCTCTTTTGACAAGCAAACTGTTTGCTGTATCAGTAGTCACGGCCCTATTTGCATATGGAAAACTATTAGTTGTGCTTTTCCAGTTGCCCTTGTAGTTGCCTTTGTGTCTATTGGCGTATCACTCATAATGTTGATTTAGTATTGTTTAATGTTCTGTGTTTCCTTGGTCCTGCCTGACCCAGTGTATTCAGCTGGTCAGTTCATGTAGCCCTTGTCTGTCAAGCTACTCTTTCTGGTACCTTTTCATCTGCTTAACATTCATTTTGTTTACTCTCTCTTAGACTTGCATTGCAGTGTTTTCTTACCTCATCTCCTCACTCAGGGTATTTGTTTTTCTTTCCTCACCTTGCGGTTTCTTTAGCAGCTTAATCCTTAGTCTTATAGTGATTTCCACCACCTCTCTCTTCGTTTCAAAGTTGTTTCCTGCCTTCTTATTACCTGTTGTTTTCTCTACAGCTTTATTCTCCTGTCTGTTATACTGCAATTTCATCTGCTACTGCATCAATTAAATGCTGATGACATTTTCAAGTTCTTGTTCCTAATTAAAAGGAAGACCTGAGCTTTGTTTTCCCATTGGTGATATCATTTATCTGTTACTCCTAGAATGTGTGAATACAAAAGTTCTGCCTCTTGGATTTTATTCTATTCCATTTTCCCAATGGAAAAAGGCTCTTTCAGTCACCCAATTTTGTCCTTCGTACTTCCAATTCCTGTTGGAATTTCAGTCAAACTGGTGGTGAAATTTATGAAAGCTTTCTGTGAATTAGTAGCTTGCTCAGGATGCCCCTTCTAGTACAATAAGGAAAGACATGGAATCAGAAAATTGGAGGAAAAAATTAAAATGCAGAAATCTGAATTGCTACTGTTGTTTGAAGTATTTGCACTTTGCTGCGCTGGTGAGAGGGCTGTGGGTGGTATGGGCAGCCTGAGCAGGTTTCCCGCTGCAGGAACTCAAGAAACCCCGTTAGATACAGTTACAGCTCGTTCAAGCATGAGCCAAACTCTGGTTGCAAGTTGTCTTAAAAAATCTGCAATTGTGTGTTGGTCTCTAACCAAAATACCTATAAAGGAAGGGATAGGGAGTTTTTATGCCTTTTTGGCCATTAATACTACAAATTGTGTAACATCACTTGAGAGAATCACTGCAGGCAATTGATGTAGGAATTTATTTCCCTGGCAGTTCCCAGGATGAGAGTCTGACATGAATGAGTTTGGTAGCTCAGAGTAGTTCAGCATGTTCTCAAACATAACTTAGAATGACGTGCTTTTTGAAGTGAATTGACACTTAACACTTTGGTTTATATGGTGGAGTACTCATGGAAATCACAAATTGAATTCCTCTTTAATGTAAATATTCCAGAAATGCAGGTGATGTCCTCAAACTGTTGGTATTTAGTCTTTAAGAGCAGACTAGATACAATCCACAGCATTGTCCTCCCAGTACTGACACCCTCATCCCTGAGCTGAAATGCTGGTGATGTGAATGTCACATTCTCAAAACCCACTGGGTGTTTTGCAGATGCATTCCTGGTCTGCTGTGCTACCTGCTAACATAAACGGAGATTTTTGAGGCCTAAGGTGTGATTTTATGTCTATTTAAGACAGACTTCAGGCTTCATTTTCTCATTTATTTAAGGATAACATTCTTGTTTGAATTCTAACTAGAACCTTTGAGAAAGGAGAGGAAATTCATGACTGCTCAAGCATTCAATATTGTAAATAATTAAATTTTCCAAAATGCGAACATTTACATTTACTTTGGAACTGCCGTGCAGGGGGAATAAAGGTTTGCTTTCAGCACTGAAAATGAAGCTACTTCTGCTACCAAACCTTGAATGGGAGTATTGATAATAGCCTCAATAAAGCATGCTTTGGAAAGGAGGTCTTTCCAGTAATTTGGATTATTTATGAAAAGCACTGAGGCATTAAAGAAAGTTCATTACCCAAGCCATTACTGCACTGCAGACCAGAACCAGCAGATGAAATAGCTCTTTCAAGTAATAGCAGACTATTGCTATCTAGAGGACCTGAAAACTTGGGAGTGAGAGAGGCTAAAAAGAGGAGCATTGTCATCAATGATGGGGTATAAGCAATGAGAAGAGCTTACGGGGTTCTCCCTCTGTCCTCTGGTACTATTCTGTGCCGAGCATCAGCTCAGGAACCTGCGTGGTTTGCTAGGACATTTTCACATTATTCCTGAGTTGGGGTTGTGTGTTCTCCCACCTCTCCCTGCCTCGCAGTGGTCCAGAGAGAAACTACAAAGTCCTGTTTCTGACTCATTTTCCTTATGCTGCCTATGCCAGCTGTTTTCTACACATCACTTTTTTCTCTTTTTTCCCCTATTTAGCTGCAGCTGAAACAGAGCTGTTCCTCAGAGTTTGCCAGTACAAGTTGTTCTACAGCTGTCTAGGGATGGTGAAAGAGGGAAGGCTGTTTTCCACCTCCTCAGAATAGTTCCTCAGTTGTGCCCTACGCTGTACTAAGCACAGCTCATTTGTTTGCAAAGGAGGCTTGTAGAGTTCAGCTCTTGCAGGTGACTGGAAAGCTGGTGGCCTCCCAGCAGGGCAGTGCTGACAGGTTAGGGTGTGGTCATGCTTGGCCTTGCACTGGCTCTCCTTGGAAAATGCTGTTGTGGTCATGACCATGGCATTCAGTATTTGTCATAGTTTATGGTAAAGCTTTAAAATTCATGTCAACATTGTGGGAATCATGTGCAGAGAGGTTTTATGTGAAGGCTCATGTAAGGTGGATCAGAACTTTTAGGTATCAAAACTTTTGTCTGCTTCCTTTAACAATCTTTTCAAGCTCTTTGCTTTAAGGTTCTGTCTTGTGTGACAGCAGGTTTCTAACCAGGCTTTATAGGACATGTGCAGAATGCCATGTATGTGCCTGTAAACATTTTGACGTCATGTGACAAATTATTGCTACTTGCAAAGAGAAATAAGAAACACTAACAGCTTTCATTTCAATGAAAGTGCTTCTCCAGTCTTCCTGTTGACAAATACCAATGTGGAGCAGCAGGGTCTATACAGGTGATGCAGGAAGTAGGTTAAAGTATTTTGCTGTCTGATAACTTTCAAATTAGATATGAAGCAAATTGCAATTCCATCCTTTCAATATTAAAGATCTTAAATGCAGAAACTAGAGCAATGGAATAATCAGCAGCACTGTTGCTCCCAAAGAGGTGACAGTGTTGAAATTTTAATTCCATTAGATTTTGTGCTTTGGAGATGCAGCTTGTACTTCCAGCCGTTTGTCTGGCCCCATAAGCTGGAATGTGTTCAACCTGCCTGCCAAGAACAAATCCATTGGAAGAAATGTTATACTTTGACCCAGGTTCAAGACATTCTGAAGCAACAAGAGATAAATATTTCTGAAGACTTATTTAATGTTCAGCTTAGATAGATGGGCTTTTTTTTCATCCCTGTGATCTGATACACACTTGCTCAATAGCACACACATAAGAATTTTCTATGTATTTATTTCTACTTTCCCCTATTTTAACTTGACTCTCTGTTATCCCTCAGCATTTGTCCTTCACAAACATTTTCTGTGTAGAATCATCTAGCAATAATTAATTTAAACCCAATTTAATGACAATTTATTCCTTTTTTTATTATCCATCATTGCCAGCAAATGGTAAAAAAATCCTAGAAAGTGTAATTTTTTTGCATAGATGTACTTACTTTTTATCTTCTAGTTCTGAAAAACTTTTTCAATAAGATGCAGTGAGTATTTTGAACATGAACATGCTTGGATCTTTCCTTAAAACTTGTACTTTTGTGGGTTTGGGTTTTTTTGGCTGTCTGCCTTGGTTCCATCACAATCACTGAAGGCTACATTTGGTGTGTTGACCATGGATTTGACAAGAGTTGGTAGGTGGGCACCCACATCGAGGAGAGCTTTCTTGCTGAACGCAAAGATGGTTTTGACTTTGCTCTGTGAGTTGGACAGAGCTCCTGTTGAGCGTTACTTGTTTTTTCTCTTGGACAGACTGCAAGATGGGATGTACCAGGCTGGTTTGTGATTAATAGCAGTGGGTGAGATTGGAGCCTGAAGTATCTGCTTGATGCAAGCCATGAGCTAATGGATCCAATTTCTATATAATAAACTTAGTATAAACTAAGTTAAGCTTAGTAATTTCTATCTAATAAACTTAGTTGGTTTATTAACTTACATTAATAAACCAAACGTAATTTAGTTGCTTTGGTTATAAAGCTGAAATTAATTTTATTATTCATTAAAAATAAATAGTTTATAGCAATGCTTGTAACTCTCATGCCCACAGTTACAGTGTGTCCTGCAGAAACAGGAGAGAATCCCCAGAAACCAAGTTACACACACAGGATTGCTGTGTGACAACCAAGGACGTTTTGCTCTTAACTTTGGACAACATCCAGATGATCTGAAAAAAAGTAGGAGACTGTGCCTGTCAGCAGGTGCCCTTCAGAGGGCAAATGCCAAATGTCAAACTCAGAATGGCATAAGAAGATGTCATATATTAGCCTTTGACTGAGAAGAGCTGCATGGAGGGGAACAGAAAAATGTACTTGATCCATGATAGAAAGATGCAAAAACCTACTGGTCATGAGTCCTATTTTTAAAATTCATTAAAATTAATGAAGTAACTTGAAGGCTCTCTGTTCAGTGGACTTTAGGGACTCTTGAAGGCATAAAAGCATGACTCATAGTTTTTTCCCTAGGTTTAGGGATTTTGTAGATGATGACTGGGGCTTTCAGCCTATGTAAGGTACTTCCTTTCAAAAAACATCCAGCCAAACCCCCAAAAACCCAGAAAAGCTATTAATCTCTTGATCAGTATGCTGACATCCCAAAATGCTCTTTTTCAGTGAGAATATGCTATTTTGGGCATATGGTTTTAACGGAGCAGCAAGATGAAGGTTATTAATATTCCTTGTACTTTGACTGTAAATGGCTGTAAAAATGTACATTTCTTCTGTTTGTCCAAGGTCAGGAACATTTCTGATTTTCTGAAGTTTACTGAAGCCTTATTTCTAGTCCTAACATTCATGCAGGTTTTTTTGATCTCTAAGCACTTTATTGAAAGAAGATCAGGTTAGTTTGTAATTATGTCCTTAAATGCATAGCCTGGAGTCTTTCTAATCAATAAACTATTTGTACCATAAGGATTTCAATACACAAGGATTTTTCCTTATGGATTTTCCTGTAATCCTTTTTTCCTTTATCTGTTGTCTCAACCTTCCTCCCTTTTTTTTACTCTTTCCTCCCTGAAGTGTCATGGTAAGCAAGCAACATGAAAGGAAGAACACCTTATGGTTTAATTTCTGTAGGACTTTGCTAGGTAGAAAGCTGGAAACATTTCAAAGTGTGAAACCATGGACCCACATGGGGGAATTAAGGTGGGATGCCACCCAACTTGTTTCTAAGTGGAGAAATTTATTTTTGAAAGTGAAGGCAAGCTGCTTGCTCAAGATGAAAATTTACTTGTTTTTATGGCACCTTATCAAAAGCTGCTTTTCCTTCCTTCAAATTTCTTCCCACCACCTCCTGCCAATTTTTACTACATGCACATGCACAAAAGCAAATATGTCTCCCCAACCTAAAAAAACCCAAACCTGGAGTATTTATACTCTTACTCTCCCTCAGTCCATCTGTCCTGCTGCTTCTGTTGTGACCCAGTGTTGTTTTGCTTTTCTCACTTCATGGGATTGCATCCCAAATTGCCACATCAGCTGTAGATGGGTGCTGGTGAGCAAGAAGACACAGTGACATCTGTCAGCTAGAAGGAAAGAATGGGTTGGCAGGAGCCCTGCTGAAAATAAAATTGAGCAGCTAAAGGAAGAGTAAAACTACAACTCCACAGTACAGTTAAGGAAATGGATTTTTACATTTTTTATATTAAGGAACTCAAATTATAAAATGTGTAGTTAACAAAAGTGTCCATAAATATCTATTACCAGATGAGCCTGGTACAGTTGCATGATTTTTCAGCTGCCTCTTCTTCCTGAGGAGCCCATCTGTGAAGTATGTAGGCAATATGAGCACCTTCAACCAGCTGGAAACCTTCACCTAGACCTGGGACTTGCAGGTGAGGGTTAGTATTATCAGCTGTTCTGCCTTGTGTCTGCTCCTTCCAGGACATCCTATCATGGATGTTGTCTTTTATTGGACTGATCACAACTGAATGCAGAAAATTTATTTTAATATTAACAAAAATCTTTTGAGGCGCCTTGAGCTATTGAAACCAATTTTCTTCTTTGTTGCTGTGACCCAGTTGGGCAGGATACAGCCCTTGGCACCCTGAGCAGGTGTGGATTCAGCCTTTGGTTGTCCTGCTATCTGCCCTCTGCTTCATGCATTTGACATGGTCAGTGGCTAAACAACAGCTTCTAAACAGTCCATGTTTAGAGGGTCCTAAGTTTTGTTTACATGTGTGCATGGTTGTATCTTAGTAAAATACATTTCCTAAGTTTATTGGTTATTTATTTGCCATGTCAGTACTGAAGTCAAAATGTGTGTGGTATGAAGAAACTCAACAGTGGTATGAGCACATAGCATGCTGAAATGCAGGTAATCTTACCAGAAATCAGGCTTCTTTTTCCTTCTCTGATCCTTTCTTATCTTCTACCAACAGAGCATGTGACTGTTCTTTGATTTCACTTGCCTGCATTAAGTAGGAAGCTGTAGCTTATCCCACTGTTAAAGCTGTATTTTGAAAGAAGGAAAGGTACATTCAGGGATTGCACTGTTTCAGAGCACAGATTGACCAGCTGGGGTGGGACATCTGCTGAGATATTTCCATATTCCCATGGAAATAAACAACTGCAGTACCAGGAAATCCATTAGTTTGTGTTCAGTTGGGCTATAGTGCACATCTGTTTGGGCAATGCAGCTGCAACAGGAGACAGTGGTTAGCATCAGCCTGGGATTCCAGTTTGGAAGCTTGTCTGGCTTAATCTCTTAAAGCGTAGCAGGCCCAGTTTGGACTCATTACTCCCAGAAAGGAGGTTTTAGAGGATTGCCTACCCCTTTTAAGAGGCATTGCATCAGGTTCTGCATGAAGCACGACTCCTGGCATCCCTTAGCAGAGAAGTGCTGGGATGTGGCAGGTGTTTCCACTCACCAGTGTTTTCTGGCTGTAGCTCTGGTGTGCTGGCAGCCCACTGGCTCGACACTTGGAATTGTAGTGAGCTTTTAGGTTAACACACCCTTCATAAGAATAGAGGACATTCACATCTCGATGTTTGGCCTTGGCTGCTCTGTAACAACTTGTTCCACAGAATCAAACAGTTGCAAGCAGAAGTGCAGCTTGCTCTCTTTGGGAAACAGTCTGGAAATTAGATCAGGGCTTGTGTTGTGTGTGAGGGTTCAAGAGGACCTCTTGGAGCTGTTTGTAATATAGGACCAAACTGCAGGGTCAGGCAGGGGGACTTGGTGTGGCAACTGAACACATGTTTGTGGATGGATGGATTTGTAAGAAGAGAATGAGACGTTGCTGTGACTGAACGTTTAGAAGGCTGATAAAACAAACCAGCTTTATACCCAAACTTTGGTGGAGTGATATTCATTAACAATACATTTTGTTAAGGGTTAGGTGTTACTCGTTCTTAGCCATCACCACTGCACAGTCAAAGCAATTAGTCTGTTAGAGTCTCATAATGAGCACAGGGTACCACAGAGCACTGGTGGTTATGGTCTTTGATGGCCCGATGTGTCAGGCAGGTGCCTCACAAAAAGGTGCCTTTTCTTGGTACTCGGCAGTTTTTGGCCTCCTTTCCAGCTTTTGCTGTTATTGAAAGACAAGCAGATTTTTTCCCAAAACTGAGGGTTGCGCTTCATCGGTAACTGATAATTGACCATCACTGAGTAGTGAGTTCTGAGACCTCTCCTTTCAACCTGTGCCTGTGTGTAAACTGTAACAAGAGGCACGTGGTACCCAGCTCTAGCTCACACAGCAAGTTTTCTGAATAATTTCTTAAGCATCAGAAGCCAGAATTTGGACCTGTTCCTAGCAGTGGCAATACTATTTTCTACTGAGCCACTTGGTACAAAAATGCATATTCTTTGTTTACTAGTCGTGCTGTGTAAGGTTGCTTATGTTTGAGTTCATAACAAACTAATAATTAAATATGACTCAAGCTGCTGCTTTTATGAGTGAAAAAGCTTCTGTTTTGGCTACAGATAATTAAGATTTTATAGCTGTGTAGCTAGTGCTGAACGCTGCATTCAATGATGAACAGTTTAATCCTGAGGATCCTGAGGATAGTGGTGTTCTGAGCTTACCCTGAGTAAGTACCATTTCTAATGTAGGTGCAGATTGGACAGAGAACATCAAGCTGTGTATATGTACGTACTTATAAAGAGCCTTTGCTTAATCTCTTGTGGATGATTAATTCTCCTTCTTAAAAAGTGAAGAGGAATGCACGGACGGATATGTGTCACCAAAATCTGTTCACATGAAGATTAACTGTTTGTACTCTATTTTAAGGTTTTTTAAAATAAAAATAAAAATAGTAAAGTCTTAAAATGCTGAGAAATATGTAGTTTGCATCCCTCATATACAGATAACTTTAGCATTGGGATACTTATCTGTGTCGATTTTAGATAGTACAAGGGTTCTTTTGTTGGGATGACATCAGCATGGTAATGTTATCCTCTCTAACTAATGAATTGACCAGCTGTTGAACAGGGTTTTATTAAACATAGAACAGAAAAAATGTCTTTTTAATGAAGCTCTGTAATAGTATTTTTAGTAGTACAAAATCCTTGTGCCTGTGTACATGGGTGTAAGATTAGCCCTTTTCCAAAGAAATCTGTTCATCATTTTGTTCAGGGTAGGGGCAGTTGTGTTCTAAACTGGGCTGTTTTTCACAAAAGATGTAGCTAGTCTGTTTAAAAACAAAGCACCAAAACAACCCCCCAAAAAAACAAACAACTTTTCCCCCCACCCCCAGTATGTTGTTTCAGTTGTGGTGAGACTTTGGTGGTTGAGTTGAATTTGAGGAAGAACATAACAAAGATGTTTCTTATATGTCTTTTCACTTTTTTTTCCCCCCCATTTTTCACTCTTGGTGTTTAGTTTTGGTACATTTAGCTGCTCTGATTAAGTCAGGAGGAATTATCTTCCTAACAGTTTCACAAACAACTTTACAACTGTATCATCCAGTTGCCAGAGGGTGCTGGAATTATTTCAAGAGGTATTCTTAGAGTGAGACCACGGCTCTCCAAACTGTAAAACAAAAGGGGTTGGGGGGTGGCAAACCAGGAGCATTCTTTAGAGGCATGTTTCCAGTATCCTCTTTAGTTATGACTCCCATCATGCATTTTGGAGACAAGACTAAACTAGGAAAAGGCCTTAGTAGTTAACAGGATTGGCTCCTTTGGGAACATTACAAGGCAAGAGGGAGAATGAGGGAAATACTACCTGAGGTTTGGGAATGGCTTACTTGGTATGGGCAGAGAGATACCTTGTCAGTCAAAGTC
This sequence comes from Myrmophylax atrothorax, assembly GCA_026770055.1. Taxonomy (NCBI): domain Eukaryota; kingdom Metazoa; phylum Chordata; class Aves; order Passeriformes; family Thamnophilidae; genus Myrmophylax; species Myrmophylax atrothorax. Next base: position 32,404,573 of record JAOXXN010000102.1, read on the forward strand.
TATCAGTGATTATAGCAGACAAATGTGTGTTTATTGTTTCAACTCTTGGTCAGTTCAGCCATTAATTTCCTGTCAAATCAGAAATGAAAAGAGACATTTCTGTGCTGCTGTCTTCATGCATTGCACATAACCTTGCTGTCTTCTGCCCACTGTCTGCCTGGATACCAAAGAAAGGCTCATTATAGGTGTGTGGTAATCATTAGCTGTGGAACTGTTGTGCTGCAGCCCTTGACAGCTGTCAAATCCAGGATTAAACACACACCAAGGTCAGTGCAGCCAGTCATGGAAGCTCTGGGAAGCACAGGGATTCTGCTGGGCACTTTACAAACCCCCATGGCCACCAGCAGTGCTGGAAAGTTAATTAGTTAAGGACATGTTGTTGGGCAGTCATCGAGTTGCTGAGCACTGGAATTGCTTAAGGAAAATGTAGGGCTGGTTGGGTTTGCTTTTTGGTTGGTTTTTTTGTTTATTTATTGAAATAGAGGGGGCCAGTCTTCCATCTATCAATTAATTTTATGGACTAAAAAGTTCTTAAAGCAATACTTTAATATTTCCTGTCTACCTTCTTACAGTTTGTAAGTGGATTTAAGATTTATTTTTCTGTTGACAAATGGAATAGGAGGGTCAACAGCTCTATTTAAGTAGATCTTTCTCATAGTTCAGCGTCATATACACTGTTTCTTGTGCCATTCTTGTTTCTGTTCTAGAACTTTAAAAAGAAGACTGTGAGATACTTGCAATTTTTAATTGCTGTTTTTAATGTTAATTATGTTCAGAGGTTCCTCCCCCGCCCCGCTCCTAAACAACTAGTCATAAAAGTCATTAGCACTGGTCTGTTAAAATGTGGTGATAGGTTTACTTTCTTATTGTTTTCCACTTCACAAACAACTGATAATTTTGAAGAAATATTGACTATTTAACCACAGATCTTATTGCCATAGAGGATGCTGTCAGTTCTTACTTGAAATTAAGTCACTGAGAGGGTTTATCTTGAATATTTTGGATTTATTTTTAAACTTGTGATGTTGTTTTAAACTATGGGATTTTCTATATTTTATCACAGCAGATATTGCAAAAGAATAGTAAAACATTCAGTTTTTAATGAAATAACAATATTCTGCTAGTCAGTCAACCCAAGAGTATCCCAAGGCTATAGTTAAATAACCATAAAGAAGTAAAACTTCCCTCCACCATTTCTTGGAAAATTAACTAGTTTTTGGAGAGCAGCATTAAACAGAGTCCTTCATTTTCTCTGTTCAGACTATTCATTTTCTTTATTGAGATATTTCAAGTGTGGAAAAAGTCAACTTGAGAGCTTTTACAGGGTTTTCACTGTACTTGCAATTAATTCCTCTGCACCATTCCTCCTTAAGCAAAGGGTGGTTACAGATTGGTGGTTTAGCCATGTAAATGCACGGGACAGTCTCTGCCTTGGCTGCTTTTGGTTTACCAAGGAATGCACCTTCACTTCTACAATCAATCACTGTGTGTGAAATGGGCACACACAGGGCAGGTTGGAAGAGCAGCGTTCCAAAGGTGCTTCTGTCCCTCTGCAGAACTGCTGGTTCAGCTGGAAGCAGAAGGTCTAAAGGGAATTTTTAACAAACAGGGAGCCGTGCTAGCAGGCATCTGTGCAATTATCCTATTAAAACAGAGCAGCATCTGCATTATCTGTGCAAGTGCAGAATGGAAGGGAACATTATGTTCTCTAATCCTGTCTGGGAGCATTATGAAGTTAAATGGATAACATTTTACCAAATCTGTGTTCTAACATGATAGGTTACACTTAATTACCTTTTAATTGCCTTTCTTCTCATTGGGCTTTCAGCTGAGGACCCTGCCTCTAGCCATCATCACAGACCTTTTCTTGCCTTTGGATTGTTTATGCCAGGTTTTAAATTTGAGTTTACCAGGAAAAGATGGTCCTACTGTATCTTGCAGGCTGTTACTACAATTCTTTTTACCTACTGTATGAAGAGCTCTGAGGATATTGGTTTATGTACAAAACCTGTGTTGTAGCATTCGGAAATTTGTGTTTTCAGTCAAGTTGCAAAGAGCAAACTCAGTGGAGTGTTTTGTGAATAAGGAGTAACTATGCATGGCAGAGGCTACACAGGGGCAAGACATTATTGCAGCCTTTGAGTGCTCGCAGTGTAAGCCAGGAGAGTGTATTGGCTTAAATAATGTAGATTTCTTTTTTGCTCTTTACCCCTGAGGGAGTCTGGTTTCCTGATCACCTATCTCGCCATATGCCGTAGCCCTTGCCAGGAGCTCCGAGCAGTGTCACTGCCAGCTAAAATTACTTGTTTTCTGAGAACTGAGTTACACTGAGAATTGTCTTAAATTGCCGCACTGGCAACACCACCAAGCTCTGCGTACACACACAGCATTAAATATGTGAGAGCAGCCTTACCTTGGGCTCCAGCTCAGAGGCTGCTTCAAGCATTGAATGGGAGCCAGATCCTGTGGGGTGTTCCACACCTGCTCAGACACATCACTCCTGCTTTGTTGTCTTTCCAGGGCTTTTCTCAGCTTCTTTGTGCTCCGGCTAGTACAGCAGAATGATGAGACATGCAAATTAAATATTTACCAAGCCAGCATATTGTCTACTCCTGCTTTGTACCAGTTGGAGGGAAGACCTAGTGTGGCCAGTGAAAACTTCACTTGTGGTAACTGTTCTGCTTTTCTGTCTCTTTGCACCAGGATGGAACTGAAATACAGATATACATTGACAAAGGAGCTGGAATAAGACTGAGTCCTGCCCTGTGATATTTATATACCTGGACCATGGACTTGCTGATTGGCTTCATGCTTTAGGAACCTTTGTAGTAACTGTGTGAAGCTCTTGGGAATCATGGCATTCTCTCCATGGAAGCTGTCCTCTCAGAAACTCGGCTTTTTCCTGGTGACTTTTGGTTTTATTTGGGGGATGATGCTTCTGCATTTTACTATTCAGCAGCAAACACAACACGAAAGCAGTTCAGTCCTGCGTGAGCAAATTTTGGATCTCAGCAAAAGATACATCAAAGCATTAGCTGAAGAAAATAAAAATGTGGTGGATGGGCCTTACGTCGGGACAGTGACAGCATACGGTGAGTGTGTTCCCTGCATGACATGATAATCTCATTAAGGCTTTTTTCCTAAGTTGTCCAAATATTTTACTTCATAATGCTGCTCAATTGACAGTACTTTGCCCTGTGGATTTTCTGTACAGATGGAGAATATGGTCTTCACTTGTAAGTATGAAATAGGCCAAATTTTACATTTCCAGTCACTTGAAAATTAGGTTGTCTGCTAATTTTTGTTATATCTGTCTAGTAGCTCTATCTAGTATGCCTTAGGTTATTTGTTAGAACTTAATTTTTAAAAACATTTTTGGTATTCTTGAGAAACTTGCAAGGCTTTTCAGTTTGTGTGTCGGTGATCTAAGAAACTCCCTGTAGAAAAAGCTGCCTTACTTTTAAGGTGGAGACCTGCTATGTTTATTTCTTCTTTTCCATTTCACTTCTTTGTTCAGTCTATTTACTTAATGTTTAAGTTTATTTATCTGGCATAATCTTAAATTAAGCTTATATATATCCTATTTGCCTCAGGGCAGAGAACTCTGAGTTTTAGTGCTTTGTTCAGCAGTAGGTTTTAATCCTTACTCTGTTCCAGTTTGTAGGTGAGAGTTAAGTTTGCATGTGTGAGACAAAGCAAGAAGAAAAGAACAAAGTTTATTACCAGAAAATATTATTAAAATAGAAATACAATCCAATTTCAAGTTAGGTGTGGCCCCTTTTCAGTCTGATAAGATCCCATCATACTCCTTACTTGTTTAACATTTTTTAGAGTCTCTTTCCTACTTACCTGTGTTCTTTCAGGCTGCCTGGAAAGCTAATGGTTAATTAATGATCTAGATTTGTTTCCTTTATAGTTGCCTTAATATTCAGCTCTGAAGAAGATGATTCTTGTGTGCTTGGACAAAGAATATAGACTAGGATGCAACAGATAACAGCTGCACCTTTTTCTCTAGTTTTCTCTTAATACTCTTTACCTTTTGGTGCATGCAGTGAAAATATCCTGCTGGGGGGAGTTTCTACATGTCTTGTTTCAGTTATCTTTTTTCCTCTAAAAAATGAATTTTTGAGTTTGTGTGCATTTGGTTGCCTGTAAAGCCTGAGATTGTTATCCCAAACATTGCTAACAATTGTATTGCTTCATTGCTTGAACTATACTGACATTGTAGTCTTACAAAGCAGCACAGGCAAAATAGAGTGGTACTAGATCAATATTTGGATTAAAGACCTCCAAGCAAGTAGAGATCTCTAGAGGATTGTGTGCATAGGCTTAAAACAACACTCTGTGTGCTTTGTAGCCATCACCAGTGTGTTCCTGTGTAAAGGTGCTTGATGGTAGGTGCATTGAAGGAGAAAAAAGACAACAACAAAGCCCAAGCACTGTGTGGCTGCAGGGATTGAAGGGTGACTGCTTTACTGTGTGCCTGAGCCAGGTCTGAGGGGCAGGATATCCTTCAGCTGAGTTCCCCCTGCAGCTTCTTGCCTGAGGCTCTCATTTCCTGTTCCAAAGCCCGCTGAGGAATAAGCTGACTTGCTGCCAAACAGTGGTCAAGTTCCCCAGGAGAAGTTAAACTGCCTTTGAAAGTGGGTGAAATAACTTTGTAACAATTCTGTAAAGGTAAAGCCAAGTTCTGTCTAGAAATTTCAAGTCCATGGCCAAGATTAAAGACTTAAACACCTGGCCAAACTTAAAATGTTCAACAAAATAGTTTGGAAAGATGCTAAATAATGAGAATGTATTTATTTAAAATATTACAGGGAACAGCACCATATTAAATAATACTTTATGAAACTGAGTGAGGTAATTGTTTAATAAGTAAGTTAATTTTTCCCATTTGACATATCAAATGGTTTGTTGCTAGCAAATACTCAGGTTAGCTGTTTGGGAATAAACACATTAATGACTGATATTAATAATAATTGGTAGAAGTTGCTTCACTGTTTTACAAAAATTAATGCTCTTGCTAATTTAGGCTTTTTATTTCTTTTAATATTCCTCTGATTGCCTTAAGTAAGCACAGTCATGGTTTCCATGTTCAAGAATAGGTTTCATGTTTGCTTGATTTGGCTGTTCCTTTACCCACCCAAAAGGGTTTTAGTCATTCCTTAATTGTGGTTGCACAGCTTGTTTACTTTTTCACTTTTTTTTCCCCCACCTGTCAGGGAGGTGCATCAAACACTTTCCTTTTAAAAGTCATGGTCCAGATATACACAGTGAAATTTAGAATTTTTTTGTAGCAGTAACTGTTTGTTTTTACAAAAATGTGTATGAATCTGTGCTTCTGCCCTCCCCTTCTCAAAGTAGCCTCCACCTGCCTCTTTGTTCTGACAAGCAGTCGCTCATATCAGTGTTTTGGTATTAGAGTTAAAAAATAGTAATTTTTTTTCCAGTTTATGATCTGTGTATGCCTCTGTGTATGTTATATTTCTTCCTCTCTGATTCCTCAATTATTTTTACTTTTTTTTTCCTAGATTTTTTTTTCTCCTACTGTACCTTGTTTTTGTTCATGTTAAGTCCATTCTTTTCTTCTGCACACTATGCCATTAAATGACTTCTGGACCTGTTTTAAAATAGTCCAGATGACTAGTGCTTCAGATTCCACCTTCTGATCTTTACAGGACAAAGGAAAATACACAGTTATAAAGAAAAATACTTTATGATTCCATGAAATAAAGATGACTCTCCTTTTATTTGGAAAAAAGAATTACAAGCTTTCTAAAAGTAATAGCATTTTCTTATTTACTCTCACATTTGCACAAGGATTGAGGTAGTCATGGGAAAAATTAAAAAAAAAGGAGGGAGAACAAAATAAATGTGGCAAAAATATGACTGATGCAGAGACAGTGGAATCTTTTCAGATGTATGGAGAAATTTTCTATTACAGATCAGCAAATTATTTGATTCTAAAATTGTGGAAAACAGGAAAAGTATTATACATATACACATGTAATTGTTTCATGCAATTAAATGGGAAAATAATGAAATTTCTCATGCCAAAATCTTTAATCTTTACAAGGGTAAATGAACAAAGAACAATACTTTCATCTTCTTTGGCTTCTTGCCATTATAATTATACAGTCTAGCGTGATAGTGGTCTAGTTTTCTCCTCTTGCCCACTGTTCTTTTAGCTTGCCAAACTGTCTGTGTTCCTTCAAGGAATCTGAACAAAATAAAAGCAAAAGAAAAAAGTATGGGAGAGCTCATTCTGTGTTGTCATTTGATATTCAAACTGCTGTTATTGTTTGTTGCTTTCCACACTAAGGAAGTGTTGTCAAACCAAATGGAGCCAATCACCAACAGACTGAGGGGAAGATTTTTGGTGTTTTGTGAATATGACAGAAAGGTAGAAAGGTTGAACTTACCCTTTTTTTTATTCCTTCTTTTTTTGCTAGTGCAGAAGCTGGTTATGTGGAGGAGATGCAGAAGAACTGCATCAAAGCTGAAATTTTGAACTGTTTCACAGCTGTCCCTTTTGGGAAGGGCATTTTTGTTCCCCAGGGACCGAGTCTTTTAACTGGCTGTTCCTCTGACAGTGCTTGAATATGGATTTAGATTTAGAGTCATTATTATTCAAACAGCTTCCTGTTACTTGAGCTGTTACAAAACATGCATTTTTCTGTCCCTGTGTGTGTCTCCGTGAAGGAGCACACTCACCTTGAACATGGATATCTGTATGAGTTGCAGTTTGCTTTATAAAAGGGATGGAAGTTCCATGTCCAGGCAAACTTGGATCTGAGGCTGAACAAGGTGAGGAATGTGAGTGCACAAAGATGCTAATGGCAAAGATTTGCACTGAGACAGAGTCTGTATATAATCTAGTCTCATTCTTGTACCTACTTTTGGTCCTGTCTACCAAGTGTGCACTGCATTGTTAAGCAACTTAACTTTTCATTTTCATTTGCAGACTTGAAGAAGACTCTTGCTGTGCTGTTGGATAATATCTTGCAGCGCATTGGGAAGTTGGAGTCCAAGGTGGAAAACCTGGTACTTAATGGAACAGGAGCAAACTCTACCAACAATACTACCACTTCTGCTCCCAGCTTAGGGGCAGTTGAAAAGCTTAATGTAGCAGGTGGGTATGCCAATTACTAAAATTATTTATGAGCTGTTTAATCTGTATTTTTTCTCCCTTGACCAGAACATGATTTTTCAGTGTTAGATATGTGGAATGTCTTAGAAAACTAAATTTGAAGTCTAGCCTTTAGCAATGGCAATCTGAAGTCCAAGCTCAGAGGAAGACTTTCTTCTGTGGTAACTTGAACACATGAAGAAAATTAAATTCTCTGCCAAAGGGGTCTTGTCCATCCGTTTGTAGTAGGTATTTCATGCTTTAAGTGGTTTCACTTAAGGATGATGAAACTGGGCAGAGGTTTTCTGTCTAAGCCTGACTATTTGGGTCGGAATGAATCTGCTCTGCAATTCTACCATATGGAGTTCATTGGTTATTAACTGAAAAAAAACATTCATTATATTTGTTACTGGTCATAATTTAAAAATGTGCTTCTCCTCAGTGCTTAATGGCACTTAGGAGTTGACATAGAGAGATCACCTACCTGGTACCTTCAGCTTAAATAAAAACCTGTTTTGAGGTGTCATTTGAAGTCACTGACTTTGTCTTCAATGAATGGACTGTTCTGTTCTGCTACCAAGTCTAAACAGGCACTGACAGTCCTGACTCATAGGGAGGTCTGAGTCTGCCCTGCTAATGATCTTTGCAGTCCCGAAAAGGGAGCAGAGCAGAAGAGTTAGGGCAGCTTGGTAAATAGGTTGGTAACTGTGCTCCTAAGTCATGTCTGTGCTTGGTTTCCCTGTAAAAATAACTGCTTCTGTTGAGAGGGTGTTACCCACTTGAATTTGTCAAAATACAGTAGCAAATGGCACCTTTTGGTGGGGTAATGCCCTACCCTTTGTGTCTCTCTTGCCACGAAGTAAAAATATGCTCATGGGAATTTACAGCAGCCCTTTGCATGTGTGTTTGACTCCAGCTTGCCTTGTGGTACCTTTGCTTCCCCCCCATTCTCTTGTCTTGGTTCAATTGAAGGCAGGTTGGGAAGAAGTACCTGCAGAGGTGTAGCACGTGCAGGCCACTAATGGGGTGAGCCAGGTTGCTGCCACAAGACAAACAGCACAAGGTCTTGGTTGGAAAACCTTCCACTGCCATGGAAGGTGAGGGAGTACAGCATTGTTACAGTTTCTGGGCTATGGATAAAATGAGAAACACCCCTGTATGTTTTCTTTTTGTAGCTGGACAAAAGAGACTTGATGCTGTTATTTCAACACATTTGCAGATAATTGGAAGGCACATACTCATGTTGTTGCTTTAACATTTGTAGGCAAAGGTTCATTGTTCTTATCTGGCTAGGAAACATCTTTCATCAGTTCTTAGGGTGATTTAAATTTTGTTTGTTGTTCTTGGGATTGACTGGATTCACAGTTTTGGTACTCGGGAGCAATGCTGAAAGAGCCTGGTAGGAGTTTTCAGTTTGCAGTGTTTGCACAGCTTTTGGCTGCCTGAGGCTTGTAAAGAACACGATTCCTCTTACTAGACCTTCATTTTTTTACCTTTGACTCTTGGTATGCTGAGTTTAAAATGTCTGAAGCAACTATTAAACAGCAACTAGAGAAAAACCTTCAGGTAACAGTTTCTTAAGTTTCAATTAGTGTATTGTTCTGATGACCAGATAATGTTACTGCTCAGGTATCTCCAGGCTGGATAGTACCAGTGTGAGAGTAGAGCTTGAAGCTAAGCCTTGTGTTAAGTTCCTACTCTCATCCCTTTGCAGCAATCAGTTGCAATTACTCTGATCAGAGGCAGCCAAAAGCAAATGAAAAACTTGTTTCTACTTCTACCTTTGTAGCAGTTTCCTGATAGCAAACTCTGGAAGCCATGTGATTCCAGTATAATCATAAGTATCCTCTCGGTTAGGAAGGAATTGTTCAGAAAATAACCTAGGTGAGTATATTGTGATTGCAGTACCAGTTCCAGTGTTGGTTTTGTCTGTAATATTTCAAAGTCATCATTTTTATTGTGCTAGAGCAATTGAGGTAATCTGAAAATTGTGGTAAAGACATTTTGTTACCCAACAGTTTATCATTTTACTGGAGCTGAAACACATATGTATACAAATACACATGGTACTTTCATTGTATTCTCTATGCTGTGAAGTGATCACAGAAAGCAAGCATGTTAGCATTATCCTTCATCTTTTTCTGCTGGAATATTTTAATGCTGACTTTAGACAAATTGGTAGCTATTGTTAATAATGTCGCTCTTTCTGTCTGGGCAACAATAGTATTTATGGAGCACCCTAAAAGCATCATGTTTAATAACTCTGGTAACTTTTTTAAGACTTCTTGAGTGTTTGGGTTTTTTTAATATTTTCTCTTTTTTTTTTCTTTAACTTCTGAGGTGAATTAAGCATTTTGTAACCTCATTCATCAGTGCAGAGTCCTTAGCAGACTTTCCCACAAGAGTCTGCTTCCAATGGAGCATTATGATGAGCAGTCAACATTTCTCCTTCCAAAGCCTCTCTGCAAGTATAGAAGTTAATAAACTAGTAAAGATTTACTTTTTTTTTTTAAACAGTGTTCAGTGAAATAGAATGCAGTATTCACTGTGGAAGGCAATGTGAGCCACAAAATCCGGGGAGATCCAGTGTTAAACCAGGACATGTTCTAGCCTGGAGTTTATAATCCACTATAAATTACTTCATGAAGGAATGAGCAATAACTTCTCTGAAAGAGCCTGACAGAAAAGACAAAGCAGACACTGGCATGGGAAATAATCAAACTGCTTAGCAGTTTGGAAAAAATGTCTGTTTTGAGCCAGAAGGTGAAGAATCTCTGGCCAAACAGTAGCCATTGTGGCTATTTATGCCTTCTAATAGAAATATTTTTGGTGTCTTTAAAAGTTTCAATAATTCTTAGCCTATGCTTTGACCACTGTCCCCTAAATGATCAATTTATGTGACAGGTGCTACTTAGTGCAGAGCCCATGAAATTGTCTTTCAGTAGAGTAGCCTCTTCATTACTGTACTGAAACTTGAGATATCTGGTGTTTGGAGATTACCTACCATAAGGAAAACACATTATTTGAGCAAGATTTATAATTGTACTTGGGCAGACATGCAGACATCTTAAGAATATGATTGTTTAAAATTGAGGGACTGTTTGGAAATCGTGTTATTCATTGCTTTACAAATGTCTCTTCATCAGTTAAACTCCTTCTTTGGCGAGATAAGGAGAAAAGTGTTTGAAGGTTTTTTTCTTTTTAAATTGTTCCACCTCTGGCTATCAAACATGGTGTAGAACTGAGACAGCAGTGGTGGAATCTGCCATGGAAAATACTGCTCTGGTGGTGTGGAGAGTTTTTGGCAGGTAAAAGGATCTGAAGAAAATCCATCTGGATTATGCTCGTTCATGATAAGAAGGTGATAACAGTTGGTAGGAGGAATTGCTGGGGATTTAGCAAAGACTGTAACTTACCTGTCTCTGAAATAGATGAACTCAAAACTTTCTTTTGATTCATTTTTGAGTTTTGATAACAGGGCAGGAACACCTTTCCTAATAAAGACAGGCTGAGAGGCTGGGGCTGTCCAGCCTGGAGAAGAAAAGTCTCTGGTTAGACTTTAGATCCTCTTCCAGTACCTAGAGGGGGCTTACAAGGACATGGAGTGAGTGATAGGACAAGAGGGAATGGCCTTAAGCTGAAGGAGGGTAGGTTTATATTAGACGTTAGGAAGAAATTCTTGGAGTGGTGAGGCCCTGGCACAGGTTGCCAGAGAGATTGTGGATTCCCCATCCCTGCAGGTGTTCAAGACCAGATGGGATGGGGTTTGGAGTAACCTGGTCTAGTGGGAGGTGTCCCTTCCCATGGCAGGGGTTTGGACCTAGGTGGTCTTTAAGGTGCCTTCCAACCCCACCCACTCTATGGTTCTGTGACTCTCGGTCTAATGGTTATGTACATTAGGGTGGAGGCTGGAGTGTGCATTCATATCCTCACTGGCTTTGGGTTTAATGTTTCTTAGTGTGGTGCTGCACCTGATTCTTCCTCTAAAGTTAGTTTTGTGGAATCTTTCATTAAGGGAAGCCCAAGAGCAAAACAGCTTGTCCTCTCTTTTGGATTGCATGAAAGGTTAATGTAGCATAAGCTCTTAGATATCATAAATATCTTTAATGTTAGTCCTAAAGGAGCTGAGAATGGGACCTGTGCTAGAGGGTGAGGTTGCACAGATTATGTTAAAAAGCAAAGCCAGGAGCACTTGGGTAGTTTGAGTGGGAGGTTCGGTGTCACTTTTTTCTTCCTCTTTAGAGATCCATGTATAAAATCATAAGCATATTTTGCTTTTTCTTCTTCCCTCTGCAAAAACATCAAACAATCTGGTGGGTTTGATACTGACAATTTTCAACTGCTTTTTCAGAAGCTCCATTTCATTTATGAAAGAGTGAATTGTTAGTAAAGATGCTTATAAGGCATGGGTTGATTGGGTTTGAAAGCAATAAAGTCTTCTTTCCTTCTATCTCTCTTCTCTATTTATCCAAGTCATAGCTGAAAAGAGTCTGAGATAGTTGATAGCATTTGTGGGAGGTAATATATTCCCATACACACAGGAAAGTATTAATCTAAACCTTGGGTGTCTAGCAGATAAGAGTTTCCATCAGCCTTTAGAACAGGAAGCTTTGAGGCACTGCCACAAATGACACCCTTAAAGTTGCTGTTGCAGAGATGATTAAACGGAAATGGGGAAATATGAAACCATTGCACTTTCAAGCAGAGCTTGTCTACACAGCTGCTGTTGTGGTAGCTGCATCTCTGGGTCCCTGTGACAGGCACAAGATCAGTTTGGTTAAGGCAACTTGGTTCTTAACAGTTGTGCTATTCAGCTATGAAAGAAATCCTTGATTTTTGTGGGCCAGAATTGCACTATCATATTTCTTGTATTTCGTCAGATAAGGCAATCTGCTTGCACAAACATGGCCAGAGAATCAGTCCTCTGTTTTCTTAATGTGATTTTTTTGGTAAACAGGAGGTGTGGGGTTTGTGTGTTGTGGGTTGGGTTTGTTTTGGGGCGGTTGGTGGGGTTTATTTAAATTTTGAGCTCTTTCTAAGTTCTGGCAGTTATGGGACAAACTTCATTTAAGCAACTAAAAGAAACTTTCTATTCCTCAGGCTTTAAACCACTGCTAAATAGTAGTGGTATTAATTCTGAATAAATGTTTTGCAAAACAGTTTTTTAAAAATATTAGTTTAAAGTATGGGCCCAGATGCTCTGAGGGCACTGATATCACTCCACTGTGCTTGTGCAGTGAAAAGCTGAATTTTTGGTAAGCATGACCATCTAACACCTCAGATAGTATAACTGCACTGAAAACTGCACCAGACAGGTTGTATGCTAAATGTTCATTTGCCTTGAAAACATTTTAATTGTCTCTTTGGTCCCATAAAAATGAGCAAGTGAAGGTTCAGATTAAATCCTCAGACCTGTCCCTTGTAGGTATCTGGGGCTTGGAGAACTCTTGCAAAGACTCAGAGCAGTTCAGTGTCAGGCTCCTGTGTGTAGCACTGCTCAGGGAGGGAGAATATTTTTGGTGTGTCTGTTCAAAGTTTCCATAGTTTTTTCTGCCTTATGCATTAACTTGTTCTGCTATATTGGCTGTTGAGCTCTCTTTTAACAACTTCAGTTTTAACATCTTTAAAGTCACTCATTAGGATGCAGACTTCAGTATATACTTGTCATTTAAGGCATGATGGCTTGGATGCCTGTCAGATATCTGGCATCCTCCCTGAATATGTGGCAAGGCAGGCTGACAAGTCAGCTTTGGCAATGCTGCAAGAAGGGTTTTTGCTTTTTTGTGATGTTACTATGGTGAGAAGGACCTTTGTCGTGGTATTTCCATGTGCTTATTCCCAAAGACTTGGAGCTGCCACACTGAAGCCTTTTAGGT
>JAOXXN010000102.1:32428208-32444980 GCA_026770055.1 Myrmophylax atrothorax
ATATACCTTGAAAATTAAGATATATTTCAGCTGAGTGAGAGAATCTAATATTCTTCAATGACATTTATTATTTTGTATTTCTGTTAAATCACAGTTTTTTATGTGACAGTCTTCTCTGATCATCGGTTTTGAAAACTCAGTCAATGGTGTTAGCTTTTTCATAATTGATTTTTCATGGCCAAATGTGAGCAGACTTAAAGAGACCCAATGGTTGTTTTTTCCAGGGTCTTGGGATTTGATATTTTTCTTTAAGCAGCAATATTAGATTTGGGCAACTTTTCATTTCATGAAGGAACTACGGTGCAATTAGTCTGTGTGCATATTTGGCAACTCCAGACAAAGGTCTTGTCCTTTTTTTTTGTAAAGTGTTTTCTTATGACAGAATGTAAAACTAATATTGGGTGAGCATGTTATTAACCTTGAGTTTAAATTTGGCATTCTTAATCCTATGATTAATTTAATGATTAATGCCCAGCAGCAGAGGTTGAAAGCTTAAATGTTTGCGAATGGAAGCATGAAATGAAATTCTAATAACACTACAATGATACGGATTTATGAGGTGTGTTGGCTGCTATGGATAACTTGGAAATGCTGCTGCGAGAGTAATTTGTCAAAGTGGACAGTGATGAAGAGTTGACAGTTTATAGTATGGTTGCACAGCTGAATGATAAATGTGTCTACAGAGCTCTCAAGTCAAAACTGCTGATTTGAAATATTAAAATGCATTAGGGTGCTGGAAAAGATATTACTCTTAAATTTTTTTTTTTTTTTTGCTTCAAGGTTACAGTATAGGAGTAAGACAGTCGTGTATGTGCATGCTGTTTGAAAGGGCAATAAATGCATCAAATTCTGCACAACCTCAGTTTGAAAAGACAAACTCTGCATCAAATTGTGCATATATCTACCTTTGCTCTTAAAATCACCCCTACAATCTGGTGTGAAAAGTGTCTATGCTCTTTCGTACCCTTTTGGGATAGACTTTTTTCTTCTGTAGCAGTTCAGAGTTAGGGTATTGCTTTATGCTCATCTAGTGCTCTTTGTTATGTAATTGTAAACTTGTAAACAGAGGAGCCAAAAATATTACATTTTATTGTGTAATATGGGTCAAAACCACAGAGACACCAAGTAACTTGCCCACAGTTTATGTAAAGCTTTACAAACAAAGGGTTGGAATAAAACCCAGCCTTTGGGTATCAGCCATGTGCTCTTGTTAAGTTTCCACCATGTGTGTTTGCAAAATAGAAACAGCACCATCAAAATTTAGGCTGCTCCAAGTCTTCTCTTCTGAAGAACCTGCACAAGGGCAGGTATTGGCAGTTCTGCCCCCTCTGCCTTGTTTTGAATGGCATTCCTGCAGAAACTTGGGATCAGCTCTTCTCCAGTGCTCTTGTGTCTCACCTGCTTTAGCAGAATGGGAGGTGAGTGTGGCAACCCAAGGAAAGCAAGAAGCAATCCAGCACATTCAGCCTTATGTTTTTGATTTAAAGCTCTCCCCTGTACAAACCTGCAGATGAAGCTGCAAAAATTTATGCACCTCTCTCTTGCTGTTTTGCTGCAGGCACTGGATCATTCCTGGTGCGTGATATGCAACTGTGTGGTCATAGAAACACAGAATGGTTTGGAAGGGATCTTAAAACTAATCTAGTTCCAACCCCCTGCCACGGGCAGGGACATTTTCCACTATCCCAGGTTGCTTCAAGCCCAGTCCAACCTGGCCCTGGAGACACTTCCAGGAATGGGGCAGCCACAGCTTCCCTGGGCAACCTGTGCCAGGGCCTGCCCACCCTCTGGTCCTCAGAAGGCTCTGCTGGAGCCTTTGAAGACTGGAGGAGACACAAATGACCTGAATAGCAAACCCAGTCTTGACCAGAGTCTTGAACACAGCAAAACAGGGATTAGAAAGAGCAAAAATTAAAAAGCAAGTTAAACTGATGCTATAGTTTCTGAATGGCTGGACTTGCTTCCTTTTAACCATGATTCAAACTTGCCCAGAGAGAATTTACTTTCGATTTAGTTATGCAAAAGGCAGTTGTTTAACACTGTACTGGCATTGCCACAGTATAATTTTCATGGGTGGCATTGCCTCTGGGGGAAAATGTGCAAAAATTAATTTCTAGGCAGTACAAAAATATGTATCACTGCAAAATGTCAGTTTGCAGCTGAAGAATGAAGTTTTTAAAAATATCTTCCAGAAAATGAATTTTTCACACTCTTTTCCAGCTTTAAAAAATGTGGAGGGGGCTTACAGCTCCTTTTTTTTCTCTTCATTTGCGTATGTGCTTTCTCAGAGGACTGCCTGGCACACAGGCTGGTGCTGTGCCTGGTGGTCAGCTGGCAGCTGTGGTGCAAGTTACCATCTCCCAGGGATCATTACACTGGTGTTTACCTGCTGGAGCTGGGCAGGTCTCTAAAATTCCATGCTTTGGATCTCCAGCTCCCCTTTCAGGTGCAAGTGTGATTTTTGGTACCCATCTTGAAATCCAATGCTTCAAAAGACTTAAGATGGGTTTGAATTCCAGTCTTTGAGACTCCTGGAGCTTTTGCACAGGTGCTAATACACTGCTGGAGAGAACTCTTGTTCAGTCCTTCAGACTTGATGGAAACACAATGTGTAGTTTGGTTGTGAGAGTATTTTTCTTTAGACTGTTACTTCTGCTTTGAGGGATAACGCAGAAGAAATACAAACTGAAGGTGATTTTGAACACAGATTTGTTTCCAGAATGCAAGCTCTACTCTGAGGCACATTTTACTGAAAACTCCTGGGAATCATAATTACAGATGTTCCTTAGAGCCTTGTGGTTTTTCTAGTTTACTGCAGTTTGCTCATGTCTATGTGGAAGTCCCCTCTCCACAACTTCTGCTTCATGTGTGAGCTAATCCCTGGCATTCAGTAATGATTTGCATTTCTTCAGTGTAAAGTAACATCAAACCAACTTCTTTGAATTCTATGCAAATACTCAGAAATAGGACAAAAATCAGTGTTGCTGTCTGAAATGTAAAGCAGCAAAAGTTCAGACTTGTTTAATCATCTTACAAGTGTCCCTAAGAATTTCATATGCTAATGATAGTCAGCACTTTGTCCCCAAATTGTCTATTAGTGTATTGGCCTGAACTTGGGGGATTTGGTCTGTTACCTTTTCTGCTTCTGTCACCTTAAACAAGGATTAGTTTTGTTGGAAACAATAGCCGTGTTGGAAAGGTCATAAATGCCAGTGTAAGAGAATAATCAATTATCAGAGTTAGATAAGAGACCATTTGTTGATTGATGCAATCAATCAATGTAACTGAATTGCAGTGTCACTGGGGCTGTGGGTCCCCAACACCCAGTGTTGGAGGCTGCCTTTGGAAACAACCAAATCTAAAGCTACTTGTACAGTCCTGCATTCCACTAAACAGGCAGACAGTCATCTTGCCCACTGCAGAGTCTGTAACACCTTCAAAATGACTACTTGTCCCTGAGGAAATGCTAAATAAAATATGGGAATCGAGGAAGTCACCTTCCCAGTGAGAGCAGTTCTTTCATGTCAAATTCTCAAAGGGATTTGTAAGTTAACATTACAAGTTCTCTTAACTGCCTGTCTTCATACTGCCTAGGAAATTTAAAGATGGACCTTCTTTCCCCAGATATTGCACTGTTTGGGGTTTTTTTTAGTGTGTATTTTTCACTCTGTGGCTGATGTAAGATATTTAACAGCAGGACTGTACCATGGACAGGAGCACACTGAGCAGGTGTGTCTTCAGCTGATGTGCAAAGGCAGTTGCTTCAGCTTCTCTGTACAGGGGCTGCACCTGCCCTTTGGAGGAGCCCAGAATGAGGATTATCCCAGGTGCTCAGTGTACCCTTCAGCCTCTGCTTTATTCAACTCCCACTGTGACTCTTTAAAAGCATAAAGGACTTTCTGCAATTTTGGTTGTGGAGAGTTGCTGGCAGAGTATACTTTGATTCAGTTTGGAAGATGCTCAGACTGCTCCAGTGCTGCAGATGTTTGCCAGGTTCTTATGACTGTGCCAAAGTGCTTGCTCTGTAGTAGATCAAGTGCAGCCTCAGTTTCAGTGTGTTTCTGAGGAAGAGTTCCTGGCACAGATACCTGCAAAGCTTCTGTGAAACATACTCTTCAAATTTCTTAGGTTTGTTGGGTTTGGGGGTTTTTTTTTTGTCCTAAATTTAGCCATTCTCACCTCAAAGCAGTTCAGAACACCAGCTTTTCACGAATGTCTGGAATCACGTAGTACTTAAATTTTTAAGTTTTAAACTGCCATGCAGCCTAACCTGAAGGAGCTGACTATATGTACTCCAGGCAGTGCTGTGACTGATGTGATTCAAAACCAAGAAGGGAACACTTCACTTCTCAGGTGGATGTAGATTCCTGAGCATGATCAGACTCCCTAATGCATTTGATTGGCATAGAATTCAGTACCAGCTACAGGAGGCACAGCTGGTCTTATTCAAAAATATGACAGTACAGAGATAAATATAGTGTGTTCTGAATAATAGCTTAGCATTTATATCACTCATCCAAGAAATGGTCTGTCTTCAGATCTGCAGTTGCTGCTTCCCTGTAGTTGCTTTTAATGGTTAATCTGTCTGGTATCATGTGCTTCCTATTAAATAATGTAAATGACAGTACAACAGTTGGTTGCTTTGGAGAGCAACCATAGAGAAAGAATTGATGGTAACCCAGTGGGAGGAGGGTTGTCCTGGAAAGGTGGAAGAAGAGTCCCGGTTCATTCTCTGGAGACAACTTCAGTGTTTGGTCTTAAATGATCAAATGAACAGTTTGAAGACCAGGATCCAAATGAACACCACTGCCCTTCTTCACCTTAAGGCTTGTGGCATGTAGATATTCTGTACCTAAACAAAGCTGAAGTATTTATGGTTTTATGATGGAATTCTCATCTACACCCACTGTAGCGATATTATAATCCTTTCTGTCATCATTGCCAATGAAAGGGCAAAGGTATGTATGAATGGAATGATATCAGATTTGTAACTGCATCCTGCAGCATTAGCACATGCTGCATCATCTTCCTGTTTATACACACACAGACTTTTTACATGTTATTTAGTCACAGTTTCTGGCACAGGATAAGTTACTCTTAAATGTTGTTGCATTTTCTGCAAAATGCTTGTTTTGAGTTTTCATCCAAACAGGTGTTGTGAGTCCCTCCCCCTGTCCTTGCCCCCGTTCTGTATTAGGAGCTTCCACAAGCTGTGTTGCAAATCAAAGTCTCTAATTCTTCCTGTATGTTCTATGCTCTACCTCTGTCTTGTCCCTGGTAATTTCAGTGAAAGCCAGTGGGCTTTCTTTGGGGAATTTGGAAACAAGGAAAGAAATGCAAGTTCCAGCCACAAGGTGTTTTCACAGAGTTTGCATCACTGCTGATGCCTATTTGTCACTTATCACTTCCACTTGATTCTTTAATTATCTGCAAAATTAACTCTTGTTCTGAATAACAGAATTTGTATTAGCGTTTTGGCATCATTATGTTTGCATCAAAGGGGCACAGAATCATAGAAAGGCTTGGGTTGGAAGGGACCCTGGAGCTCATCTAGTTCCAACCTCTTTGTCACAGGCAGGGATGCCACCCACTAGATCAGGTTGCCCAGGGCCCAATCCAGCCTGGTCCTGAATACTTCCAGGGCTGAGACATCCAGAGCTTCTCCAGGATGTGTTTGGCCTTCTGGAGTGCAAACACACACTCTTGGCTCATGTCCAGCTTTTCATCCCTGAGAACCCCCAAGTCCTTCTCCACAGGCTGCTCTCAGTGACTTCTCCCAGTCCCAGCTCATGGCTGGGATCTCCCCAACCCACCACAGAAGGCCACCAGTTTGGTCAGGCACAATTTTCCTTTGGTGAAGCCATGGCTTCTGGGATCACATTTTCTTGCTTGTGGCTTAACATTCCCTCCATGGGGGCATGTGTACCCCTCATCTTTTTTGACCAAGAATGCCTGAAATTCACTGTTAAGGTAATTCTGGTTTGGCTGGTTTGTAGGTCAGTATTTTGCCTGTCCATGCCCACTTTCCCTTGTGCCAGTACATTGAATTAATTAATAATGGTTTTTTCCTTCCCTTCCCATAATATGTCAGACTTGTATAATTCATCATTGCTTTCTTGGTGCACTTGTTAATTATCATCCCCCATCCAACAGCTCTGTTTAAGCCATTGACTCATAAAAATGAGCAAAATTTTCCAATTTCTGTAAGAAAATGCCTATGCTGCTTCCCACTGCATTTATCAGTCCTGAAAATAACGAAACAACTGACATGCTGTGAAGAGTTGCAAAAAAATCCTCTGGTGAGTTAAGCTGGTCCTTCCAATGAAAGGAGGAAGTGACTGAATATCTGTAAGGAAAAATCGGAGCCAGACCAACTGCAGACACTGATACTGCTTAGAATCTACTCCTCAGGTGTTTATTTGTGATGAGAATTCCTGTAATGTAATTTAGATTAGAGGGACTATTTCTATGAGCACAAAAGAACTAGATTTGGGAGGAATGCAACTAACTGTCCTTGGCAGCTCCAAAAAATCTGCAATTCCTTTAGGATGCCTGGTGGTGCAATGTGAAATACATGAAGCTACAAAAGGGGCACATACAGTAGTCCTTGAAATGTCATATCCTAGTTTAGATCAGTTTTAATGCTAAAAATAATGCAGAATTTGTACTATTAAAACAGTTTGCATGATTTGTAGCATGGGGCCTGCAGCTCTTTTCTGCCAGTGATTCCACAACTTTATGTTTGTAAAAATTAGGATTGTTAATTGCTACAATTTCTAGTATGGTTCCAGAGTTGGAGACCATTAAAGAATTAGATGTTTTCAAAGGAGGTTGATAAGTCACTGCTTTCAAACACTGTATTAAACCCATTGAGTAAATCATAGCATTCAAACTGATGAACCCAAGGTTGATACATTTTTTCTCTTTAATGAGGTTATTATGGCCATTCATTTATTTTCATGTGATTGGTGTTCTAGGCAATCCTATGGTATGATCTTAAGCCTTTAATCTGTAATGCTTCAGGCTTGCTGCAGCATGATTAAGCTAAAATTGTGTTTTGACAGGTCTGTGTTGGGGGGAACCATAAAAGCAACTCTGACTTCTAATTCTGTGCGAGCTGTGGACTGAATGAGCAGTGATGGGGTGTCTGAGCTGGCTGAGAGCTTGTGCATTGCTCCCTTTTCTCACAGCACAGCCATTTGCAGTTTTCATGGATTGGCCTCCAACCCTGAGGTTCCTGCTTCCCAAAGCAAATGGGATCATTTCCTCAGGCACAGGAATAATAAAGATTCCACAGGACAAGCAAATTCCCTGGGGACTGGACAGGAGTTTCAGTCACCTGCATCCACTTGCTGTTCCTCCCCTAACTCCTGGCTGTTATATTTTCTAGTGGACAGTAGTAGAAGTCTTGCATTTCCTTTGATAATGTTTCTCTAAGCATTACAGCTGTTAATACTTGTGAATATTGTTACTTACATTATAATTATGTTGTTTATCCACCTCAAACATGGGTTTGATTCTATGATTCTTCTAATTTTTTTGTCTAGATTGTTACAAGGTAGAACTTTGGTCCTTGGGTTTTATGAGGTTTTGTCTTTTTATAAAGATATTCTGGGGACATGGGAAATGTTCAAAAATACATATTCTTGTAAGGTCTGGAAGCATCAAAAACTTCTTGAAAACATTGAAGAACTGCTCAGAGGAACTGAGTATTTTGAGCATTTAGCATTTAACCCCTGTCTTGAAAGGGTTTGATATTCTGTTTTCATTACCATGAATGAATACCTAAATGCAACTTTTGGTTGCAAATCTACAGAGTTAAAACAATATTGAATTGCAAAAAGTTGTCTTCTTGCAAAAAGCAGTTATACCTTGAAGTGGTTGTCTTGTTATCAGCTGATGTCCTATTTAAGCCATGGAAAGGTGTAATGTAAAGGGCAGTGAGAGGCTTTGGTAGGTCAGCTGAAAGTAGAATGGAAAGATTTATTTTGTATGGTTGTTTTACAGGTTGAAAATTGGTGTCCTCGTTTACCTTGGAGAGCTAAAAATCCTAATGAAGAAACTGATCAAAAAACAGTGGTAAGAACAACCATAAACATGAAAAACAATTCAGTAATTGTGATTAATGCAAAATATCCTGGAAACCTGTGCCACATAAATACTAATAAGACTAGAATTTATAATATTTTTATTCCTCTTGAACTATATATATAACTGGTGTGTTTTCCTCAGTCATTGTATTGTGGTCTTAGTGGTAGATTGCCATTAAAAATATTTTTGTGTTAAAATTTATGAAATACTGTACACAGATACTGAGAAAAATTAAAAATCCATAGGCTGCTCACCAGTATTAACTATATCTGAAACTGTCCATTTTTATTGTCGCATAAATCTGGGCCATTTTTAGGTAACTGCCTTATATCCATTTCAGGTTTGTAGTAACATTTTGATTAGTCCTAATTTTTTCCCTGTAAAAACTCTACAGCGTGCAGAGTTGTTTCTAAATTGTTACAGCCTAATTATGTAGCACTGAGGTATTTTAAGATAATTTAAGATAATTGCTGGGCTGTGTATGAACGTTGCTTACATAATATAGATATAGGCTGTCTCATTTTGTAAAACTAATTGTCCTTAGATCAGCTTTAAAATTAGTATTTCCTTTAAAAATTATACCCTGGTAATGTTTCTCCCTTATGGTGTACTTGGGGACATCCTGGTATGCAGCAGATTCAGGATATACCCAACTCTCCAGCACACTGCTCTGCATTGTGTTTTAGACTTGCTTTAACCTCATTTTGAAGCACATGAGCAAAACCAGATCTTGTATTGCAGAAATAAACACATTGTGAAACATTGCAAACATATTCTCAGCTACCCAATGCCACTAATAGAAATAACAGTCATTTATGTAGCTTAGAAGTGTCTGTTTAAATGTATCTTTAATATTTTGAACTAAAATCTCAACTTTTGCTAGAAGTGTGGGGTTTTTTCAGTTTCTTTTTTTGAAAGTGGAATATAAATCACAAAGCTCACATCTGAATATTTTTGACACTGAAGAATAACTAATGTTTGGGGGTTTTTTTAATGCTTTCCTTGAAGGCCGAGATCCGTATCAACTTCGATAATCTCTACAAAATGATGTCAAGGCACGAGGAGTTCCGGTGGATGATGCTGCGCATCCGGCGCATGGCCGACACCTGGATCGAGGCCATTAAATCCCTGGCAGAAAAGCAGAATTTGGAGAAAAGAAAACGAAAAAAGGTAAATCAGCACATTTTTATTCCTGTCACCTGCAGTTATATAGGCTCTTTTGAGCTTTTTGTTCCAGATGTAGCTTCAGAGTGGAAGTACCAAATACATCTAAAAGTCTCTTCATACTTGTTCTTTTTTCAATAAATATTTTGCTGTTTGACATTATGTCACAGTGTTTGCTTTACAGATGTTTCATATGCTCTCCATGAGTCAATCTTGGGGTAAATTTTCTGACCACTTTAGTTTTGGTTAAAATAGAGCCTGTATAGAAGTTTCTAAAGGGAGAAACTGCAAATTTACCACAAGCTGATGACACTGGTGTTGTGTGTGGGCATAGGAACTGTTGTCCAAAACTGAGACTTTAAATGGTGCATGTCAGGTTTGGATTTGAGTAGACTTTGACCTCAACTTTGGACTGCATCAGTTTAGACCTCCTGTAATGAGTTCAGTTTTAAAACCATCAAGATTTTTGAAGTGAAAGGGTCTATCTCATTTGATTTTTTAATTTTTTTTTAAATCACCTCAACTGGTTATGATAAAGCTGAAAGCTGTAGACACAACAACAGGTTTGCCTTCCTGGCTTGTATTCCTGCAGCCAATCCTGTGTGGCAGCAGGCCATGCACACTCATGTTTCTACCCTCTCTTAAGCCTGCCTGGCTGCAGCTCAGCCCCGTGCTTGAGATTCTCAGTCCTTGCATTCATTACAAAATTAAATTATTGGGGTGGAAGTATTGGATCTCTTTTTTTTTTTTTTTTTGGCCATAGTTGGAATTTAATAGAAAGAAAAAATGCCCTAAGTTACTGCATGTTTAATGTTGATAACTCTATCATATGACTTTCCTTTCCAGATCCTTGTTCATCTGGGGCTTTTGACAAAAGAATCTGGATTCAAGATTGCAGAAAATGCGTTTAGTGGTGGCCCACTTGGTGAATTAGTCCAGTGGAGTGATTTAATTACATCTCTCTACTTACTGGGCCATGACATCAGGATTTCAGCTTCACTGGCAGAGCTCAAGGAGTAAGGAGATTACTTTCACTTTTGAAACTGGCATTAAAGAAAAGAATTGTAAACTCTTGACGCTTCTATTAACAGTATATAATTTCTTGAAGCATAAAATGAAAGTGATAATTCACTAAACAGAGGATAAGATTATTTTCATGAGCTAAGTACATGTGCCATGGAAAGGATAATGTGTTTTCATTGTAGCTTCAGGCTCCTGGGACTCCATAAATGAGTGTTGTAAAATTCAAACTAAGCAGCTTAGTCTTTAACATTCCAGGTGCTTTAGGCAGCTGCACTAGGACATGTTACACACTAGCCTAATCCTGTGCCCTCTCCTTCAGTTTCTGCTAGTCTTCACTCAGTATCTCATTTTAAAATAAAGGTTTAAATCCTTTAAACATGTCACTTTTGATGTAGTTAATTGCTTGTGTCAGGTCAAATTGCTGCCTCACTCTTGGTTGTCCTGCTTTTCACACCAGCTCAGCATTAGACATAAAACAGCTGTTTTAAGCTTGAGCACAGACACTTGTTCTGTAGCTTTCAGTTTTCAATAACAAACATGACAGCATTGTTTCATAGAGAGCTCCTGTACCATAAAGCTGACAATAGAAGTCAGAAATTGTTTTAAACAACTTCTATAATTTAAATATCATTTAAATAATTTAAAACACACTATTTTTAAACCTTCCAACCATATTACTCTCTTGTTTTAACTGGGTGAAGTTTTTGGTGAAAATTAGTGCTTTACCAGGGTATAAACATTTCTTTAAGAAATTCTAAGCATCTCTGGCATTTGAGTGTTTTTACATGGTGTGAGATTTGGAAACAGAAAAAGAATAAAACTTCTTTGGGAACTGGAATTATTGGAATAAGTAGTATTACAGTCATAGTTCAAGGTATTTTGAAAGTAATGCTTTTCCATATTCATCTTTTTTTGTTTAGGATTATGAAAAAGGTTGTAGGTAACAGATCTGGCTGCCCTACCCAGGGGGATAAAATTGTAGAACTCATTTACATTGATATTGTGGGACTCACTCAGTTCAAGAAAACCCTTGGTCCATCATGGGTTCATTACCAGTAAGTATAACACTTACTTGACCTCCAAACTGCTTTTTTAAAGACCCTTTGTTGCATAACACATGTCAAAATACTGAGGTGAGTCCATTCACATGAACTTGACTTTATTTAAAAGTGAAAATATGGTTCTCTGTTGTCTTTAGCTCTGAGGAATTAAGCAGCTCTTTATTACCTGTTTGTTGCATCCCTTCTATCACTCCCAGCAGTTATTGTTGCTTCTTTCATCTATAAACATCTTTCCATTAGAAATGGAAGATGAGGGTAAAGAAATTACTTTGCACAGCCTTCTTAGTGTCTGCAGTTTCAGAACCCATTGTTTTTTGTCAGTAATTTTGGATCAGCAAGGCTCCCACGTGTTGTACAAAGACGTATCAGCACAAAAGAAACCCAGCTCTGAGTTACTGACTTTGATTCTTCTATGCCCAGTTGAATTAGCTGTGTTTCATGATCCATAAATCCATTAAATCCTCCTTGAATGAAGGTACTGAAAGGTGTTCACTGCAGGCAGAAAAAGTGTTTTCTTTCAAACTGGGGATTTTCTAGAGCATTGCATCTTTCCAGTGTAATTTTAAATAAGAGTACTGTGATCAACATTGCAGATTAGATGACTTCTAATCTGTTTTTTGAAACAGGGGAGTAAATGGATATTCTAGTTTTTAGCAGCCTGCTAATAAAGATAATCCCATTTTCCACTGGTTGTCTGTCTGCCAGAGGTAACTATCACTGGGCAATCACAGCCAGTGCTTGGGCAGGAGATGAGACCTTATAAATTCTAAATGTTTCTTCCCATTTGCTTTCAATTTCCTACTTGGTATACTCTGTAACAAAGATAAGGAAATAAACCACGATACTGAGATTATTAGATTAACTGTTCAATTTTTCTTTCTTATTTCATAGAAACATTAAATCTTGAATTATCAATCTGCTTGTCATTGATTGGTGTTTTGTGGTAATGGCTGAGGTTTTCCAGATTAGGAGAGCAGAATTAGATTTAATTCTAAATACCTCTAGACAAAATAGTAGTTTTTGTCAGGCTTTTTGAAGAAGAAAATAATATCTTAGTGCCTCTTTCTTACAATATTGGATTTGATGGAATGGAAGGGAGCCTCATCTAGTTCATAGCCTTACTGAAAAATATATAGGGTTCATTTGTCCTTGATGAGAAATTTTTGCCTTATCTTTTACTGAAGGCTGCAAAAGGTGCCCCAGCATATTGTTTTATGTAGCTAAGCTTTTCTTTAAAGTGTTTTTCTTGGCCTGGTTTCTTGCAAACTGCCCATTACTGTTTATTCCAATATGGTTCTGGGGAATAAATGACTTCCTTCTCCTCTCTGCCAGCCTCTAGGATTTCTTATATACTGCTTTTTCTTCAATTTGCTTTCTAACAAATTAATTTAGGGGTTTGAATCATTACTTACAATTCAGGTTTCATACGCCTTTCATCAGACTTGTTGCATTTGCTGTGAATCTCTAATTACTTGATACTTTTTCGAAAGTTCTTTCTACAAAAGAGGATCCAGAGATTATCAAAGACTGAATTGATTAAAACAGGAGAATTAATTCATAGCTTCATGCTATCTCCTATTTCAGGATCCTCCTGCAATCATTCCTTTTTCTCTCAGCATCATGACTTACCTCATAAATTTTGTCATCAAAGTATTTTTAAGCTGAAAATGCTGTGTGGTATAACAGCACAGTTGTGTGTTTTTGTAAATTCCACTCCAGTAAAGTAAATATTATAAATAAAGCTGCTTTATAGCTCTTCTTCTTTACAAACTTTGCTTTCTCTCACTTGTATTTAATGCCAGGAGGAATAATTGGTTGTTTTAAAAGTGTTTTTCAGCAGACATGTGCAGGTCAGCTCAGCCTGGTTTATGCAGACCAGACTCAAATAGAAATGAATTAAAATGTTTTTATTCACTTCAGATCGGAAGAGAGTAGTAGAATAAGCCACTGCCTTCAGAACAGTCTCTTGGTAGGAGTGCTTTATATAATCTTTCTGGGTGAACTTGAACCCTGAGGTAATTTTTGGTAATTGCAAAGGAGGTTTCTAGAACTGCTCTATCCCAGGGCTGGCCCTGCTGCTCTGGGGGGTGTTGGGGCAGCTGAGATGCTGCTTTGCACGGCTGAGCTGCAGCACCAGCGGCTTTGTCTGGGGGGAGCTGGGGCTGGGGATAGCAGGAATGGAGCAAAACAGATCTCATTGGTGAGCACACCTTGTTTTCAAGCAGAGGAGGAAGCCTGGACATGCTGGATTTTTCAGTTCTGAAGGCGATATTTGAATGCAGTTTATGTGCAGTGAAACAACAGAAAAATTAGAAGCTTAATATAGTTGGAGGAGTGCAGCCTGTTGCCTTTCTTAGCACCCACACCCTCCATACAGCACTCAGGAATCTGGTATTTTTTCATTTTTCTACAGTCTCTCTAGCAGTGACTCATTCCCATATGCCAAAAACCCAAGTGGCTTTTTTCTTGAAATAAATGAACATGACAGCTATCCTGAAAAATGAGCAACATTCCTGCTCCCTATATGTTCTCTTGAATACATCTCTTTTCGGGGGTTATTTTCTGACTTCCACTAGGACAGCCCAGTTAAGACTGTGCTTCTGCCCAATGTTTATGGAAAAAAGCTCCCTTGGAATTATCCTGCCTTACTGTTATCTGATTTTTTTTTTACAAGCCCCAAAATTGTAACTCTTAACGCGTTAGACGAAAAAAGACTTTGGTATGGATGTTTCTAAAGCAGTTTGCTACCCACCAGTCCTCTTTTTAATTAGGCAGAGAATAGACTTATCAGTCTGACACCAATTCCAGGGCATGCCATAATTCTCTGCAGCTTCACTGCTAAAGCCAGGTGGCATTTCAGGAGGAAAGGGGGGAACAGGGTGAAAAACTGCAGTTAGAAGTACACCAAATTAGCATTTTTATTTAAAATGTATATCTGATTTTTTTAAAAAAATAGTTTTGTCATTTTCAAAATTAATTATTTCACTTTAGAAATGCTAAGTCATTGTATGCAAAAATAAATAAAAAAATATTGAAAAACATTTAAACCATGAAGTGAAACAAATGGAGAATATGGTACTAGGGTAGACAATTGAGGTATTCCTACATTTATTAAAATGTCAGTTCAGCACAACTGGTCCTAATTACATTCATTTCTATATTTTAAGTCTTTAGCAATTCTTTTCTGCTGCATTTCAGGGATTAGTTCCACCCCTCGAAGCTTTGTTCTCTCATACCATTTCTTCACACACTTGCACTTTTTTCCAACTCATTTTATTCCCGAATCATATAAATATTTTTTGTTTTCCCTTCTTTCTGGTTTAGCTTTCTGATGCATCACATTTCCTGTCCTGATTGAGACGCCCTGTGTGTATTGCCATAATTCCACATGTCCCTGTGAACCACTAATGCTACATATCTTATATCTAAATCCAGGAACGAGAGAGGAAATAAAGCACTTGGGGCAATGTAGTGCTCCTTATGTACATGGTTAGACAAACTCCAGTAATGTTGCAGTTCTTCACTCGATTTATCCCATTTTTCGTTCCCTTGTACCTGGCCAAAAGCTGTATATTTGAGAATTTTGTTTCAAGACCTGCCAAGAAATACGAGGGCTTTTATTACTGAATGATTCATCAGTGCAGAACTTGTTTTGGTCCTGCTGGAGTATTTTGTGTGATGTAGAGATAATTGCCACTGTTGTAAAATATTTTCATTGAGAACAGTTGACATAAAACACTGCTTGGAAACTGATCTGTCAGCTTTGTTGTTTGGTGAATCATAATGTCTTGTATATTTTGACTTTCTTTTTGCTTGAAAGATCTCTGTGAAGGTTTAAAAAAAAAAGGAGTAATTTTTCTCAATTTGTACTTCAAAATACAAAGGTAGCGTTTCATATGAGAGTTTAAATGTTGATGGGGTTTTTTCTAGTTCCAAATTAATGACTACCTCAGACAAAGGAGCAACATATAAGAAATATGTAAAATATGTAAATGAAGTCATTTCTTTTTCAAGAAATTAATAGGAGTTTAAATAGTGAGTGGGATTTTCTCATCCCAGGCCCTTTGTGATCCAGTGCCAGGGTTTCCCTCTGTTGTATGCAGGTTGTTGCAGGCAGCTGAGTTTTATGTTGTTTCTTCAAAAGTCTGTGACCAAATGTTTCAGAAACAAATAAATGGTCTGTCTGACTGCAAGAGTTCAGCAAATTAAACTGTCTTCAGTGCTTCTCCAGCAGGTCTTAAAGTCAGAACCTGGAGACTAAATAAAGTTGTCTAAAGACAAGGTAGTGTTCTGCTCTGATCTTCTTGGCATGTGGCCCTTGGCTGCTGCATTTGATTTTGTGGTAATGGTTGAGAACTTTTCAAAATAGATGAAGAATCTTCTCTTCTCCTGCCTAAATTCTGCTTCAGAGCCCGAGGAAAAGCAGGTGACCACTGCAGCATTCCAATAAGCTTTACTTGGATGCTAAAGCATAACTTCATTCTGTAAGAACAAAGAAACCCAAAATAAGCTCCAGGGTTGTTATTTGAATGTCTGATATATCCTTGAATTTGCTGTTCATAATGTCTTTGTGAATGTAACATGAACAGAAATGTTTGAAATTAAAATATACCTTCAGTTTATGCGTCATCTGCAGCTGCAAGCAAAGACAAAACACATCTTAATTAGCATAACTATGTATATATATGTGTGTGTATATATATATATACACATTCTTAAATATATATATGTGTGTATGCCTACAGTACATTTGTTTTTCTCCTTTAGGTGTATGCTGAGAGTTCTGGATTCCTTTGGAACTGAGCCAGAGTTTAACCATGCCCATTATGCCCAGTCTAAAGGCCACAAGACACCCTGGGGAAAGTGGAACCTCAACCCCCAGCAGTTTTATACAATGTTCCGTAAGTACCTCTGTGGATAAATTATTTAGAACTTTAAAAAGGGATGCTGTCATTAAGAATATTTGTTTTTATCATGAAAGTCGAATTAATGGTTTAGTAAAATGCAGCTGCTAAATGGGCAGAACCATGTCAGTAAGTGTCTGACAAAAGGTCTGTCATCTTCCACCCAGCAATCAGAAAATCAGAATACAACCCAATATAAACACTGGTAGGGAACTTTATTCTCTGAGTACCTTTGGAAAGTGGTGCTGGTCTTTTCCCTAAAGTGTCTGCAAATTTGCTTTTGCTAGTTTTGCCTTCTCTGGTTTTCCTATGGAGCAATAGATTTTTGGGGGACTTGCTGGATTACATTTTTATGAACTTCACACTTGCATTTCATCCTGTTGAACTGGTGTTTGTAACTCTGTTATCTGTAGTGTTGTGTTTCTGCTTTTGTCTCTCAGCAACTGAGCAACACCATTCCTTTGCCATTTCTTTGCATTCAGGAATAATAAGCAAACAGCAAAGAAATTTTTTCTCTCCTTTTTCAAAA
>JAOXXN010000102.1:32445660-32467664 GCA_026770055.1 Myrmophylax atrothorax
CTGATGGGAGCTGATTAATGTTTATTTGCCAGCAATGTAGAAAGCCCTTGAAAAATAAGTAGTAGTTTTCACCTTTGCTGTAAAGCTTTCAAGCATCCATAAATACCTTCCAAAAATCCCCCAACCAAAACTAAAAAAGAAACAACACACAAAAAACCCCAATATAAATTCTGAATAAATTGGGTCAGATTAAATGATTGGGTCACATTAAATGATGTAACCTGCTCTAAACCTACTCTTTGACTTTATGGCACCTGGTTTTAGAATCAAAGGATCTTTCTCTTGCACATTGTAGTTGTAGTTTAAGTGTGTTCTGTCTGAAAGGTGCATAAAGTCCCTGCTGCCAGCTGGCTGAGAGCAGGTGAGGCCCAGGACAGTGCCTGGGGTGCAGCAGCTGCTCAGCCCAGGTCTGTAAGGGAACACTTGGTGCTGCCCAGCCAACCTCCACGGCTTGGGCTGCTCCTCCTCTGAGGCTCAGGCCAGGGCACACACTGTTCCTCTCATCAAACTTCACAGTCAAGTCTTTCAAACTTTCCTGCCTTTCCCAGCAGAATTACACATGCTGCTGTCTGCTTGACATGCTTTTGATTTCAGGTGCCCTGTAAAATCCTTGAGAGAGGCATATTTTGTCTGTCAACATTTGCTGTGCAAGTTTTTCAGGGGAAATATAAGTGAAGGTTGTTCAGAAGATAAAAGGCTGCATTCACAGTTGTTTGGAAGTAAGGAACAAAACGTTGGTGGTGAGATGTGACTTGGAAGTGGTTGCAGAGTTTGTGTCTGGACATTAGTAAGCAGAGCTTGTTCCCTCTCCACGTTTGCTAATATTTGTTGGTTTACATCCTACATGGAAAAGGAACTCAGTCCTGGTTTATTTAAGTAGTCCAGCTGTTGGGGTACTTGTGTGTGAGGTCCTGTTGAAGGTGACACCAAGGGTGGTGATGCACTTATGGAAATAAGTTGGATGAATACTTGTGGCACAGCTCTGTGTGTGTGTACTCAGTCCCACTCCATGACATGCAGAAGGAAGGAAATCTTCTCCATAGAGACCTCTATTTGGCAGTACAGACCACTGTTACAGTCTCTTGTTCAGAGAAAATCACTTCATAATGAATTTTCCAAAGCATTTGACTATATTGGAATGTTAATAAAGAACATTCCAACTTTTGCTACTGGAAATGACTGCGGGTTTTCCTTTGCAGGAAAAATGGTGAGTGGATTGCAGGCAAACTCATTCTGAAGCCTCAGTGGTTCCAGTGCTGTACATTATTCAAGGATTTTACTTTCTTTCTGTACTAGGTGCAGAAGAGTTGGCATGTGTTTGGATATTTAAAGTTTCTATTTGTTGTTTGTACTCTGCTGCAGAGATAACACCATCTTTATGAGATTGTGATTAAAAGTGCATATTATGCATCAGTAAAGATTTTATGGCAGAGTGGAACCCTGGACAGCTTCCCAAGATCCCCAGACTCTATTATGTTCTGAGAACTCTGATTATAAGGGCAGAAAATTATCACTGAGCAACAAGCAAGTCGTATTCAAACCTGTGGCATATTACCAAGTGCTTGACTGTTCTCGGAGTTTTCCAGAGCCATGAGAGCTTTTCCCCCTTTTTATGTTTTTGGGTTTTGGGGTTTTTTAATTCAAATACTTTTATGCAAAATACTGGCACTGGTACTTTTAAACTGCATGATCTTGCTTAAAAATCCATCTGAGTGTTTCCTGTCAATGATGTTTGAGGCACTGAATTCCACCAGTTCTAAGTCTAACTTTAACAAAGGTTTATTTTTCTTTGGAGTGTGTACTGCCTTGCCTCTCCTTTGGATGCAGCCTCTCATCCAAAAATATGAAAGGATGGAAAAATGCCCCTTTTCAGGCATATTTGCAATGTGCTATTTCCTATGCAAACTTCTAAAAAGTCCTTGGGTCTAAGTGAGTGCAGAGCAGTTGCTGAGGCATTTTGGGGGAAAAACAGTGGCATTTGAAAAACTAAATCTAATGGCAGCAGGATGTGTACACAGTATATGGTTTCCCTGTTCTATTGCATTATCCAGGTGTCTGATCTTCAGGAATCAAAGAATCAAAACCTCATAATTGCAATAGAATTGTATTTTTTAATAACTGACTATAGATTTAACATTTCATGTAGCATAAGTGCCTGGGGTGTTGTCCTTGCAGATTGGTTTTTTGTTTGGTTGATTTTGTTTTGGATTCTTTAACCTTGCAAAATATGCTTAATAATTGTCAACTTGTGTGCCAGAATTTAAAAGGGGGGTTTCTGGAGAAGTCTCTACTATTTATTGCAGCCTATTTCTCTGGGTGAGGTTATCCTTTTCAGAGAGGCCAAAAAACCCCACATACTGGAATAACTTTTATATAGTAGGGATGGATTTTTACCTGAAGCTTTGAATGCTGGAGTCCATCCCTGGAATTAAACAGCCTGTCTACAAAAAATCCCGAAATAAAACAACAACCCCCTTAATTTTAGTGAACCTAAATGTCCACATCTTTATAGGAGTAGAACAGTGACCAGTATTGCTGGAAGTCACTGCTGGAAAAAGACCAGCAGAGGCTAAAACTAGTACAGAAAAAAACTATGAGTAAATTGCTAATCCTTTGCATGCATTTTTCTTTGTCTGGGCATTGGATTAAGAACAATTTTGCCAACTTCTCTTGCCACCTTTCAATATTTTATGATTGCTGTATCTGGGTGAATTAGGCAATGAAATTCGTGGTCTGATTTACACAGTGTGACTTTGCAGGCCAGTAATTAGCATGGATACATAACACACAGGGAGCTGGGGGTTGGTGTTAGCAATTCCAGTACAGGAGGTGAGCCCAAGACATGTACTGTAATTTATTTATGCCATTGAGTGACATAGAGCTTTAATAACAACCATAAATCCAGGGGGGTTCAACTTGTTGGTATTGCATCTCTGAGATTGTCATGCTGGATTTCTTCTGTCTCTTTTATCTCTAATAATAAAATAAAGCTCAGCACACACACACCAAAAAATCATTATCATTGGAATCAGTCCAGCTACAGAATTTTTATTAGCAGAAACAAGCCAGAAAATAGCTGCTTACTTCAGTAGGCATATGGGCAGAAATGTGAGAACTATTTTTGATAATAAACCAAGCAAATGTCTTTCAGTATTATATGAAGGAAATGCTCTGTTGAATAATATGTTCCTTATAGTGTCTTCCCTGCCAGCATTCACTCAATTGTAACAGTAAGTGCTCCTTTGAAGGTGTTGAATGTGCTCTGTTTCTTGCAGCTCACACTCCAGATAACAGCTTCCTTGGATTTGTGGTGGAGCAGCACCTGAATTCCAGTGACATAAAGCACATTAATGACATCAAAAGGCAGAATCAATCTCTGGTTTATGGCAAAGTTGATAATTTCTGGAAGGTGAGTTTTCTGTGCTCATTATGCTTGAGCAAATTTATTTTGATCAATTCACTAAAGCAGAACTCTGAATTTAAAAGTACCTCTTCTTTCTAAACCCATTCAATTCTTTTTCAGAAAATAAACATGTCTAAATAATTAAATTGAATATTTTGAAGCCTTTCTGCTAGAGAAACCTCTGACTAGAGTGATGTGGACCCTTTGCTATTTATGTATACCCTCCTGATAGAACAAAAAATACAGTCTTGATATCACAATAATTCTGGACAATGCAAAAGCTGCTGAACATAATGGGAAATTGAAGGTGTTGGAGTCTTTGTGACCTTTAATCAGTCATAAGCACATGGGTAGTTCAATTGTTTCTTTTCTTATATCTACAACCAAAACTAGGCTGCATTTTGAACTGGAAATTACATTTCACTGAAGGCCCTACATGTGTGCAATCTCATTTTCCCTCCCTGTAATAATATCAGAGTTTTGTTTCTTTAATAGTACCATTAGTGTATTGTCTCCCATTTGTGGATGGGAGCAGCAGAATAACACTGAGCTTTGGCCACATTTTCACCAAATTAAAGTAGATTGTGTTATTAAGTCCCAGTGGTCCCCGGTTTATGTCCAGTCTCCTTTTCTGTAGCTCCTTCCAGGCTGGCACACCTGGGAGTGTCCCTCTCATGCAGTTCTCAGAGATTGCTGACTAATAACTGGATTTCTTCCAAGTCACCTCTAGCTCTGTGTGCCCCTCTGCTCTGTATGCCCATATCCTCTGTGTGCCTTCCCTTCTGCCTAAAAAACACCTTATTTTAAGCCTCTTGTCAACTGAAAAAGGACCTGACCAGGTCCAAATAAAATGACAGTGTGAGAACACCCATGTCTTAAATTTTCTTTCCTTTTCATGGCATAGAATATTGATCTTGCACAGTTTTCTGAACCACAGAAGCAGCATCTAGTCTGGTGACTGAGATTATACAGAATTAATGCTTGAAAAATGATAGCTACAAGTAAATGGTCTATCTCTGAGCCAAAACAAACCTAAAACTTCAGAGAAACAGCAGAATGGTGCCAGTGGTGGCAGAAAAGGTGGAGCTGAATGCTTGGCTACTGTGCTGAGAAAAATATGTGGTAAATACTGTGACAGATATTCTGTTTGGCTCATGGTATTGAACAATTCTCTTCTGTCTGCAGACTGCTGGAGCAGAGCTGGGATCCTTTCTTCAAGTCTTTTTCTAGCTTAGGTTCTTGTACTTTTCATTCCTGATCTCATTATCCGTCTCTCAGGAACAGTTGCATGCAATAATCATCTAAACTTCCTGACCTGATTTGTGGTGCACATCAGCAGAACACCCTGTTGAATACTGCTTGGATTTAAGGAACAAGATAGTTGTTTAGTCACCAGGGAGTTTTTCATTTCCATGTATATCGTTCTCAGTTTATTCAGTCTGCATGAATTCAGAAATATGTATTAATAGCTTATATGCCCAGAGGGGAGATTTGTGATTGCCTGGGCTCAGATTCTCTTTGGCACATGGGATATTCATGGAGTGATTAAGACAAAAACATGGCTTTTTGGAAAAGAACATCCAATTTTGACTTTTAAATAGCACACAATTGAAACCCCACTGTTTCCTCTCGTAAAATCCTCAAGTAATTGCCTTCTCCCTTAAGACTTTGCATTATTTCTGGTACAGATTTCCAAAGGGTAATTCCCAGTCTTAGTAGGAGGTACAGACTTTCCCCACTGGACTGCTGATGCTTCTGTTCTGTTTCCCTTTAGGAATACATAGCTTGAGGTCAAAGTAACCTGTAGTCATCTTCTGAAAAACCTGTGTGTGCTGAACCCCTGAGAGCTTTGTGCTCTCTAATCCTTAAGTGTTCTCACATGTCAGTTTTCTCAGAACCTTCTCAAGATTATTCACATTCCTCTTGAAGTGAGAATGTTAACCATGGGCACGTGGGCCCTTCCAGCCCCAAATCCCAAAGGAAACACTGTGTGCACTGTTAGGCAGATCCCCTTTTTCCCCTGGGAACTCGTGTGTAGGTGACTTCTCAGCCAAGTCCCTTGTATCATTATTAGAAGTGCTGCTTTTCAAGCCACTGCTGTGTTTGTAGCAGTACTGCCTGGCCTGTTTTTTCCAAGCTGTGGGATCTGCTATCTGGCTGTATTAAAATAAGTACTGTATGTTATAACATCAAACACATTAAAGCTGGAACTTGCAGATTGGAACTGCAGTCATGCCCATATCCACTCACATATAAAGTGCAAATCACTGCAGATAGACTTTGACTCAGTTACAGTGTGGGTTGTCTTATCTGGGGTGATAAAATCCAATTCTTGTGATCAAGAGGAAGCCTGAACTAATCTTGTGTCTGTGTAATTTGCTTATTTCATGTTTCCTTCCTTTTCCCTGTTCAGTGCTCTTTTCATGGCTTGTAAGGAGCCAGACTAATCTATTTATCCTGCTCAGGTTCTTTACATTGAACATGGCCAATTAAGGGGAAGTGTAATCTCCCCAGAATACACGTGTCACTGCTGGGGCTGATCAGTCATTAGAGAGGCACAGGGAGCAGGGGGAGCATTCCAGCCCCTACACTGGGCTGCTTTGGGGAACAGCAGTTGCAAATAAATTGTTTAATTTTAAACCAAGCAGGTTGAAGTGGGACTGAAGTATGCCCAGGACCCTTTTTCCCTGGGGGTGGGACTGGCACAGCTCACTGCCACCATGGGTCTGTGTAGCCATGGACGTGGGTTCTTTTCTGTGTGTGGCTGTGCCTGAACCCGTGACCTCCATCCCATATTACAGTGGGCAGTCTGGGGATGCCTTGCTGAAGGTCAGGAAGGATTTCTGCTGCAGAGACTGTAAGATAAATCTCATTTATTTCCCTCTAATAACTAAATCAGTCCTAAGTGTGTTGAGGATTACAAATAGGAGGTTCTAAAATTTTTGCCACATTCCTAAAGGTTACCTTTACAGGTAAGCTGTCAAGGGCAACATTTGCCAAGTTTTGGATGTGTTTGTTGTAATCAAAGGTTTGGGGTTTTGTCTGGGATTTCTGGTAGTGCTAGGGAGTAAAAAGAGTCCTATCTCTGCCAAAGTGGGAAAAAGAAAAAAAAAAAAAGAATTAATAAAATGTGAGTGAAACCCGTAATGCTCTCCATTATCAAAAGTGGCTTTAATTACCAAACATTTCAGTTAAAAGAGAATGTTTGAAGCCTTTTATGTTGAGTTCTGGTTAACACAGTCATCTACTAGTATTTGGTTAGCACTTAACCAACACAACCTTTTCCTCCTGTTGCCCCACTTCCTATTTTCTCCTGCACTTTTCTGCTTCAGCATTTAGATTGCACAAGGATGTCTCATTGTCAGTTGTGGAAATTTCCACTCAAAGGACAGGAAATTCCTGCCTAGGTGTTTGTGTGCATTGCATGACAATGGAAATTATCTTATAAAAACCTCAGTGTTTTAAAAAAAACCCCAACTTTCATGCAAGAAATAAATAAAGATGAGGGTAAGGAGCTGAATAAGGATTTCTGGCAGAACTTGAAGAACCTAAATCTTTGCTGAGATGTTTTGTTCATTCTTTGTGCAAAAATTATGTATGTGCCAATGTGTGTTTTATGAAGAGGTATATGTGGCAGATGCCTAAAAAAGAAGCCATAAATGGACATCCAGGGAAGAGCAAGAACCTGGAAAACTTACCTAATATTTCCGTTGCATATTCTCTCTTTCCAGGTTTTCCAGTTCAGGGTATTTTGTGAATCTGTTTCTCTATTGACAAAGTGTCTGTTGACACATTTTTGAGATGTCAGTAACAGGTGACTTCAAAATAGTTGTTTGATCATGAACATATGCAAAATGTTTTGCTTTTGCAACTTTCTCTGTCATGGAGTCCCTCAAATTTTCCCAGTCACTCTGCGCCTTAGGTTACTGAGGGTGCTTTTTCAAAAGCTTTAAAACCCCAAGTGTTCAATATTATGACATTTTTCTGCAACATTTTGAGGTTAGTTTGAGTTTTGCTCCTCTGAATAGTGTGTATTGACAGCATCCTTTTGTCACGTCTCAGTTCTCTTTCTCGTGATGACTATTCATTCACAAGAGGGATTTCAATCTCTCCCAAAGAGATTTATTTCCTTTAAGAACTTTAAAGATTTTCTACATGCTGCTTGGCTTCTTTAGAGAACACTGCCAGTGAGAGAGGATTTCCTTGGACAGGAAGAATTGACTATTGTACCTTTGATGGGTTTACATGGTTACACAGTTAAACACTTTATTGCAATTGCAGATAATTTGTTCGGTATAGAATTCACACTTACTAGTCCTGAATCATTAAATCCTCTCCAGATCCATTTATAAATTCAGTGGCTAGCAGTTGGAAAATTTCATATTTGAGCTCCCAGAGACATCATGTACTCTTTGTGATTTACCACTGTAAAATTCTTACAGTTAAACACTGTATGTATTTAACTCTCTTATTCCCCAGCCTTTGTGCTCTCCTCTAGCTCCTGGTAGACAGGATTTTCATTATTCCAGGATATCTTGAAAAGGCTTTGGTGGCAGTTCTTGAACAGAGATGATGTTTGTGTCACAATCTGTTGTCAAGCACTGCATGTGCCCTGCATCTTGGCTTGCTGTTGCCTTGACCCTTGGGCAGAAAACAGCCAGATGTTGGGCCTTCTAAATGAACAGTGTGCACTTAGGGTACACACAGAGATGTAGCCCAGTACTGACTTTTCTGAATTCCATTTGCCAAGCTTCATAAAAACATTGCCCTCTGAATTTTCCTTTTGCATACGTTTTGCAGTCTGAATTTTTACCCCCTGAAGCAGTTTAGGACTCAGAGTCAAGCTCTGCTCTAGTGTGGTTGGCCTGGAGTTCTGCATGGGAGGTTCTTAGTTTCATTCGGTGCTGAATTTATGGTGTTCTCTGAAGGCACCCATATGATCCAAAACTGCAAAATGCTGTCACTGCCTTGCTCTGACAAACTGTTGGTAAAGCAGAGTTGTTATTTCCCACCCTCTACTACATCAAGAAAACTAAGAGCTGAGTTTAGTTCTTGATGTTGTGTTTCTACCACGTATTTTTTTTAGCTTTTACATTTAATTTTTCACCCACCAAACTTAAAATTTCACCTCTTCATACTGTGTCTTCTTGTCAACATTGTCCTAGGGAAAAACTTATCAAACAGTTGTCACTTGATTTCTTGATGAAAAGGCCTTATGATGATGCTTTTTAAAGTAGGTGGAAATGATTGATGAACAGTAATAACAGTTCTGCAGTCAGTGATCAACAAAAAGTACTTTCCTGAATGGCATGTTTATTTTAGCTGCTGAAAAATTGTTTCAGAGAAGGTTTGTGTAGCTGTTACTCACTTACACTTCCCTTTTGATTCTGAGGAGAAATAATTTGCTTTTCTTTATGGTGCTTATCTTGCATGCTCAGTGTGGAGGTTTGCAGTGTGGCCAGCAGGGTGAGTGGTGCAGTTGGGTACAAACTGCAGAGGAGGTTGGGTTTGCATCACCAACCAGCAGCTCGGGATCTTTCTTCTTGGAATTCATTTTGGAGAAAGTAAGAATCTGGAGTTTACTGCCAAGTGTTTTAAGATTAAAGAATAATTATACCTGCTCCCAAGCAGGCAAACTTGAGAAGTGCATAAATAGTCAAGGAATGTTAGTATTTTGTTTGCAAATCAAATTTCTTGATTTATATGCATGTTGCCTTTCTATTTATAAATGCCATATTTACACTCTGTCATTCTCCAATTCAGTGGTTTTGTGGCCTGACTTTTTTTGGCTTCTTACAGTCTATACCTTTATGATCCAAAATCACACTTTTCTGCAAGGAATGTGGAAATTCAGGACTACTTAATTGCAAAAGGAGTTATATGTTAGTGAGATCTAGGTAAGGTATAAGCTGCTGATAGTATTTTTATGGTGCTTGATAGATGATTGTGAAAGCAGTTTCTTTTGAATTGAAGTAAATAAGGATATACAGGAGTGAGGCTTTGGTTGGACTTTGATTCTGTCTGGAATACTAAATGTTTTGTCTGTGGTTTTACACTGAATCGTGCAAGTCAGTCACATGCTTAAGTAATGTTCCCAGTTAAGGTTATGGATAGTTAATGTTCAATTCAAATTTGAAGTAAAAACAAAAATTAAAAATGGTGCAAGCTTTTATTTTTTTGAATGATTTGTGTTAATTAATAATAACAGCATCCACATGGAAAAACAAAGCTGTCTTTGTTTGTTGGCCATTTTATGTAATGCTTAGCCCAGGATGTTTTCTGGCTGGTGCAGCCTTGGCAGAGCTGCCAGAAAAAGGGGATTTATTAATGAGGCAGGTCCTGCCCTTCAGCCCCCCCAGGGGCACCCACAGAGCAGGCCAAGGCAGGCAGCCCCTCCCAGGTACATCAAACCCTCTGGGCATCCAAATGCATCCCAACAGTTCCTTCAGGCAGGAGGCTGTGAGAAGTGATGGCATTCCCTCCCCAGGGCCTGACATCCTGCTGCTCCCCCAGGATTGGAAAACACAGCACTTTCCCCAGCCTACCTGCCCTTTGAATGAACCTCAGTGAAATGGCTGGGCAGCTTCCACAGAGGGCTGTGCAGGAACAGGGCACAGAATTTACATGACAAAAACAGGGAGTGAAAGTCGAATTCTTAAAGACTCACTTGCTGCCAAGAAGTGTAGAAACTCGTTGCCTGAATTTAGAGCTATTACTAAGACTATGTGCAAATATTGAGGGAAAGTCTTCAGCTCTGTGCTGCGTGTAAACACAGTCTCCAGCTAATTGCCTTTGGAATGCCAGGAGTCTTTACAACTCAAAAACCATATGGCAGTGAAGATTAAAGTAAATCTTGTTTGCAAATTAGGATGGTGTAAAGTTTTTTTCTTAATTTTTTTTAAATGCAACACTAAAGCCATTACTCTTCTCTGCATCTTTTCCAAAATGCCTGTAAAACTTCAGGTAAGTGGGATATTTTTAGGCATCTCATGGGGCTCAGGTACAAGGGATTTAGATGAAGGTGTGTGTTAGTTCTTCAGTTGGCAGGATGCATCTGACCAAGGGGACATGCACTGCTTTCTTCACAAAGAAGGTAAAGTAATTCTTGTGCATCTCTGATAAAAACGGTGAAAAATTGTTTCAAAATGAGTTTTTAGTATTTTTAGGCCATGTATTGTTTAGGCATGCTGAGATTGCAGCTGTCTGATGCTGACCTGGTTTTTGTCCAGTTAGAAATTAAGACGACCTTGGTATAGATCTATTTATACCTAGACTATGAATGAGAGAGCTGCACTTTACTTCCAGCCTAGTAAAATACAAAACTAATAATGTAATGAAGATCAAATATTATAGAAATCAACTAAGAATGAGTGAACT
The DNA here is from genome assembly GCA_026770055.1 of Myrmophylax atrothorax. Lineage (NCBI taxonomy): Eukaryota > Metazoa > Chordata > Aves > Passeriformes > Thamnophilidae > Myrmophylax > Myrmophylax atrothorax. The sequence continues at coordinate 32,456,441 of JAOXXN010000102.1, forward strand.
TCTTCTCTTTCTGGCTTTTGTGGTACAGTAGATAAAAAACAGCTCCAGTTGAATCCTGCTGCTTGGAATTTGTAAAGACTGAAAATGTTTTATCCTTGCCCTTACAGGATAAGAAGGCTTACCTGGATGTCATCCACACCTACATGGAGGTTCATGGAACTGTGCATGGCACAAGCACCATGTATATTCCTGGCTATGTGAAGAACCACGGCATCCTCAGCGGGAGGGATCTGCAGTTCCTGCTGAGGGAAACCAAAGTAAGTTTGTGGTAAAACTAGCTCCAGACAGACAGTGTCTGGAGTGCCTTTCACCTCCTAGGAATAAGCTCCTAATTTAAAAGCACTGGGGAAAAAAATGATCAGATGTGAAGGAGCTGAAGTTGTCTTCCATGTGCTAAGAATACGTTTTCCATCATGTCTGTGTTTTGTGGATTGGCAGATATTATTAGAAAATTGGCATGACAACCTACAGTCATAACTAACAGCCAGCTTGAGAAACAGGGATAGATGCATTTTTGGTTTTCTTCAGTGTGATACTGAGCTGAAGTTGATTATCAGCTGGGAATGTGCTGTGTTTTACATCTTGAGGTCAGAGTGAGGTAACATGGAAAGCTGCACAGTCGAATGCTTGCTCTGCCCTAACAATGACTTTAACCCAGAGCGACCCTGCTCTCTGAGGGAGAAAAGCCAGCCCTTCATTTGCCATTCATGTCCTTCCTCTGCTTCAGCTGTGCAGGGAGAGTGAGCAGAAGAGCATGCTTTTTGTGCTGTGCTTTGCCTGTGGCTCCAGAGGCAAGGGAACTCAAGATAAGGGACAGCATATGCACGGAAACAAATACCTTCTGTCCCCACAGTTAGAATGCTTTGTTGGCATTCTGTGCCATTCCCCTCATCTTTGTGGCACTTTCCAACATCAAAACACTTCAGTAGATTACATTTAAATAGGATGTTTAACTTCAAGTTGGTGAAAGAAGAGGGTTGTATGTTTAAAATTAGCAGAATCTGTGCAACTGCACCACTGTTGATATTTCCTTGCTGTGCACTTCTACAGAAAGATCTTTAAAAAAAAAAATAAAGAAAAAAGCAGCAATTCCCAGGCTTCCCACACAACTGTAGAGATCTCCTTCTTTAAGTACTTGGGAAAATGATGGTAATTTGACATCTCTGTGTGACAGCTGTTGGGAAATTATGAGTTTTTAAAGGCAACCGCTGTGTGTATGTACTTGCTGCATACAGATACACATAATGCTGCATATTGAAAAGTCAACATTTACATTCGTCATAGATAATCTGAGATTACACAGCTTTTGCCTGTGTGGAGTATGAAATCCCTCTGTTAATCAGAATGTGGGAAGAATATTGACCTTGTAATAACCCCAAGCACGAACAGTGACTGCCTCCTGAAAGAAACATGTGTTCTGCTCCCTGGAATAGTAAAACAGGCTAATGGAATTCCTGTAGAATTACTGAGGTCCTTAATAATTTACAAATAACCATTCATAATAATAGTTATGTTTGACTGAGCCTTCCTTTAGTTCTTTATCAGCCATCTTACATGTATCACATTAAAAACTTGCTTTTCAATATTAACTGGATAGCTCATCTGGGTGTTATGGGTTATATTTGCTGATGCAATGTAAAGACACATTCATTTTAGGACAAATTCAAGTTGATACCTCCATGTTATGCAGCTTAGTTGTATGGATTTTGTGACACAGGAAGGAACAGAGTAGTTTCACTCAGGTTTTGACTACTAATTGCAGTATCAGATGAAAGAGACTGTCTTGTGATTGTGAAGTGCTCCCAAGGTTGCTTATTTTTCACAGAAAGTATTTGGTGAAAAGCATGGATCTGCACTGCACTCTTACCAGACTCCTACAAGCACTTCAGGTTTTCAGGATTTTCTATACTATTGTTGGGCATTGGTTATGTGTCTTTTCTTCATAAGGTTGGGGAAAATCCTCTGAGAACTTGCTGCATTTCTTGGTGGATGGCACTGCGAAACACATCAGTGTGCTTCAGAACCCTCTATGGGGAAGTCAGTGGCTTTTGTCAATATTATCTTTTTTGATATAAACTTTGTTAATAAACTTTTTTAAAAATTAAGTCTGCAAACAGTATTTTCATATGATTTTTCTGAACTTTTGCTAGCAAGTTTGCAAATTACAAAAGCTGTTTTGTTTTTAAGGAAATTATTTATTTATGATGCAGCCAGGCTAACAAAACTTTACCTTGATGATAAGCCATTAATAGTCCATCTGCTTCTCCTCATACTTATTATTGTCAGGGAAATGGGAGTGCAATGTGTTTCTAATGTTGCAACACAATGAAATTAAATATGGCTTACTGCATCATGAATTTTGCTTATTATTCCTGTCTGATACTGTTTCAATATATCTAATTGAACAAGAAAAGTGAAATATCAGCATCCTTTGTTTGGAAGTGGAAACTGAGATTCACCACCTAATTTGTTTGGGCAGTTTTAGTTGAAGGTGGATTGGGGGGAAGTGCAGGGAGTTGTTTTTATATTTTTGCTGGCTGATGCTCAGTACCCTGTAGGTCCTCTGCCTCCAGCATGTGGCTCCCTGTCAGTGTTGATCAACACACAGACCTGCTCCACATCTTCTGGTTGCTCATATTCACTTTCAGGTTGTGATACCCTTTAAGAGACAATCCTTGAACATGGCTGGTTATAAAACACCACTCCCCTGTCACTGGTGGCCATCTGCTCTCTCTGGGGGTCATTGTGTTTATATCAAATGGATCATGGCTTGAATTGCTAAAATAAGTGCAAGTTTTCCACAAAAATCCAGCTGGGTTGAATGGGAGCTTTGTGCCCTGGGGAGCCCCGTGGATGTGTGCACAGCAGGCAGTCATGTACAGGGACACTCCTTGCTCATAATCACTTCATTCACTGGGCAACAGGACCAGCATCCCCTAAAGAATTTAGTTATGGGGTTCTGTCACCAGACTACCCCTGTGCTGCAAGTGTGTGAACACTCAGAGCTGTAACTCCAGGCTGTGGGTACAATGCTGGCCTGGACCATTGAGGGCTGGTGCTGCTGTCTCCAAGCAGCATCCTTTGTCTTCAGGCTTCCAGAAGCTTTCAGATGTTTGGAGACCAAGGGCAAGAATTGCCTGTCATTGCTTGTGATGTCAACACTGTGTTAGCAAGTTTTTGTTAGGTCAGCTGACAAATGTCCTGGTTTTCACAAAGGGAGAGCTAAATAATAATTTGACAAATTACACGGTTCAGTGGGCTCAGAAGTGTCAGTTTATGTTGCATTTTGTCCTTAGACAGCAAAATACCAATAGGTGACGGCTCAGTCCTGTGATTCTTAATCAGACTTTTGCATTCCCAAACTGTGGTTGGTGTCTGCAGTAGCTGGTGTAGGACACGGCTATTCTGGGAAGTGTGCAGCTGCCATTGCATTCTGCTGGGGGTTAGAAAGCAGCACATTTCAGGAGGAGTGAGTTTTCCAGGCAGGAGGGGGCTGTTGGAGCCTCCCCACGGCTCCTTCAGCTGTGTAGTGCATGACAAAAACGAGACATGGCTGCAGTTTCTAATGAGAAGATGTAAAGCCATTCATCACAGTGCGGGAAAATAGGGTAGGCGAGCTGGCAGCCTTCCTGCCAACTCCCATGGCTCCCTGCCAAGTGGGCAGCTGGAGGACTTGGACCAGACTCCGTTGGAAGAACCAGTATTGAATTCTTGAGAAATATTTCTCCTTTCGAGAAAGTTTCAGAGGCAACTTTTTATTCGAGTCACTAAGTTTTTGAGGAGTTTAAATTCTTTTACTAAGTGGGGTTTGCAATTTCCGAATGGTAATTAATAAAAGCAGGAGCAACACCCTGCTTAGACAGAAACAGGAAAACAAACTTTTTTTTCTTACTTCCTTTTATGAAGGAATATGTAGTTTTACTTCCACACACTTCACGAAATCAGCTGAAAGGACATTTAACTAGCAATTCTATTCTCAAGTTGTTTCAATCACAAAAGAATTGACTTTTCCAGAAAGTATTTTATATTCATGAGAAAAATATAGCAAGATAGTTAACCTTTGCTATATTCCTCTTTCTGTAGCTCAGAAGATAATATATAAGTCAAGTAAGGAGGCATATAAAAGTGGTGATAAACCTACCAACCTGACAGAATAAATTAGATAAAGTGCAGTAATGTCAGAAAAGGGAAAGAAGAAGATAAACACTCCTGTTCATGGAACTATAGCATTTAGTCTCTGGAATATGAAATTTTTTCACTTAAATATTCAGCTAGTCATAATTACAGTCAGTGAAGTAAAGCATTCACTCCTTATTTTGCTTGCTTACTCTTTTTAATAATAGTCTGATATGGTGCTCTAAACTCCACAAATTGCTTAGTATCAACTGAAAGTCAATGGTTTCCAAAAAAATCCCTGTTTTTTCCCAGGAGTGGTTGTGAGTCACTTGTTGTGTCAGAGAAGTCTCCACGTAACTCCTGCACTGTGAGAGGACTTCCTGCACCATCATCAGGAAACAGTGGTGTCCTGGCTGCTCTGGGGCTGGGTGGTCAGCTCCAAACTCTGCCATTCCAAATGAGAGGTTCAGTTCCTTGCAAAGGCAGAAAAGGCTCCTGAAGAGCCTTCCTGATGGAAACCAAAGTATTCCTGCTTAAGGGTTTCAACACCTGCTTTGCTCAAGTTGGGCCAGTGAGATTGCAGGTGCAAATCCCCTTTGATTCCTGCAGACCCACAGGCACAGACACATTTGGGTGCAGCAGACCTTACTGAAAAGGACTGGTTTTAAAAAGAACCCTCACTGCTGTTAGCATGAGGATTTTACATCCGCATTTATTTGCCGTTACCCCTTTTAGATACACTTTCCACTGTAACCTCCTCCTGGCAATGCTCACATTGCAGGGGGCATCAGCCTACAGAGCTGCCTGTGCCAGTGCCCACCTGGAGCACTGGGGGGAAAATAATGGCTCTTGCTTTGAGAAACATTTGAAGGGTGAGAAAAACTCTCACATACAGAACATGAAATGGTTTCAAGCACTAATCAACCAGTAAAGCATGAAGGAATTCTGTTTAGTGTAGCAATTCTGCTGCAGCTGAAGAAGTAAGGTCAGGGCTAATGGTTTTAGCCACATGTACCCACTGTGGTGTCAGCCACGTGGTCACTCACAGTGGAGTTCTGCAAAGTAGATCTTCAGGGGTGGGGTGCAGGTGCCTCTCCATGGTGGGATGGGTTACCAGGCACAGTGTTGGTAAGAAAGTATCCTAAAAGCCATACCATGGTGGAGGCAGCAGTGTGCATTTATATCACAAAATAGTGGGAAAACAGTCTGTTCTAAATCTTTACCCTTTGTGGGACAGAGCCTTGTCCTCCTCACAGCCTCAGCTGATGGATGCTTTCTTCATTGGTACCTGAAAACTATTGGCTCTTATTTCTACTTTTTTCCTTCTTTACTTCTTTTTCAATTAGTGACTTGCAGGGTTTGTTGTATTCTCTTAGGAAGTACCTTGACAGATTGCTTTGGCCTTTCTGGAAATAACAAGGTGCATGTAATTCAAATGATCAGCAAATGAGAGCATTGTGAGTTCCAAAAATGGCCTGTGTTCTCCAATACCTGCTCTTTTAATCAGACTGAACCAAAGTCTCATGAAGGCATTGAAGATATTTCTCAGTTTTGCTCTTTGTACCATACAAAAGCACTGGCTCCCTAACCAAGGAACACAAATTAGAGAGAGACACAGAATGGTTTGGGTTGCAAGGGACCTTAAAGATCATCTAGTTCCAACCCCCCTGCCATGGGCAAGGGCACATTCCACTTCATGGAGGACAATTTTCAGGAGCTGGGTCTAGATTCAGTTTGGGAATTTCAGCTGAGCTGATGGTGATGTGCGTGGAAAGTGATAGAAGATTGTGGAGGGCTGAAAGCAGGACCTGGGGAGCTGGAGCCAGGCTGTGTCCTCGGGCCAGCAGGCAGCACACGCACCCTGCTGGGGATCAGACACATCCTTCCCTCCTCCTTCCAAGGTGCAGTGCTGCTTGGAGGTAAGGCTGGAAAATGGATGTGAAACAGGTGGTAAGCTATTTATTATAGATTAAGTGATGACAGTGTGCTCTGTGCTGTCAAAACAGAAACAGAAACCCATGTTTCTTTCCCCATGGAGCTTCCATCTAAATAAATGGACCAGTCAGACACAGAACTCAGCAGTGCACAGCAGCAGTTTATTAAAAAAGTGCAAAACTAAGCAAACAACCCAGCATTCCCTACATAACAGACAAACACGGGATCAGAGGAGAATTGATACTTCAGATGGGTTTAATTGCTGGTTCGCAGCTGGTTTTCTGCCTGAACTAAGGAGTAGTTTAAATAAATAATATTTTATGTGCAGGTTGCATGAAATGGTTTCATATTTTTAATTCACTATATTCAAGAGATACATTTCTGTAAATTCAGCCTCTTTTGAGATATTTAGTATGCATTTTTTTCTGACAGATCATATCTTATGCCATATATGAAACCTGAATTTAGATAATCTGTCTTTAATAGCGATAGTCTTGCAGATCTTTTTCTTATCAGCCACTGGAGAGTTTCTGTAAGATTTAAATCTGTGAGATAGCTGAGAAACTTTTTGCAAATAGGCAACTTTTTAAACCTGAATAATGAAAACTGAAATAACAATATTCAGCTTCATGCAGTGAAAATTGTATGCTGAGAAGTGTTAACTTGCATTTTTTAAATGAGCCAACTCTGAATTTATACTGATGTTGCCATGGGTTGGAGAGGATTGATGCTGCAATGCCTGTGCACAACAAGACTCACTACAGGTTTATGCACCAGCTCCTGGGAAGAGCCTCCAGCTGTGAATGTTCTGTTATCAGGATTCATTTCCATGTTGCAGAAGATTTAATGCAGAATAGTATATTTTGGCCTCTTTGAATACATGCATCCTGAATACATGATCCTAATAGTTAGGAAGGTTGTGCTTTATTTTCTTGTCCAAAGCAGTAGCTCTCTCTCTGCAGATACATTATGTTTTGGAGCAGTGCTGAGAAACAGCTGTTACCAACCAGAGCTTCTATTTCTCCCATCATATATGGACATTCAGATGAAGATGAAGAATCCGATATTTAATTCAGGGGGGTTAATTATGTTTGGCCAGGAAAGGGATCAAGATTTTTTCAGGCAACTCTGAAAAAAACATGTGATGTCCTTTCATTGGAGAAGAGCAGTGCCTTTTGTAGAGCCCCTGCAAGCTCAGGTGATGCAGGAAAAGCTTTGGGATGCATTTTCCTCCAGTTTCCCTGGAGGTGTTGAACCCTCTGAAGCCTCTGCAGGCACTGCTGCCTCAGCGGTGTTGTGAGCTGAAGTTTGCTGCCACCTACCGTTTTAATTAGGAGCCTTAATTAGTGTGCCAGGAGCAAGTTCCTGTTGGCAAACGCAGCAGGTTGGCTGGTTTGGGAGAGGGGGAAAGCACCAATGTAGGTGTTCCATGAGGCTGCTGAGTTAGAACCTGTACCTGTAGGAAAGCACCAGCACTTTCATTCCAACCCCACTCAAACCACCAACTTTGGTTCTTTCCAAAAAAACCAACGAAGTGAAAGGGTCTGTTGTTGCCTCAGCTCCATGAAAAAGCACCTCAGCTCATTATTGTCACATGTGTTTTACAGGACATTCCATTCCTGCTTGGGTGGGAGTGGGTGAGCTGTTCAATTTATCCCCTTTTCTTCTCAACATCGCTTTTTTTTTTTAGGCTGGTACATTCAGAAGTGGTTATTGTTTGTTTTAAACCAGCACTCAGCCTTCTGTTTGTGTAAAACAAAAATTAAAACAGCCCTTGTCTCCTGTTTTTCAGCTGTTTGTTGGCCTTGGATTCCCATATGAAGGGCCAGCTCCCTTAGAGGCCATTGCTAATGGATGTGCTTTTCTAAATTTAAGATTTAACCCACCGAAAAGTAGCAAAAACACAGATTTTTTCAAAGGCAAACCTACACTCCGAGAGGTAAGTTCATCAATCCTGCTAATTTCTTCATTGAAAGTGATTGGGGATTTCTTTTTAGTAACAGAGTGTAGGAAAAGTGGCATAAATGCCCACAGTTTATTGCCAGTGGTGTGCAACTGCTTTTTAGTTTAGCCATCAATAGGATTCTGAGTCCTTATTTTAATGGGATAATCAAAATGGGTTTGTTAACATACTGTTAAGCTTTACCTCTAGATTTGCCTGTATGGCCATTTTGCTATTTCTTATTGCTAGAACTGGAGTTTCACTTGAAAATCTGGGAACAGATCATGATGTGTCCTTTGAAAGTGGTTTTATTTTGTTGAAGAAACAGACATTGCAGTGTACTGTGCAGGAAGCAAATAGTTGAAATAAATTATGGAAGTGGCATTTGTGGGTGGTTGTGTGTGTTTGGGGATTTTTTTTTCTCCAGAAAAGACCTGACCAAGGCACTGTTGAGCTAAGGTATTACTGGTCACAGCCCACCGTGTTTGTGGTTAAACACTGAAGACTTTGGGAAAACTGACTCTCAGAGAGAACAGGAAAACCAAACTTTGCGCTTTCAAAGCAGGCAGTGTGTTTAGACTCCAGGAAGAGAAAAATGAGGCTAAGTAAACTAACCCTTCATCCTGGCACTGACTTTGGAATATTTTTCTTCTCCAGTGTAGGTAAAAATCAGCCTATAGCACTTGCAAGCATTGAGCAGTCACGTAGCCATTTGTGACATTGGCACTTCTGGCTGTGCCCATGGCTCGTTCATAGGTGTATGTACACATTGCCTTTACATCTTTACCTGAAAGGAAACTCTCAGGTAATATGTAGGTGATGAGAGACTTGCACAGCCTTATTTCCCAGTTCAGGTTACACTTGGGCCATACAAATTTCATGCAGATCAGCATCAGCTGCTTGGCAAGCAAAAGACAGTTTCCCATCTTAAACCAGTAACACAAATTCCTTATGATTTTAGGATCCAGGACTGTAATTGCCTTTCAGCTTGCTATACACTGAATTTATGTCCTGTACAAGCTGAAACTTGCCCCTTCTCGTGGTTTGTGTTGCTAATAAAGGAGACAGCAATAAGGGAACAAAAGCCTCTTTAACTTTCTCCTTGGGCTTGGCAGCTTTCAAAGCTTTTCTTCCGTGGCTTCCTCGACTGCTTGTCTTGTTTCCAGTTGTTCTGTGCCCAGACACTATAATTGGTCAGGCTCAGTAACTAATCTGAACCCATCTAACTCCTTAGTGGGACTTGCAGTGCTTGGTAAATCCCAGTGCATGTGTCAGCACTGCCAGAAATGCTGGGCACCTGACCTGCACAGAAAATAATCCCCACTGACTGCTCTAGTCCAAAGTAACATCATGTATATCCATCAGGAACAGAGCTGTGTTCACATGCCCTGCTGACCTATCCTGAGAATAACCTTTTCTCTAACTGTTTTTCACAACTGCATTTAGATCCTGTTGCCAGTAATCCATGTGCTGGTTCTCTGGGATTAAAGAAAGCCCTTAAATGCTTCTCTCAAGAATTTGCAAGTGTTAAAGGAGAACAAGAAGAGCTTGTGTAGTTATCCATGGTTATCCATATACAAATTTGAAGATAAAGTCTGTGTTTAGTGCTTTTGTAAAGTAACCTTTGCAAGTTACTATTTCTCTATTATTCTAGGTAGAATTTGGGGCAGGATGGGGTCCCCTCTACCCCCAAGATGGGGGCCTGTAAACTGTGCAAAACATGGAAATTATAATTGTCTTTTTAGATCAGCAGTTGTTTTATTTTGGGACAGGATTTTTCTGGGGGAGAGAGACAGGAAAGAAAAAGAAGAAAAAATCATCCTTAAGCATCTTGTTTTGTACCAGTATTTGTACCAGTATTTCCTCTCCATTGCAGCCCACCTCCTTTCCAAAGGAAAAAATGTATGCTAAATGTAGTTGAAATTTGGGCTTGGTGGGTGTGGCTTCTTTCATTTGCTTCCTTTACAAAGGCAAAAAGCCAAACCTGAAATTAGAAATTAATTCTACTTATAGGAATTCTGATATATTTTAATTATATACAGAGAGAGCATCTCCTGAATATCTAAAACATTAAGCCTCAGCTAACTAAAGTATTTCATTATTAGGAAATAAATAGTCTTAATGTTTATTACTGGTGTAATAGAAGTATGTTACTAGTTACTCTAAATACTTTCACCAAATACAAGTCTGAGAAGTTTAGTGGTTCATCTCCAGATCAGATCTGGCTTTAATGTTGCCATCTGTCTATTTGAGATGGTAGAGAAAGAGTAGTCTAAAGAATAATTCCTAAAGCTTTGTGGAATTTAAAACACTGGGTTATATTCATATTTTTGAAGGAGCAGTAGGAAGTTCTTTGTTGTTACTGAAAGCAGTAGGAATGTCATTTCTGCCTATGAAGTCCAGACATTGGTGCCCTGGGAACTCAGCCTTGGAAACCCAAATTTTGAAGTACATACAGTTCTAGTGGCAGTAGAAATACTGCTGAAAGAAAAGGTTAGAATATGTCAGTCCTCAAGAAGCACTGGATGTTTGGGAGGGATGTGGCCTGTGCTGCTGGGAGCCCAGAGCAGGGCAGAGCAGGCACCGGGGGCTGTAAGACTGGCTTCTCTCAGCCACAAGCAAAAGGCAATTGGCAAAGGTTTTTCTTTAAAACAAGGGGTTTAAAGTGATTTTAACAGTGAATGCAATAGTTTCCTGCATTTGCTTGAGGAGGAGATGAAGGAGAGCCTATGAGTGGTGCAGGAGCAGGTTCTGCCCAACAGAGGCTGTTTCCTCCTTCAGGCTTTCTGCAGTTTGTATTTGTCCTTATATCATAAAGAAGCAGCTGTATAAACATTGTCTATAAATAATCTATCCCATGAGAGGGTTTTTGGTATTATTTAAAAAGCAGTTGTCTTCTGAGGCTGGTGTGAACCACTCCCCTCTTCTGTGTGCTCCCTTTCGGTGTGTTCATTTGCATGTTCCTCTCACTCCTGGGCAGCCTGGCACAGAAATTACTTAAGTGCTGTCCTGCAAGTTCTGAAAGCAACTTTGATACAGATTTTCCTGGTTACCTTCTTGCGTGTTCACTGAATTTGTTTTCTGACAAAGTGGTGAGAAAATAATCAGTTAACACCTTTCCTGAGGTCAAATTAGTGTTGTACTATCAGCAGCAAGAGTCAGAACTCATCCTATGTGATAGAAATTATTCTTTATTCTCTGTTGCTCACAGAACTTGGGAAATGTTTGAAG
>JAOXXN010000102.1:32467764-32484767 GCA_026770055.1 Myrmophylax atrothorax
CATCTCTGGGAGCCAGGGGTGCAGGTCTGGCCAGCAGTGGTGGCAGTGATGGGCTGTGAGAAAGGAGGGTGGCTCTGTGAGTGAGCTGGGGGGATGCAGGGTCGTGGTGTGATCTCAGTAAACATCAAGTCTTGTGTGATGTGGGTCATTGTGAGGATCAAAGCCACAAACTGGAGGTTGCACATACATCACTTGTGGTCTGTGTTTTCCAATTTTTCAACTAAATTCAGTCTCTAAAGACAAAATCTGAAAGATAACTCAGAAGGAATGGTGCTGACTCAGATTCTGGCTGAATTCTTGCATTATCCCAGTGCATTTCATCCAAAAACTCTGATTAGGAGAGTGAGAGGGAAGGGTATCTTGCCACATGAATTTTTTACCACTACCATTCCTTCCTTTCAGCTGACATCTCAGCATCCCTATGCTGAAGTTTACATTGGGAAGCCCCATGTCTGGACCGTAGACATCAATGATCTTTCTGAAGTTGAGAAGGCTGTGAAATTAATTTTGAATCAAAAGGTGAGAAATGTATCCTCAATTTGCCATCAGCATGTACTGCATGTAGAGTGCTCCCTAATGTTTGTCTGATGACTGCTGCACTTTGGGAGGATATTGGAGGAAAAAATGGTTATTATGTGTTTAGATTTTCCAAATTATCATGTTTTAGTAGTGGATATGTCAAGTTTTTCCTTGGAAAAAAATTAGCTTGGGGGAATTTGTATAAAAATGGGAATTTCATACGTGAATTCTACAGCCATCTGTATTTTCTGTGCATTCAGTGAGGAGGTTTTGTTGTTGATCCTTAGAGCATTGCAGACTCTTCAAACACTGCTCAACTCTGTTGCTGATTTTGTAGCCCTGACATGACCACCAGGGAAGTGCTTGTGCACTTAAGGTGGGGAATGGTAATGAGGGCACTTCAAGGGGGGAAGAAAAAAGTTTGAAGTAATTTTCAAAGGTATCACATTCTTTTTTGTCACTTCAACTTCAGAACTGAAACTTAGTTAAAATGGAGCTCTGGAATCCCATAGGGTCTCAGGCAGGCTTTACATCTGCCCCTTTGCAATACACCTTGAGTTTCCTTAAAGTTACTCATGGAGCAACTTTTATTGCCTTTAAAAAGGAGCAAAAAACAGCTTAAACTGCTGATTGTTTAGTAAAATTGTGAATTGTTAATCAATTTATTTCATTTATTGTTGCCACTTGAGCTGTAATGGAGTATTTAGAACACACAAAGTTGATTGAAACAAAAAACCCTATAACCTTAACACAACCTGTTTCCACAGATTGACCCTTATTTGCCCTATGAATTCACCTGTGAGGGAATGCTTCAGAGGATGAATGCATTTATTGAAAGACAGGTATGAACTTTAATTGTGGGATGACAATCTTGGTTTATGTTGGAAATGAAGGACCCTCTCCATTTTAAAGCTTCTCAGTGTTGTTGCTGTCCAAATAGAAATAATAGTGGTGCAGACCTTGGTGTTACATGAAAGCAGAAAGGCAAAGTAATTTTTAAGTGTATGTGTGACTTCTTTAACTATGTACACACAAAAAAGCTTTGGAACATGAAGGATCACACAAACACAGATACTCTTTGGTAGAATTGCAGTTGAGCTGCAGCATCTGGGCACATTTTTCAAGTATTTAGTTTCAATCAATAAGGCTTTAAATGGTTTGGAAACCAGCTCCTTAAAGGCCTTTTGGTGCCTGTGCATTTCTGCTGGCTGAGAGCAGCTGAAGATGTTGAGTTGGAGTAATTAACTGCAGAGATTTACATGGGATCCTGGTTTCTAGAAACTGTATATTTGCTTGGACTTCTGCCCAAGCCAGATCTGTTGCAGCAGCCAGCTCTGCCTTTTGTTCTGGCTGCTGCAGAAGAGAGATAGGGATAACCTTTATCTCTGATGTGCCATTTAGTTGCCAGGATTTCTTTCAAAAGCACTGGACATGCTTCTCTGTACCTGTATTTCTGAAAGTGTGTGGTATTAAAGGCAGTCCTAAAGAATAACTCAGTTCTAGGTCAGAAGTGCAGTTAACATAGCACAGCTATTTCCAGTTTGCTACCAATAAACACTTCAAACTTTTTGCTGCTGTATTGATGACGTAACCTGTAAAAGTATCTCTGCTGCTTTTGGTTCCTCTACCCAAGTTAGCTTTAACTGAGAGGTTTTTTCAATAAAATGGAGCTCAGTGTAAGGGAGAAAAAGAGACAATCTAGAGGTAGCACCTCTGGGGGAAACCTGTCTCTCCCCTCTGACCCTCTCCCAGGGGCCAAGCCCTGCCTTGTGCTTCTCAGAAATCAACACAGCATTGCAATTTTGATCATTGCTTTGAATAATTGTCAAAAACTGGTGGTGTTTCACAGCCCCCAGGATGCTCAAGCATCATTACTGGCTGCATGTGCTTAGCACTGCACCTGATTAATGTGTCAGATGAAGCAAAGATAAAAGCTGAGACCTTCCTTTGACGAGTTTGTGGTGGGAGGCAGGAAGGAGAGAGAAATCAGCACAAGCTTTTGAAACAGGAAGAAAGATGGCCCGAGCTGCTCTGGTTCAGAGGCTGTGGGGAGCATTGGCCACAACAGTGTGGCCTTCAGAGGAGCTTTGAGTGGGAAGAGGATGGGACCAGGTCCACTCACCCACAAGTCACTCTGTGGGACAGTGGAACTGCAGGATTTAAAGGGCATGTCTGGAGTTCTCCTTCTGGGGCCTTGGCTCAGGGTCAGGAGGGAGGACAGCGCTCACAAGAAAGGTTTGGTGAACGCCCCAGATCCAACAGCTGGGCTGAAGGTCTTTATGGTCTGAGGTAAGAGAACCACTGTGAGCTGTGGTTTCACATTTAGCAGTGCCACCTTCAGTTGGACCAAACCAGCTTTCACTCCAAGCTACTCCTTCCTGCCAGGGCACCACCCCTGCCAATGGCCCAGCTTGGCTGGAAGATGCATCCAGGCCATCTGCTAAATCCATCCTTGATCCTGTTTGCTCTGTGGCTGCACAGACAGATGTGTCTGCTCTGCAAAGCAGCAGCACAGGCTGGGAACCAAAGGGTAGGACTGCTTACATTTTGGCACTGCCATCAAAGGAGCTGCCAGGCAACTGCAGCCAGAGCAGCAGGGATTCCCAGCTGCAAATCTGGGAGCTGTTGGATAGGGCAGGCTGGGCTGGTGAAACAGACGTTGACTGGGAAAGATGTGGTCAAGAAGAGTGCTTGGTAACCCTGCAGAACATGTTTTTGGCAGGGTTTGACTAGGTTAGAAAACTGACTTGTCTCAGCAAAGGGTCAGCTGAGCACCAGAACTTGGCAAAGGGAGTGAGGACATTCATCCCAGAGGAAGACAAGACAGAAGAAGGAGGACGCCTCCTGTGACAGCAGGGCTAGGCCTGTCTCACCTTGAAATTCATGAGTCCCTTCCAATTCAGGATATTCTTTGTTTCATGATTGTGTAATATTAAATGTATGGTTAGACCTGGAAGTATGAAAACTTCCTCTTTCAGCAGAGGAAATCCAAATGAAATTTAAAAAACATTAAACTGACATTGCAAACTGATAAATGATTTGGGGGCTTTGGATCACAGTGAGGGACCCCTCCATACAAGTTTTGGGTTTGTCCAGAGGAAGCAAACCTTGATGGCCCAGGCCCAAATTGTTTGATCACCTTGTGATGAGAGTTGCCAAATGTTAAAATACAGTGTGGGTTTCATGGAACATTATATAAAACCAGTGATAAAAATTTTCTTTGCTCTTCCTCATTTTAAATGTCCAGACCATAAGAGCTTGTCTTTGAACACCTTGTGGGAGCAGGTGTGTTCAGATGTGGTTCCTTCCCTGCCCCTCCTGCTGTGGTGACTCCTCACTGCAGGCATTAGTGACAGCCAGGGGGTTTCAATGTTGGGAGAAGACCTTTCCTAGCCGCAGTTCAACCACAAAGAGCAAACTAACTCCTTGAATCCTTGTTGCTTTAGAGAAATCTTCAGTTTTTTATGAACTCAGCTCATTCCATAGCACTGAGTGCCCAGATCCTTCCCACATGGCTCTTCCCATGGGCCACTTGAGACATTTCTCACTTACAGGGCAACTGGCCTCTGGAATTCTTCTCCCACCAGAACTTCCTCCTGATATTTGTGCTGTTATGAAAACAGTTCTGCCTGCACTGAGTTAGTGAGAGAGGAGACTGAGAAAAAGCCAAAATGTGTTGGGTGTGTGGAAGGGAAGGGACTAGCTAGACCTGCTTATGATAAATGTAAAAAGGTAAGGGTAGGAAAGAAATTTCTTTGGAAGGAATGGTACTACCACATTTCAAGTAGCAATCAAAGGTGATAATTTCCTCCTGCTAAAGATTAAATATTCTTTTTAACTGTGCTTAAATTATTGGTTTTAATACAACTGAAATGAGCTGCAAAATGATTGTTTGGGTGATAGCCACTTATTTTACTAATGGGGGAAATTGCTGTCAAGGGACTGAACACATAATAAAATCTGCTCTGTCACTGCAGGATTTCTGTCATGGGCAGGTGATGTGGCCCCCATTAAGTGCCCTTCAAGTCAAAATTGCTGAACCTGGAAAATCCTGTAAACAAGTTTGTCAGGAAAGCCAGCTCATCTGTGAGCCCTCCTTCTTCCAGCATCTCAACAAGGACAAAGCTCTGCTTAGGTACGTACCTAAAAGCACAGGTGTGTTATTTGGTCACTTATCATTGCACTGGTTTCTGCCACAGATGAGCTGTGGTGTCTGAGTTGTGTGAGAAGGGAGGGTGGGCAGAGGGGCACTGTTGGGCTGCAGCAGCTGTGGGGGCACTGCCAGTGCTCTGTGGCAGCGGTGACTGCTGTGCCAGGAGCGCTGTCCATGCACTGGTGTTTGCAGGAGAGCAGCACCCAGGCCAAAACCTCACATCTGCCTTTCCCCCTCTGCCCCCTCTGTGTGTGTGCACTGAGATTTTAAATACAGCTCTTCTAAAGTCCTGATATTATTTATTGAGCTTTCCCTTTGGTCACACCTAAAATCCCCATTGAAACACTATTGGCAATTAGCACTGACTGTTTCTGCAAACTTTTTATCACTTTTCCAGGGTACATTACAAACCCTTGTACATTAGAGTTATTAGTACTGATGTATAAAGCTCACCAAGGAAATCAAAGTTGCTTTCAGGTGCTGTCTCTTTGGGAATATGTCTGTGTTCCTTTTAGAATGAAAGCAAAGCCCTCAAAGCCAGACTCCCACAAATGGCTGCTAGGGAACCTGCTTTCCAGGTTTTCTATCCCCACTTTTTGCTAAATTGTAGAAGATTTTTGGTTTTGTGTTTTGTTTGAAAGGTTTTAATTTCCAGTGGAGTTCAGAAGCAGCTCATATAGAAACCTGGTCAGGCTTCTCTTCTAGCTGTCTAGACAAAATCATAGTTCTGTGGGGGAAAAAAATGTGTTAAATGCTGAAAGCTACCAATATTTCCAGAATAAGTGAAAAACAAGGCTCTGCTGGAATTGCTACCCTGGTGCTCAAGCTTTGTGGTCACAAAATGGCATTTCATTTTATTTTGCAGCTTGCTGGTGCTCCGGGTTCCTGGGAGTGGCAGGCCTTGCTCTGCCTGGCTCCCACTGTATCCCAGCAGCATCCCTACTCCCTCACTCTTCCCCTCCCAGGCTGGCTCACCCACCGAGGTGCCCAGGGCTGCCTGGCACCGCGTGGCTTCCCTGGGAGAGCGCCCTGCTGAAGCCAGAGAGAATTACCTCCTGATTTTAGATTCTTTGTCATACTAAAATTCCATGGTGTATTTAAATATTGGACTTTGGGGAACAGTCAAAAGCTTCTTTTTCGTTTTTAACTTCTTTGATTAATCTTTAGGAAACAGTAAAGCTGAAAAGGCTGCACTGCCCTCTGCAGAGAGATTCTGCACAGGAGAAAAGAAAGTCATGTTCTGAAAAGCTGCAATTGTAAATGTACTTGATTTAGGATATAATACAACGTTTTATTTTGAGTGAGGAAGGATGAAAACTGTACCAAACTCCTGTAAACTCCAGTGTGATTTTGATCATCTGCTTTGCTTTGCAGGCATAACATCGAATGTCTCACCATGGAGTCTGCGAATGATATTCTGGTCCCCTCTTTTGATGCCAGAAGGAAGCACTGTGTTTTCCAAGGTGACCTGCTCCTGTTCAGCTGTGCTGGCTCCCACCCCACCCACAGAAGGATCTGCCCCTGCAGAGACTATATCAAGGGGCAGGTTGCTCTTTGCAAAGACTGCCTATAGCAGCAGCAGGGCTGCTTCGAGCTGGGGACAAATGTAAGTAGTTTGGAGAGGAGCTACTTATCACTTCCTGCACTTTTGTCCAGGTTTTTCGCTGCAGGCAGAGCTATCATTGCTGGGCAGAATTATCTTCTAAGAGAGGAGGGATTCATGAGAAACAGCTAACTGATCTGTTTTCCTGTAAGGACGTTTGCAGTGTAACTCTTCAGATTCCTTCATCTGTTTGCAAAGAGAAACGAGTTCATGTTCGACAGTGATTTGAAGATGACTGCACAGAATAGTTTGTAGAAAATTTCCAGACCCATCAAATTTCTGTTTTTGTTGTTTGGGTGAAGTGTTTTCTATTTTTTTAATGAGTTGGACATCTCCCATAATGATTAGCTAAAGGATCTCAACTTCATTCCAGTAGAAAATTGAAAAAAGGGTGCTTGAGGGAGGGAGGTGCTGGGGAGGGAGGACTAACATTTTATTCTAGGTGCACTGGTTTGGGTACAGCTTTAGCTTGAATGGCTACAAAGTGGTTTACTTCACAAGAACTTGGAATCACAAGAGAGCTCTGTACCCTGATATTGGGTTATTTGGGCCCAGGTCTGTTTGATTTTCTTTTTTTTTTTAAATTAAATCTTTGTATACAACAAGGTGTTGTCTGCATCACAGCTGCTGCACCAGAGCAGCCCAGAGTGTCACAAATGAGCAGATAGGCAGTTGTGACACACCTTGGTGACTGGACAACTGCAAGGTTGTGGCATTCTTCAGTGTGGAAAAGCTACACAAACATACTGCCATTTTTGGAATGGACTCATCACAGTTTACTGGTCCCATTTAGAGAGTAATCCTCGGAATTTGCCCACGCTTCTGTTGTAGTCTGTCCACTAGAAATACTGTGTGAAGCAAAAAGTATTCAGCATCATTGGAGCAATATTATCATTAGAGCCTCAGTTTGCTACGGCTTCCAGTAGTTAAAGTGTTGCTGAATGACATAGAAAGGTTAAACTAAGCTAACTATAATTATTGTATGGTAGAAATGTAAAATGTCTTCATAACTAGGTAGGTTTTTAAAGAGAAATTTTTTCTGAAGAATAAGTGAGAGGAAACAAAGAACTGCAAAGGAAAGCATTGATCAGTCTTGTGGGTTCCTTGATTTATTTTCTAGTTTTAGGGGGTTGTTTGTTTCCTTTTTATATTTTTAGCAAGCATATCAATTACAAATTTAGAAAAAAACAATTCAGGAATTCAGAATTCAAATCAAACTTCATTTTTTTTTAGAGCAGCAAGGTTACTCTTCTAAACTGCCTTCCTTTTACAGAGCTCATTTTTGTTATTTTCAGCAGAAGGTGACATGCTTGACAGCACCATTTGTAGTCAGGAAATTATGTGCTAAGATTAGCAAGAATCAAATCTGCAGTGTCTGCAGGTTTGCAATTTGGACACCATGCTGGAAAAAAAAACTCAAATCAACACAAACATCTTTTCATAAAGATTAACAGGCATTACCAGATAACCATGAAAAGCATAGATATTTTACAACATCTGGTTGGTTCAGACTGTTCTTGTAAGTGGCAGTCATTGTCTGTGTGGGAATATTGATGGATGCAGTGACCTACCAAAGACCAAGCAAGGCAGATGCTATTTCACCCTGGATAAATTCTCCAGAACAGTATACATTCAAAGTTTCAATTTAAAAGCAATGAATGAGCCTTTTCAAGCCTCTGGTTTCCTGCCTCAGCACTCCTGACAGTGTTACCCCATAACATTCCATAACATCCCTCTGGACTACACAGGAGCCTCATCCTGCAAGATTGTTTAGTGTCCAGAAAGGGTCTGTGGGAGCTGTTGAACAGCAAGCCACCAGGATCTGGGTTTGATGATGAGAAAATATGCTGTATTTCAGAGTAATTTTCTAGAAACAGAACAGCTGGGTTCTCTAATGGGAGGCAACCTTTTTGTATGAAAAGCAAACAAATGCAAAACAATATGAAAATCCTTCCTGTTGCCATAGCTCAGCATTTGCTTCAGTCAGCACAAATGTATATTGCAAAAGTTTGCAATAGTTTTACCACCCTGGCAAAGCTGGGGGAGGATGATTGGAAATGGGTCTGAGCAGGCACAATTAATTGTGTATTTATATAAAATATCCCCTGCATACCTGTGCATATTTGTGCAACTCGAAAACCCTGCATATCAAAGTGTTTGTACTTCCAGCTGGTGCTGAAAGTAAAGGCAGCAGCAGGACTTGTCTTTGCCAGTTCAGCCTGAGGTTGTTCAGGCAGGAATTTAGTTTGGACTGAGATATCACAGAATTATGTTGGAAACAACGATCTGTGTGTGTGCCCTTGAAGAATGCCAAACATGCTAGGTTGGCTGCAGTGGAATTCTTTGCTGTAAATACATCTTTGCTTGTTCCCCCCCTGCTCTATGGCCCCCATGACATACTGCATTTGATTTTGCCTCTAAACCTTTCAAGGTGGGAGGGGCTTGGGATTTGTTATTATAAGGTTTTCTGGTCTAGTGCTTTGCTCAGTGCTAAGTTTGCCTTTACTACAGCAGGGAGAGTTTGCTCTAAGCCCTGTTTTTCCATGCTGTAGCACTGTTTCTAGTCTGCTGGACTGAATTGCCACATTCTAGCAAAAAGGAAACAGCAGCACAGATGCCACGTGCGTTTCAGCCAGGGACAGAACAGCCACGCTGGCTTCAGAGTCAGTTCTCTCTGATCCTGTTTCCACTGACACCTAGAGAGGACAGTCATTAATCCTACAGAAAAGAGAAGCAACACCTACAGCTACAGTCTAAATTTCTCTAAAAGGAAGACTATCATGTGAGAACTGTAAGTGCATGAAGTTTGGCACCATTGCTCACTCAGCTCCATAGAGCACTCCCATCACACAGCGTGTTCCTTCGTGCAGTGGTAGAGAAGGGACTCCTTCTACAGATAAGCACTCAGGCAAATCCATGTGGGACTATTGAACAGTCTGAATTACTTACAAAACCTATAATATATATCCACATTTCAGGATAGTGGGCAGCCTTCTGTCCAGGTTCCATAATTACAGATAAAGGTGTAGTCCAGTTCTTGCACTTAACCAAGGACATTAGAGGGGGGACTGTGCTGCTGTTTTCAGTAAAGCTTGCAGCTTCCTTTGCTCAGAAGCCAGGTTATTGCATGACTGCATTTGAATATATTGATCTGTGACTGATGGGAAAAAATGTCCAAAAATTGAATACAAAACCATTTTACAAGCTTTTACACATATCTCTCATATCAAGACATTCTTTGTTTTAAAATTTTGTATTTTTGTATGTGACCTAGTTTTTTTTCAAAAATCTTGTTCCTATGGGATTAGAAAACTTGAGAGAAGCATTTACATATTTATTAAAATTAACATAAAAGGCTTGCCTTTGAAAGGTAAAGTTGGTAAATACACACTGTTTAAAAATGCCAATAAAAACCTCATTTATTTCATATATGCAAGTTGATTTGCACATGTATAAATAGAGTTGCTTTTTGCATTTTTTGCTTAGTTTCTATGTTTCTTTTTGTAAGTTATAGTTGCAGCAGTGTGTTTGCTTGTTTATATCAGATTATGTTTCTACAAATATTTAATGTTTATGTGCCTTTTTTTTTACTTTCTTTGGGGTTTGGATGTGTGTTTGGAATATGGACACTGTCTGAACAAGTATAATGGAACACTAATTCCAGGTAAATAGTGATGATCAATCTTCAACTCAGTGATGTGAATTTTGAATGTTTATAAGTAGTGGAAAAATCTGTTCTAAAACTATTAAGAGTTGATAAAAGATACTGTAATAATTCTTATAAAACATTGCTTCTGCAAGCAGAATGCAACTTACTGAGTCTCTGTGATTTGGCATAAGAGCTCCTGCTGGGACGGGATGTCTGTTCAATGACCAGGGAGCAAAGGAAAGCCATTAACATTCCCCAAGGAGACAAGGCCAACAGAAAACCTCCAGGAACAGCCATAGCTGGTTTGATGGGCAGGAAAACTGAAAATCCACATTGAAGCCTGTGAGGTGTTGGCTTTTCAGATAAAGATGTCTCTACGTGGAAGTGCACAGGGTGATTCCTGATGCTACCAGAGAACGCAGTCCTTTAATCATAGCTGAGTTTAGAGCTCTTGGTGTGGAGGGAACTCTGGCTATCCAGCTTATTGCACATGTCCTTTCTTTTTAATGCTACTACTTTTCTGCAACAGTACTTTGCAAAACAGCTGCAGATCAGGTTTCCGTTGGAATGGGGTTGTAGCCAGAGCCAGGACTCTGTGGCTGCTACTTGTGCCAGCTTTTGCAACTTGCTGATTGCTGAGGTTCAGACTTGTTGAAGGTTTCTGTTGGTATCATCAGCCCCAATCAGGCTGTGAGCCAATGTCTCCTCACTTAGTCATGTTGTTCTGTCCTTCAAAATCCTAGTCAACATTCCCAGTTTGTCCTTGATATGAAAGACATGCCCTCCCATCTCAGGCATCTAAATTGCAAAGGTGATTTATGAGTTTGTAGCACTTTTCACATAACCAGAATCCAAATTGCTTTCTCAGGTATGTCTTTTGCTCATAGTGCATTTCAGGACCAGATTTTGCTAGTAAAATAAATTGAATGGGATTAATCAGGCTGGATACAATCTCATCCAAGTCTAATTAACTTTGCAACTCCCACTGCTTCAGTGATAGCACAACTCCTCCATTTACATTTCTTAAAATTCAAAAAACAACCTCCCTTTTTAATAAATATAAAGCACTGTATCTTACATGAGAAAGACCAAACACTTGCAGGGTATATTACACACATATCAGCAGCCAGTGTTGCTCACTGTCACAGCATATCAGCTCTGACTAAGTTGATGTTACTGATTATTAAAGTATCAGTTTAGTTTATCAGTAAAGTATCAGTTGAAAACTTGATTAAATCTCTGTTCAGTCCACGGTTGGGAGTTGGAGGAATGGCCTGTTTGTTGTTTATTTTTAGAGACCAGGAGTTCTAATTTCAGACTTTTTTCCAGGGGTGCTAACATTTGGCATGGCTGTTCCTTTGTGATGTTTGCCCTACAACTGCTATGCCTTCAACTTTTGACTTGTGATCTCTTTGCGTTTGTAGCTCTCCTTTGGTCCCACCATTTTAGGGATCACTGTAAAGTCCAGGAGAATAATGCACTGACAGATGTATGTTTTCATTCAGGCTGAAAAGTCCAGGGACAAATACAATTTCATTGGGATTTGCTTTAGTAATATTGTTGTAAATGTAACATCAAACCATACTGTTTTATGAGCAGTGACTTAAATCTCATCTTCATCTTTTTAAGCAGCTCTATAGGAGTTTTTTTTAATTAGTTTGGAATTTTCAAGTTATCTATTTAAATGGAATGTGTAAACAGCAACTCCATGTATCAAGTGTAAAATGTTTACTGTAGAAATGTGTTCAAAATACCAGAGGCTGAACCCCAGAGTGCCTCAGATGTGTGGCATCTTTCATGTTCTTTCTTCCAGGGAAAAGCAACAAAGTGCAACCACTGCTGATGTGCCTTGCACATTGGGACTCACTCATTTTTATAGGTGTAATCCTCTGTAATTATGAACATACAGTGGTATGTTTTATTTCAGCAGACCTCTCTCAACAGCACTAAGCCACCTGTTCATTAAATGGGTAAATAAAACCAGATCCCCAAAGTTTTGATAAAATGAGTGATAACCCCACCTTCAACACACAGAAACTGCTTTAAAAAAAAATCAGTTGTATTTAAATGAGTGAACCCCTTCTCTCTGCTGGGAAAATCAGTGCAGGTGCCATTTGCTTAGGTGGGCTGTGCATAGGACCAGAATTTGTCACGTCCTGTCAGGGCTCTCAGTGCTGGAGCTTTGAGGACCTGCTGTCCCCACATTCCACAGCCACCAAAGCACATGGCTGCTGCTTGCACAGAACAGGTCTGTTTGAGCTGTGCTGCCACTGCAAATGCCAGCCCAGGGTCAGTGCTGCTGCACGCAGCAGAGCCTGGGTCCTGCAGGAGCCCCCAGAAGCCTTGGCTTTAAGGAGAGCATGTAAATAGTGCCCTGGCATTTCCTGGAGCCACCCAGGCACTCGGCAAAGCACGTGCACCGCGGCCGGGCTCCGACTCCGGCAGCTGCAGAGTAGTTTGAAGTATCAAATAGGTACATGATAAATCAAGTTAAATTGCTGTCTGAGGGCGGTTAATTTTAATAGGGTTATACCCAGAACTAATTTGTTATGTTCTTTAATAGGTCTGTTGCAGTACAGTGACAGTGAAAACCATGTTTAAGGAGTCGTGGGTTTATTTGGGTTTTGCAAGGAGTGCAGCAGAGGAGGAGGAAATGGCAGTTTGTACCAAAGGAAAAATGAGTAAATTTTATGAGAAAAGTTACCCTGAAGATTCTAAGAGAGCCAAAAGAAAAATATAAGGGAATCATTATAAAGCTAATTTGGGCTTGGGGAAGTTGATCCCCCTGAGCTTGCTGGGCTGATTGCTGTGGGAAGATCCTCCAGGGGGCAATTTGGGGCAGCTCTTTGGGTTCTGCTCTGCATCACTCCCTGGAGGAGTCTCCCTCTCTGTGGGTGAAGGGGGTCAGAGCCTGAATAAGCCCTGTAGCACTGTACATTTTTAAAAAAAACACCTACTGAAATCACCGAAAGTAAAATATTGCTTTTTGCAGACGATAATTTGGAGTCAATGAGGGTTTTTCAATGTACATGAGAACTTCAGGGTCAGACTGGTGCTCTGGGGTGTTTGGTTTGAGTTCTCCCCTAACAGGCTGATCCATTGTTTTATTTCAATGGTTGTGTTCCACTATATTACGTTCAAGCAGTTGGATTCAAACAGAACGCAGTGGTTCAGATACTGCCAAGTCACTGGGGTTCAATAGGATGGGATTTCTTTTTAATTTTTTTTTTTAGAACAGTAAATGTCTGTACTTTAATGGCATAGAAAAATGCTTTGTTTTCACTGTTGTAGAAAAAAACTAGGGAGAATTTATTTTTCAATAAACTTTTTTCTTGTGTGATTTGGATTTATGATTGTTTTGTGCTTAAATGGGAACTCCATGAGCTGCTTTTTATCCTGAATTGCCTTTGTGTGGCTTCTCTTCGGACTCTGCAGCTGGGCATTTCTGTTGCTGCCCCACCTCTGCAGGGCTCCCACCCACATCTTATCTGCAAGAACAGGTGAGTAATTATCTGGTTGCTTTGTTTTGTTTTAAACCTGAGCTGGATAATGGATTACATCAAGCCTCCTTTAGGGAAGGCAGTTTTGCCACAGCAGTCGTTGGGAATTCCTGGTTTCCTGTAAATTTCCAGCACACCAGGAGGACTGTGGAATTGCACAGTGGCACACAGGCCTGCAAGACTTACTGGTGTAATACACTGTGGAGTTCAAGAGTAAAGGTACACTGTGGTACAGCAGTCAAGATCCAGCTGTACATGCAGAGCACTCAGAAGCACATGGAATATTTGCATATGGAACAGGGAATGAAGCCTGAAGCTTTGGCCCACACACCTGCGATGCTTCAGCACCACTCCCAGGCTGGGCTGAGGTTCCAGCAGCTGCTGAGGTGCCCTGGAAAGTCTCTGCCAAAATCATCTGACAGGTGGTAACAATGTGTATTTTCGAGTATTTTGGAGGATTGGAATGTGTATTCAGTGCACTCAGTAGGTGCCACATGAAATCACCTCAGCAGTTGCAAATATATCCATCAAAAAAGATGTACAGTATAAATATCCACAGGGTGAAACTTCTCTCAGGGAACTGTCGGAGTGTTTGGGTGGCACCCATTGTGCTGACGGGCTCCTTCTGCCCTCCTCAGCTTTGGGCTGAGCCAAGGCTGGGGAGGGGCTCTCTTCTCAGCTGCTGGGAATGCGCAGAGGTTTCGGTGGAGGTGTCCAAGAGTAATAGAAAAATTAATGCAGGAACAGTGTGCAGTAGGAAAAAGAACAGTAAAAAATCCCAACCAAAAAAACCCAAATGAAGACCTGCTCTTTATCTGTTTAAATGTTCCTTTGTAGCATAATTGCTGTGGACTTTAAAAAATATATATACTGGAGAGAAGCAACTGCTCACTTTTTTCCAGCATTACCTTTTTTCAAGTTTGTTCTATGCTGTGGTTTTGGAGTTTTTTTAATGTGGCCACACATAACTGAATCAGAAGAGTACAGAAGTCAGTAACTATCAGCTTGAGATCCTTTGTATTGTCCCTGTCCAATTAATGACACACACACTTGTAAGCAGTAGCATAAATAAAAATGTCAAACCGAAATGCCTGCAGGCTGGGAGAGTTTCTGACTTGGGTCTGGATATCCTGTTGTCCAGTCTATTCACGGGCCAGAATTAGGGAGTTTAGTGCATTGTGGCTACTGATGGTGGTTTTCTGCTGTGTGGTGCTGCTGCAAGAGCCTTTTATGGCTCTTTCAGTGAGGTGAAGTATGTGAGTATCGTTCACCAGCCACCCCTTTTTATGGATATTTCCTTGGCATACTTCACCTTGGATGAAATCGGGTGAAAACATTGTTGTTTCTGTGTTGCTATTCAACATACCACAATTCCCAAATGTTTCCTACCATCAAAATGAGTTAGTGGAGGACACTGCTCATTCAGTCTCTTGTTCTAGCTATTTTTGGAAATGTTTTTCTTCCTGTTTCATTCCCCTAATCATTGTTCAGCTTTGACATTCTAAAGAGACATCTGTAAAATGGTGAGCAGCTAGAGTCAGATGTGGGCTGTGTTGCAGTCACATAATGGAAAAAAAATCCATGAAAATTGGAACTTGACATAAAAAATACACACACCACGCAGCTGTACTGGAAAGATGATTTAGGGAAGCTTAAATACTGAATACTTCAACTCTCACACACTTAGACTGGGTTTAGTCAAACTCCAGCTGGTAGAGAGTCTACAGATGGAAACGTTTTGCTGGGACTTTGTGCTGCTCTCAAAACAACTCCCTCAGTATGCAAGATCTGGAGAGCTGAAGCACCCAGTTTGCTGCCTTACAATCCCTTGTATTTGTGTTTATGCTCAGGACTTGCATATTTTATTTTACTTATTATGGAGGTTGCATATAAGGAAAATCCAGGCAGTAAATATTTGTTGCCAAAAAACCTGGATTCTGTTTGCACCAGACTCCAGCTGTTCATTCTCACTGTGTGTCCTGCTTTGCTTGTGGGGCCTTGGGTCCGGTATCTTTGCTCCTGCAGGACCTCAGAGAAATGCTATCTGACTAAAGGCATCTTCTTCCTGCACCTTTGTGAGGAGGGAAACTTCAAAGCAAACCAGTGCTGGACAAAAGTGCTGAAGCAGTAATAACCTCTAACGAAAACATACCAAGGTGTGAGCCTTTGATGGCTCAGCAGGTAACAGCCGGTGCTTGCAATGGAAGTGATGGGTACAGCGGATCTTGGAAGTGAAGCTGCCAAATCCCTGGAGACTCCTCTTGGCTTTAATTTCCTCCCCACCTCCATAGGAGGGTGGAATGTATGAGATCAGCCCAAGACTGTGCTGCAGGCTTGGGTTCCACTTCACTGATCTGCCCAGTAAAAGGAGGTTGGCATTGCTTGTCACTTGGTCATTTTAAAAGAGGTGTTGCCTTCACTCCACTCCTTGCTCTGTAGTGAGGTGACAGGTGACAATAATCCTCTTTAGCCTGTGTCATTTAAAAGGCAAGTTCAGGAGGGTTCTGGGTTTGGTGGCAACAGTGGTAGCTGATAAAATGGGATGTTTCCTAGTTATGTGCCAAACTACCTTAGAAGAAAATGCACTTTCAGCCTCCCTGCAGCTGAGTGTTCATGCCAGTGTTAGTCCCTGTTCCCTGTGGGATCTGCACGCTGGGCTTCTCCTCTGCTCCCACAGCTCCCAGTGAGTGGGACGTGGCACAGAGGCTGCTGGAGCAGCCGTGCTCACCACCATGGGCAACTGAACCCACTGAGCAGGGAAAATCCAAGAACTGTTCAGTGCTGCCTCCAATCCTGATCCTGTGGCTGAAAGGAAAACAGCAGCTCCCAAACGTGGGGGGAACAGGAGAGGGAAATATCCCTGGCTTGTCTGTTACTAGCTTCAATCACGCTCTCACGTTGCATAACCTGCCCCCCATGCCAGGCCGCAGGAATGTGTTTGTGTGTGCTACTCCTGCGCAGTTCCCAGTCCTGGGCAAGCACAGCTGGGGCTGTCACAGATGGGCTGTCACAGCACCTCGCAGGGGCAGCACACCCAGAACAGACTGGCAGGGGTGACAAATGGCAGGTGCTGCGAGCACAGCAAAACACCTTCCTATGTGCAAACCCTGTGTGAATCATCTCCACAAGGCTGTGCATTGTCTCAGGGCAATGTGGTCAAGTTGCTTCAGCATTTCTTCAGCTCTTTATCTGACTGCCTAGGAAAAATGTATTGCCAGATTGGGAATGAACATTCCTGCTTTATGTATTACTGAGACTTAAGAGATGGACTAGATGACCTTGAGTATCGTGTGTTCAGTTCTGGACCCCTCAGTTCAGGAAAGTTATTGAGGTGCTGGAGCAGGTCCAGAGAAGAGCAACGAGGCTGGAGAAGGGACTGGAGCACAAGTCCTATGGGGACACGCTGAGGGAGCTGGAGTTGTTTAGCCTGGAGAGGAGGACGCTCATGGGTGACCTCATCACTCTCTACAACTACCTGAAAGGAGATTGTAGCCAGGTGGGGGTTGGTCTCTTCTCCCAGGCAACCAGCAGTAGAACAAGAGGGCACAGGCTCAAGCTCTGCCAGGGGAGGTTTAGGTT